>JAVSCE010006202.1:0-75753 GCA_032199065.1 Smutsia gigantea
AGTGGAAATTCTGACCATCATTGTGACTTCAGTGCAACTAGAAAATAGTCGCTTCCCAACAGACAAGGTAGTGAATTATCATCACCCATCAGCTTCAGATTGTTTTCTACCGCCAGATTCTTCATTTATTGCAAAAGGTTAGAGCACATCAATGACTCATTCAATTCAGCTTAAGCCAAAAACAGTTTTATCAATCGATTTCAATATAATTTAACTAAAAAAACCCTCCATATACATTATTATATCATTTTTCATTTATAAACACTAGAAACATTTTTTTACCCTGAAGAAATATTTTTTTTTCTCCTGAAGAAGCAGAGCAACCAGTTCCTATATTTGCACTCCTGATTTGGAGGTCATTTGGAAAAAACTAAATATTGGAGGAGTACTACTAAAAACAGAAAAAAAAAGCAAATTCTAAATACTGCCAATTAATTTCTGGTGACATAAACTAAATTAAGAGGAGGTCCACAAAGTAACCAAATGTGCTTACTTTTTACAGATGCACTGATGGATGAAGAAAATAAGTACAAAAACACTACCCTTTTAGAAGGTGTTATTTTTATCTGTGCGCACTTATTTTAAAGAGTCAAACTTGCTCATGCTTTCACACCAACTAAATCTTTTCTTGCCCTCAGTCAAAAAACCTCCAGTGTGTTTGAATCCAGTGGGAACCTTACAACTTGAGATATCTTAAATGGCTCTTGGAAGAAGTGAAGTGTGTGAGCCTTCAGAGGCATTCCTAATGAAGAAGAAAATGCCCTGGACACCGGCACTATATGTCTGTCATAGAGCCACAAAATTACTAGTTGCCCTTTGCTACTTGCTCCTTTTGTAATTCCATATCTGTTGGTTAAAGCCCAGCACTAATGAGGTGGAGGTGGGGGTTTGATCTTCAGATGGGCCAGGTATCTTCTCTCTGTTCCACGGATACAGAAGAAAGCCTAACCCCAACCAGCTGCCGCAGAAATGCATGCTGCAGGTTATGTAGGACCTGGCAAAGCCATCTGTATTTCTAAACTCAAGGGACATGTCCTGCTGAGTGTGGGTCAGTGAAGTCATCTTCATTTCACCTCTAAATCCTTCCATGCCCCCAAATAACTTCCCTAAAAGCCAGGCAACTGAGAATATTAAGACAATGGAACCCACAGCATATTTGCTCATGCAAGTGTGTGTGTGTGTGTGTTGGGGAATGTGGTAAGAGGAATACATTTAAATAGGTAAATGAGTCTTATTACTATCCAAGCATCACTTAATAGAAATACCCCAGAGAAGCGATGCCCATCTGTGGGAATTCAGTTTTAAATATTGCAGAAAAGCAGTGATGTTTTTCAATCCCTCCCCAATGTTTCCTGTTCAGTAGATGATTATATTTATGTACTTCTGCTTCTACAGATCACAAACTGATTTCCATAAAATGGGATTCTAAATGCTATTTTGGAGTAAGAACCTTATGGTTTTAGAACCAATTTTTGGAATTATTTAAAAATAAACATTGACATATCTGAAATACTCAATATTTTAAGCATTCATCATGCTTTGAGTATACCAAGCACAACATGGGTGCTTAAGGTTTACATAGTAAGAACGATAACAATTTTGTTTCCCAGTTTTAGCTCAGCATTGACAAGCTATGAGCACCCATTATGAGTAACACACATCAGTTAGAATTTACTACTAAGCTGTAAGAGTTCATTATAAATCATTTTTAGAGACCCCAGCTGTTTTTATTATGGTACCTTTAAAAATAAATCAAGAAAATTTCTCAGGAAATAGGATGTGGCCAAATATCTGGCCAGGTTAAATGAGAAAATATTAAATTCTTAATTCAAATAATGTAACACTCATTAGCATAGTTCAGAAATCAGTGGCAACTAAAACTGAGGGCATTAGTATGTACACTGTGAGTGAGATCACAGAAAAAGGCTCCTAGAAAGAATTTCTTTCTACTTATTTTGCCTAAAGCACTAATCGCCACTAAACTATACTATCCTCTCTTAAAATATATATCCTTCCTCAAAGATATACCCTCTCTCAAATACCTAGCTGGGTTCATAGTCAAGTATAGTCAGTTTCATTAATGCAAAGGTGAGTTTCTAAATCCAACTCTAATTCAGAAACTCCCTTTTATGTTTTCCTTATACTTAATGAGGATTTTAAACTCCACCTTTTAATTTTTAGGTTAATTGTAACCCAGGAGACACTAGTTACCTTTTGAGACTCACCCAAATTACTTGTTAACTGGAAGACATATACTCAAACTGAAGTCAAGAGGGTCAGGAGGAAAAGCAGTAGCTTCAGGACAAGTAGGGTAGCAAAGGTTTCTAGCAAAGCCACTTAACAAAACCATTTAGCTATAGGGCATTGTGTCAATTTCAAAGGCAAAGAAAGTTCCTGACAATCTCTGCATTCTTTCTCAAAGCAAAATATACTTTCTGCAGTTAAGATTTCCTTTTTCTTTCCCTCTTCCTTTAGAGTAGAACCTCCTCAGTAAAACATGCAGGTAATTCCAGAAACAGGGCAAATCAACACCTGTAATGCCCCTCCTTTGCTTTCAGTCAATTTAAATCATATTCAGTTACTCTCTTTTCTAACAATGGACATTTCCAACACATTTTTTAAAGGAAACCTGCCATCTCATAAGTCCTTGGCTGTATCTACATCAACTAGCACAGTTTTAACAGATTAATACAATGATGCAAATGGCTAGTGCTGGCAGTATTTATTGGCCACCACAGTAATAGGTTAGTGGTTACTTACGGCTTGTTGGGGTTGTGGGGGCTCATAAGATGGTGAAAATGTCCTATAAGTGACCACTGTGATAGCTGCATATATATATATATCTGTGAATATACTAAGACAACAATGACAATAACATTGACTGGGTGGTTCACTTCAATGGACCAGTTACATGGTGTGTTAATTACACTTTAAAGCTATTATAAAGAAATGTAGGCAGGAAGAAACTGTAGTAGTCAAGAGCGCAGGATAGTTACTGAGATTCTAAATTGGATTCTTGGATTCTTTAGCATCTGGGACCTTGCGCAGACTACAAAGTAACTTGAATACCATGACTAAGCTTCAATTTTCACATCTGTAAAATGGAGGAAATGATACAGTATCTATGCACACAAAGTTGTGAATATTAAATATCATTGTGTGTGTAAAAGTTCTTAGCCTGATGCCTGGAATCCAAAAAGTGCCCAGTGTTGGCTATTATTCTCCTTCTTTTAAAAAAAATAACAGCTTTATTGAGATCTAATTTATATACTATGAAATTCACCCTTTTAAAGTGTACAATTCAATAGTTTTTAGCATAACCACATCCTTGTGTAATCATCACCACCATCTAAATCCAGAATATTCCCATCACCCACCAAAAAAACCCGTATTCATTAGCAGCCATTCCTAATCCCCTCTCTCTTCAGTCGCAGCCACTAATCTTTCCATCTCTATGGATTTGGCAATTCTGGACATTTCATGTAAATGGAATCATACAATATGTGGCTTTTTGTGTATGGCTTTTCCAGTTAGCATAAGATTCTCAAAGTTTATCCATGTTATAGCATGTTCCAGAACTTCATTCCTTTTTAGAGCTGAATAATAATAATCCCTTGTAATGATATTTCACATTTTGTTTATCCATTCATCACATGATAAACATTTTGCGGATTTCTACTTTTTGCTATCATAAGCTGTTACGAGCACTAGAGTAAAATGGACATATGTTTTCTGTTTGCTTTTTTTATCAAGAAGGGAAATCAAAATTCCAGCTTACCTTCTACTCGCCATTCCATATTATTATAAAAGGTCTTGATGTTCAACATATGTGTGCAGGATAAAATGACAATATCTTAAATGATCACAACTGATACAATATAAAAGTAAATGAAAGCATCTTTTTAAATTATGAAAAGGGAAAATATCTACTTATATCTTATTTTTTAAATTGAAGTATAATTGACATATACCATCTTAGTTCCAGATGCACAATGTATTGATTTATTTGTATTTATTGCAAAATGATCACAATAAGTCTCATTAACATCCATCACATAGATAATTACAAAAATTCCTTTCTTGTGATAAGAACTTTTAAGATTTACTCTCTCAGCAACTTTCATATATGTAATACAATATTAACTATAGTCACCATGCTGTACATCACATCCCCATGACTTATTTATTTTACAACTAGAAGTTTGTACCTTTTGACCCCCTTTACCTGTTTTGCCCACCCCAAACCCTCCACCTTTTGGTATCCACCAATTTGTTCTCTGTACCTATGACTTTGTTTTCTTTTTTTTAGATTCCACACATAAGTGAGATCATATGATATTTGTCTTTACCTGACTTATTTCACTTAGTGCAATGCCGTCAAAGTTTATCCATGTGGTCACAAATGGCAAGATTTCATTCTTTTTAATGCTGAATAATATTCCATTATATGTAAAGATGTATATATATGTACACACACACTACATATATATACACACACATCACATTTTCTTTATCTATTCATCTATCCATGGACACTTAGGCTGTTTCCATGTCTTGGTTATTGTAAATAATGCTGTAAGGAACATGGGAGTGCAGATATATTTTCAAATTAGTGTTCTCCTTTTTTTTTGAATATCCAGAAGTGGAACATGTCATAGTTTTATTTTTAATTTTTTGAGGAACCACCATACTGTTTTCCATAATGGCTGTACCAGTTTACATTCCCACCAACAGAGCACAAGGGTACCATTTTCTCCACACCCTCACTAGTAAGTGTTATCTCTTGTATTTTTTATAATAGCCATTCTAATAGGTGTGAGGTGATCTCTCATGGTGGTTTGGGAAAATGTCTATTCAGGTCATTTGCCCACTTTTAATATAGAGTTATTTGTTTTTTTGCCATGAAGTTGCAGGAGATCCTTATATATTTCGGATGTTAGCCCCTTATCAGATAAATGGTTTGCAAATATTTTCTCCCATTCCCTAGGTTGCCTTTTCATTTTGTCAATTGTTACCTTTGCTGCACAGAGCTTCTTAGTTTTGATGTAGTTCCACACTTTTATTTTTGCTTTTGTTGCCTGTGCTCTTGGTGTCATATCCAAAAGCATTATACATTCAAAAAATCATTGCCAAGATCTGTATTAAGAAGATTCTACTCTATGTTTCTTTAAGAAGTTTTATTGTTTCCAGTCTTACATTTGAGTCCTTAATCTATTATTTCAAGTTAATTTTTGCATATGGTATAAGGGTCTAATTTCATTCTCTTGCATGTGAATATCCAATTTTCCCAACACCATTTATTGAAGAGACTACTATCCATTCTTCATTGCACATCTTTATTTTTGACACCCGTGTCAAAGATTAGCTGACCATATACATGTGGTTTTCATTCTTTTTTTTCTTTTTGTTCCTCTAATTGGCCAGTTTCAAATGACTTCCCTTTGAGTTTGGTGATTCTTCTTTCTGCATCATTGAGTCTGATGTTGAAGCTGTTGAATTTTTTAGCTCCAGGATTTCTGTTTAGCTCTTTTATGGTTGCTATTTCTTTATTAAACTTCTCATTTTTTTAATGCACATTTTTCCTGATTTTTTTTTCAGTTGTCAATCTGTGTTGTCTTGCATTCCATTGAGCTTTTTTACAAAGATGATATGAATTCCTTGTCAGGCAATTTGTAGGTCTCCATTATTTGGGGGTCAGTTACTGAAGCCTTATTAGCTTCCTTTGGTGGTGTCATGTTGGCCTAATTAGCCATGACCCATGTAGCCTTGCACTGGTGTTTGTGCATTTGAAGGAGCAAACACCTCTTCAAGTCTTTAAAGAGTGGTTTTGGCTGGTAAAGTCCTTCTGTGGGGTCCCTAGTGTAATAGTACTGTCTCCAGGATCACAGCCAAGCCATATGGAGCTAGGTCATGTGAGTGCTGTTGGTCGGCAGTGGAATATGTGGTCAGCAGGCCTGTTAACAGGGTGTCAGCTGGATGTGGATCTTTCCAGTCCCTGGGTGGACAGAACTGCCTCCAGGACCTTGGTCAGTAGGGCTGGCAATGTGACATGGGTTCTTTTCAGTGTCTGCAGATGGCAGGTCTGTTACTGGGTATGCAGACAGTTGAAGCACTCTCTGAGACCCTGGGAAGGCTCCCAACAGGTCAGTGGGTGGGTCCCTGGGCAGGTGGGATTGGCCTCAGACTATGGCTGAGAGGGGCTGAAACTGAGCAACAGGGCTGCCTCAGGGTCCACAGTTGGAACCAAGGATTCCAGGCCTTCCTCCAGGGGCACAGATGGGCATGCTTCCTGCCAGGCTCCTGGGTAGGCAGGACTGCCCACAGAGTGTGGCTCAGTAGAGAAGAGTTGCATCACAGGGCTCCTTAAGGTCCTGCTGCAGAAGGCACAGTCAGGCATACCTCCCTCTGGTCCTGAACAGGCAGGACCATTCCCGGGCCACAGCTGTAAGGAGCTGGAGCCAGGATATGGAGCTGCTTCAAGGACCACACATTAGGACCAAAATCAGTGGCCTACCTCTGGACAGGCATGTTTCCTAGCATGTCCCTGGGTGGGCAGTAGTGTTCCTGGCTCATGGCTGAAAGGGGCTCGAGCTGAGTTACAGAGCCATTTTCGGATCTGCAGTTGGACTGATGCCACAGGACCTGCTTCATAGTCATGGAAGGGTATGAGTCCCACATGGTCCCTGGGCAGGCAAGAGTACTGCCAAACCATGGCTGAGAACAGCTGGAAACAAGTTACAGGGCCATTTCCGGATTTGCAGGAGGATCAAGGTCAGAAGGCCTGTGTCAGGGGCACAGCCAGCCATGTCTCCTGCCCGGTTCTTAGGCAGGCAGGACTGGCAGCTAACAGGAGCCGATGCTGGGTCCTAGCCACTTTGTGGTCCATGGCCAGGATTGAGTTCAGCAGGCCTTTTATTTGGGGCACGGGCAGGCATGACTCCTGCCCAGTTCCTTGGCAGATGGTGCTAGGGGCAGGACCAAAGCCAAACAGGGCTATAGCTGAGTCCACAAGGGGACAGCGCTGTTTGTGCAGACCATGGTTGGGGAATCCGCCACCTCCTGACTTCTCAAAACAGCCCTCCTCAGTCTTGGATTCCACCGTGGTTTCACAGTCTCCTACTTATTTGCATTGCCTGCCGCTTCTCTGTTGCCTGTGGAAGGCTGTCAAATTTTTGTTCCTGAGGGGTGCATGAGACTGTGATGCCTTCTAGTACACTGTCTTGCTGATGTCTGTCCATTTTTTTAATTGGGTTATCTATTTTTATATTACTGAGTTGTAAGAGTTCTTTATAGATTCTGGATGCAAGTTCCTTACAGATACATGGTTTGCAAATATTTTCTTTCATTCTGTGGGATTGTCATTTCACTTGCTTGATGGTGTACTCCTCTTCCTCCTCCTCTGCCTCCCTCCTTTTGCTTTTTATTATTCTTATGAGGAGGAGGAGGATGACTAACTGTAGGAAGTAAGTTCTCATTAGAAATACTGTCAATCACATCTGCATTCATGTTTCCTTGTAATTTCTACATGATTCTGATTTAAGAAACAGGCAGAGTACTCCAGAACTCAACAGCTGGAAAAGGACAGAATCTTAAAACTGATAGCAGAAACAATATCAAATGTCAGCCAAAAAGCAGGGTGTCAGGGGACATTTAATGTGCTGTTGAAAATAACCAGTGAAACTAACAAACCATGTTTAGGGAAACAGACCAAAATTACAGAAAATCTGGAAATCTCAAATGGACAGGGTCAAACAGGAAAAGTACCAAATGCCTCTTCGAATGGTTGTTTTTTGCATTGCTTTACTTTTCATCATTCCATAAATTAAAAGAAACACAGAAACAAGAACACATAATTAAAGTGGAATGCTGTCCTTTTCAATTACCGCAGTAATTGGACACAGTGGAGAAATTTAATGCATTTGGTTTTAACTGAAGACACTTTATACTGGAGAGAGCCCAAACCCATCACCAAAACCTTCCTTGCCCTCCTGCAGGAGCCAGCTTGACTCTTACCATAGTGCCACACAAGCACATATTTCCAAACATCTCATCGAAAAAAGCACCCAGATTTCTCACCTCCTTTAAAGACACACTAATAACAATGTGAAAAGGGCACTGACTTCATTTTGCCCATGAAGACTAATAATGTTAAAATATGCAAAACTGCAACCCAATGGACAGATCTTCAAATAAAACGGATAATAGGACCTCCACTCCCTTTAATCATCAGCACCAAATATTTTTAGGAATGGAATACAAACATTTTGGCTATGCCAACAGAAAGCAGATGCAGAGAAATGGTTGTTCCCCCAAACACATTTTCCAAAACAGGCACAAATTTAATTAAAAAAATTTTAAGGTAGTATGTTGACATGATAGTTGCTAAGACTACTATAAAAAAAAAAAGGTAGAAGGTGACTGTGAAAATCTCGGGGAAGAAAATAATAACTAACATTGAAAATTTACTATATTCTAATTTACTATGCTCTAATTCAACTGAGATTAAACACAGGTGAGAGATGACTGCAAAAGCAAATATCTAATGCATGGCTGACAAAGTCATCTTTGTGGAAGGTTACCATGTTCTTTGCTGTTGGCAGATGTGGGAGCCAACATGCAAAAAATATCCATATTTTGACTAGGTTTTCTGCATGGGTTCAAAACCCATCTCTAGAGTTTACTAACAGCATGACCTTGAGCATGTTATTGAACCCATTCTTCAAAAAATATGAAATTTTGTGAGGATTAAATGAGTTAATACACCTAAAGCCATTTTCCCATTTAAAGAGGTGGTTGGCTTAGATCAGTGGTTTCCAAATTATTGCTGGGTTTTCAAGGTCTTCCCAGGCTGTCTCTACTATAGGAAAAAGGAATGGGGTCCACAACCGATAGTGGCTGCAGGGTGGCATGTGGCTGGCCTGCACTGTCACTTCTGCCACCCTCTCCTATGCACCCAGAGTACCTCTTCTTTTGCCTGCTGTACAGGTTTGGACTCTGTAAGCCATTACGTTAGAAAAATATTAAATGCTTAAATGACACTTTCGTTGTGCCCAGCAGTGCTCTAAGAGCTTCTTATGCATTACCTGATTTACTCTTCAAATGATCCCCATTTTCCAGATGACAGAATCAAGACTCAGAAAAGTTAAGTAAATTGCCGATGTTCAGCAAAAATGAACAAATGGCACTATGTCAAACTAAAAAGCTTCTGTACAGCAAAGGACACCATCAGCAGAACAAAAAGGCATCCTACAGTATGGGAGAATATATTTATATATGACACATCCGACAAGGGGTTAACATCTAAAATATATAAAGAACTCACACATCTCAACACCCAAAAAGCAAATAACCCAATAAAAAAATGAGTGGAGGATATGAACAGACAATTCTCCAAAGAAAAAATTCAGATGGCCAATAGGCATATGAAAAGATGCTCCACATCACTAATTATCAGGGAAATGCAAATTAAAACCACATGATATATCACCTCACACCAGTGAGGATGGCCAACATCCAAAAGTCTAGGAGCAACAAATGCTGGCAAGGATGCGGAGAAAGGGGAACCCTCCTGCACTGCTGGTGGGAATGTAAACTAGTTCAACCATTGTGGAAAGAAGTTATGTAGGTTCCTCAAAAAACTAAAAATAGGAATACCATTTGACCCAGGAATTCCACTCCTAGGAATTTACCCTAAGAATGCAGCAGCCCAGTTTGAAAAAGACAGATGCACCCCTATGTTTATCGCAGCACTATTTACAATAGCCAAGAAATGGAAGCAACCTAAGTGTCCATCAGTAGATGAATGGATAAAGAAGAGGTGGTACATATACACAATGGAATATTATTCAGCCATAAGAAGAAAACAAATCCTACCATTTGCAACAACATGGATGGAGCTAGAGGGTATTATGCTCAGTGAAATAAGCCAGGTGGAGAAATGTAAGTACCAAATGATTTCACTCTTCTGTAGGGTATAACAATGAAGAAAAAAACTGAAGGAACAAAACAGCAGCAGACTCACAGAACCCAAGAATGGACTAACAGTTACCAAAGGGAAAGGGACTGGGGATGGTGGGTGGGAAGGGAGGGAGAAGGGGATAAAAAAGGGCAGTATGATTAGCACACATAATGTAGGGGAGGCCATGGGGAAGGCAACATAATACAGAGAAGACAAGTAGTGACTCTATAGCATCTTACTTAGTATCTTACTACGCTGATGGACAGTGACTGTAATGGGGCATGTTGGGAGGGTTTGATAATGAGGGGAATCTAGTAACCACAATGTTGCTCATGTGATTGTATATCAATGATACCTTAATAAAAAAAGTATATTTGTATATATATAAAATTCCATAGTTTTACAATGAGGTAATTAAATGAATATCAGAATGTAGTCACATAGGCCCAAAGGTCAAGGTAAAATCAATTTAGTCTCCCATACCATTCCTAGCTACAGTCCTGTACAGCAAAAAAGAACATTTGGGAAAGGTTAACATTGGATACCCAAAATTTTAAATTATTTTGAAGAAATATTCACTTCCCTGCTTATACTTCTGCACTGGCTCCTTCACTAGCAAGAGATATACAAGAAGCTTCTGATGGAGACAGGTGTTTCAGAGGTTGGAGCCTCAGAAAAAGATGTCCTTGCTAAGGGTGTCTCGTGTTTACCATCCTGAAGATATCCTAAATCCAGACTTACATCAATTACGTAAAACTAATTTGTGAATGTTGTCTCTGCCCTGACTTTTATTTACTCATCTGCCTCCAAACCTCAGTTTTCTGGTTTGGGGCTGCTGACACCCCTGCCCTGGACCCTACACTAGAGGATCCTGATTTGGTTTTTACCTAGATGTGCCCCTGCTAACAGAATGAGAATTTTCCAGAGCCAGGCAGCCATACACACACCAAGTCTGCTCTTTCCCTCCATCCAGACTATGCTGTGCCCCACAATTCCAAATGGTCTATACAGAGCTGGGAATAGTAAGGAAGGGGGTCAGAATGCAGGCCTGAGTCTCCAGTTGTATTTCTGTTCCAGGACCCACTGGGATGAGCCTGCTCGCTGGCTTATGGAATGCCATTCTCTTACTTTGTGTCCTCAAGCCTTATTTTTGGCTCCCTAGGCCATTTCCAACTCTCTACAGTGCATTTCTAACTCTCTGTCATCAATGATTCCAAAAGTTTCAGAAAGATTCATTCCTATTCACAATTTAAAATCTATGCAAGTTAAAATCTATAAGAAAGCTTTTCCTGACCTCTTTAAATGTGTTAGGCATCCCTTCTCAATGCTTCCTTAGTACAGTATGGTTATTTCTATCACTTGCATTATTTCTGGAATTTACCTACATTTCCCTACTAGATTAAGGTCATTGAGGATAGGAATGATGTCTCACCCCGCCATACCTAGTACATAATAAGTACTCAATAAAGTCTGTGGAATTGAACACAGGTTTCTTTCATACCATTTCTGTACTTTTTCCCAGTACACTGACCTTCACTTCTTCTGGAATCTAATGCAGGGTTTCTCAGCCTCAGCATTATTGACACTTGAGGCTGGATAATTCGTTGGAGAGGTGCCCTGTGCACTGTTAAATACTTAGCAGCATCCTTGGCCTCTGTCCACTGGATGCTATTAACACCTTCCCCCAAGTTGCGATAATCAAATGTATCGCCAGGAGTATCCAAATGTCCTCTGAGGGGCAGAATCACCCCCAGTTGAGTACTGTTCTAATGCAACAAATTGCTGTCCTACTTTCTATACATTGGTCACTACTGCCCTTCTATCAGCTTTCAACTTCAATGTCACTTACCTAGGGAAGCTTTCCCTGTCTATCAGAAGGTTTAGGGCCCCTGATATAGTTTCTCAAAGCATTTGGTAATTATCTTTCAGCAAAGTTATCACAATGCACATTTCATAGCTATTTTTTGTCTGTCTCAACTTTAAATTCCATAAAAGCAAAGACTGGGTCTATTTCATTGCAAAATACCTAGTGCTTTGCCTATTAACTAGCATATAGTAGGTGCTCAAGAAATATTTCTTAAGTGAATGAATGAAAGTTAATTGCCCTATTCTCCCCGTTCATACTTCTATCATAACATACAAATTTCTAGAGTAAATTTCTGTTTATGTTGTAGCCCTTCTTCACGATGTGGGAAAGACGGAACATCTTATCAGCTTGCTCAGTAAGTACCACAATAGCTGGCACACGATAGACACATATTTCTTAATATACACATATACAATGTGCTATTCACATCCTTATTGAATTTACCAAGGAAATAAAAATTGCTTACTGGGTTTTTAACTAGTAATAAACTAAAAATGAATTTAGGCTTAATAGTCAGTTAACCAAAAAAATGTGATTAAGTTGACACTCCTTCTCCAAAGCAAATATTATCTCTCATTTGAAAGATACATTTAAGTCTGTACCAACATATCATAAAGTCAAAAAGCTCCAGAAGTGCAGTCAGTTAAAAAAAATATGTCTATAAATGGCCAACTCATTTGGCTGATTTTTCCCAATGACTAAATATTTCAACATTAAGCAGAGAAAGCTTGAAACCAGCATCATAAAGGACAGAGACAGGAAAAGAGCACATAGCCGTTTCTGCCATAAGTCAGGTTGAAGTATTTTTGTTTCTTTAGTCAATGCTGGCTGTTCATGTCCTAAAGAGAGTCCAACTTTAAGGCTTCAATTTGACAGGGACAATATCAGTGAATAGAAAGGAGACCTGTGGAGGAGGGGAGGGTAACATTTTTCTGTGCATAGGCTTTCTTGGCATGACCCTCACAGGCAAATATGAAGGAAAAATGTGTGAGACAGAAAGTTAAGTGGTAAATACAATTATTGTGTTTAAGGCAAGCATAATATGCATGCCATGCTGGACAGATACAAAATGCAATACCATAAAAGCAGGCTTGGCATGATCTACAAGTACTTGTAGGGCTTTGGGAAAATACAGTCATTTTCTTTTCTAATGTTTGTCACTTTTTAAATTGGAAAAACCTTGTTTCAGAAAAGAAAAATAAGAACTCAGTCACACATCACGCCATCCATATCAGCAAATTATGCATTCATAATCATGATTACTAATTGCCATTTATTGACTCTACTATATGCGTAAATTATAAAACTCACTCAAATTCCATAAGGTAATTATTACTGTCTCAACTTGACAAAGAGAAAACAGAGGCTCATCGAATTTGGAGAACTTGCAGCAGGTTTTGTAGCTACTAAGTGGCAGCGCTGGGATTTGAACTCTGGTTTGCCTTTTATGTATTGTTTTAATGGAAGTGGAGGTTGAGACAGCCTTTAGTATAGTAGTCAATCCATGCCATGAAGATGTTTATTTCCCAGTACCTTTTATACTTTATTGCCCCATTATCAGATCTCCCCCTTACTCCAACTTCTAGCCTCAGACTATCAGTTCCTCAAGGGCCGATGCCATCTTCTTTATTTCTATATTCTTAATAACTACCACTAATACCTACCATAGTGACTGGCACAGAGTAGGTATTCAACACATGCTTTTCAAATGAAGGAATCACATTTTTTCAATGTAAATTCGAGAAAATCATTTGAAGACACTTCCACCCAGATTTTACCCATTCAGTTACAATGACAGGCCACATTCCAAGAAGGACCAAACCAGTGAATAGGAGTATAGATGTCCTTATTTAACAAGATGCGGGGCTGCCTGACAAAGGGTTTCACTGTACACTTGAACAGTTATGTATTTAAAGCAGTTAATGAACATAGGGTTGCCCCATCACTTTTTATCTGAAAAAATGTTGAAGGAACTACTCAGTTAATTTAGAGCACTATTCTTCACTCTAAAAGTCAGGATTCTTATTAAGAGTCCAAATCATTAGCGTCTTCCTACCTACCCTATCATAATTAGGAACCAAGGCTCACTTCTCATGAATAGCTTGTATAATGACTTTCTTTCATGCCCCACACAGAGTACCACAAATTCTCTTTATAATCACAGTGCAATGTTCTTCCTAGTTCTGTTGCATCTAGCATTTGCACATTACAGAATGAAAAAAAATTGTGTCACAATTTTTACCCAAACTAGGCTAGATTTACCATAAAGTATTATTATACCCCTCATTAATTGAAAGTCTAATCTTGTACACTAACCATCAAAGCCAATGAAAATAGGAGCTGCCTTTAAGCAAGGAATTCTTGAACATTAGAACATAATAATGATTTCTTCAAGTGACAGCTTTTTAAAAGTTAAAAAAAAGTGTCTCAGTGTGAATGATGATGGCGAATGTCATAAGATGTATACCTTGCTTTTCTGAAGAGATGAGAAATGTATCTAAGATGAACTGAAACAACATGTCTGGCCCAGAAACAGACAGTAATCAGACTTTTAAAAAAAAACAGTTTTTTTTTAAAGGAAGAACCATTGTACACCGAGTTATTAAAGACTGCCAAAAAAAAAAAAATCCAGAGGGCTCTTCCTTGTGTCGGACATAGTCATGATACCCCTCAGGGCTACTGGCAGAAGCTGAAGTCTGTTCTGCTCTACCACAGTGCTGAGCTAGAACGAGGCTTCTTGGCTCTAAAGAAAGGAAACTAAGGCAAATTTTGTAAGCAGAATTCTGACATCCAAAAATTAGCACAGCAGAATTCATACATGCAAATGAGCCTTGGCTCCTTTGTTGATTCTGTCACGTTGTGCTGCCTTAAACATACAAACCAAACAGCACTGTCATTACTCAAAACATTTTTAGAGTTCCTCATTGATGATGCTTGTTTACGATCTACGTAAAAAAATCCGCTTTACTATTCTAGACTTTTTGATCAAAGGTCATACTACATTCTTTCAACACTCATATTCAACAGACTTGGCCCCAAATAGCATTTGGTTTTTGCCAAATACAAAATTCATCTTCAGAGATAACTTAATTCTACCAGAGAACATTTTGTGGTAATTCCCAACGACTAAAAGCAATAGCCAAAAATAAACCCTAAGACAATTTTTAACAGTGATAACATGGGAATCAGGGTATAGCCTGAGATGGTTATTCCTGAAGGAATCACACTCAGTTGTATGCATATGTCCTTGCAAAATAATATACTGCACACTCATACCTACATACCCATTTCTATTCCCACAGAAAAAAAGAAAACTGGTATCTTCTGGGGTGTGTGAATGGAGATTGAAGGGTAAGTGAACTGTTACTTCATATACCTTGTTTGTAATGCTATATCTATATCCATATCTATATCTGTCCATCTATATACATACACACATACAAATTTTACTGTGAATGTGTCCTGCTTTCAAAACATGAGGGAGGGGGTACGAAGGAAGAATGGAAAGAAAGAGAGAAGGAAAGAAAGAACACATTGAAAGATGAAAAAAACTAAACTAGAAATGAGGGAAAGATGGAGGGAGGAGGAAGGGAAGAAAAAAGGAAAGTAGTCCTACCAGCTAACACCCTATTGTCAGCTCTTTCATGTTTTTAACTGCATTTTCTACGTTAAACTATTTTATGTGACTTTTTGTCTCCCTGTTAAAATCGTGTGTTATAAAGACTCTTATGTGGTATGCGAGAAAGGAGTAATAGAGTTAAATTAGCAAATAATGTAGGCACTGTGGCAGCTGTTGAATTGAGTGAAGTGAGAATGCCCTGGCAAAGGAGAAAAGAGCTAAAATCTGTTCAGTGTTATCATGTTTTTATTGATCAATCTGTGACCAATTAAAAAATAAACAACCAAAAATGCCCTTATCTAAAAGCAAACTTTAGAATGGGAATAAAGGGAGATCCAATATCCATGAGGACAAGGGTCTGTGAAGTGGGGTATTGACACCATTCATAATTTGAGGGTTTCCTCCAGAGGGGTTTTAACAGCCTCATTAAAAAAAGTAAGTCACATAAAGGTGTGATTTTGGTTTTGGTTATATTTTCCATCGTACATTCCAATCTATTTGAAAGCAACAAAATGAACACTTTAAAAAAGCATCCATCCAACGAGTACCAAAAACACAAAATAAAGACAAATAAAAAAGAGGGGAATCTTGGCAGCATTTATGACAGACACGGGGCTAATTTCCTTAATGTTTGAGAGCTCTTACAAATCAATAACAAAAAAGACCAATAACCTGATAGAAATGTGAACAAAGCACACAGAAAATTTACGAATAAAAATACATACAACAAGCTATAAGATGTTCAACTTTGTTCACAATTAAAAATTAAAATGCGATTTTTTTTTACCCATCATATTGACAAAGATTAATGAGTTTGATAATATCCAGTGTTATTCTGAAGAAACCCGCACTCCCAAGCTCTGTCAGTGAAAGTCTAAATTGGTCCAACTATTGCATAGGGCAATGGAGCAATCAATACCTATCAAAATCTAAAATGCACATTCCTTTTGAGTAGACAATTTCATATCTGAAAATGTATCCTACAAATATATTTCTGCACTGTCTTGTGATTACATAAGATATGAAAGAATGTCTACATAGCATTTTTGCAAGCACTGGAAAGAAATAAGAATTCCTCAGGAGGGAAATGTTTGAGTAGATTCTTATGTAGCCACATGAAGGTGTACTAGACAGTTGTTCAAAGAATGTCAAAGATTATATATGCCAATACAAAACATCACTGAGTGAAAAAGCAAGGGACTTAACAGTGTTTGGAATACACATTAACAGCAGTTACTAGTAAGGAGTGGGTTGGAGGTGACTGCAGAGCGGGTTGGGAGAGAGGAAGACTTTAACTTCCCGAAATAAACTCTTAACATTGTTTGAATCTTTTACATTTTAACAGCTTTTTTGAAATACATTCCACATACCATACAATTCACCTATTTTTAATACGTACAATTCAATGTTTTAGCATAGTCACAGAGTTGTACAACCATCAATTAAGTTGCAAGTATTTTCATTACATCAAAAAAGAAACCCTATACCCATTTCACACTCTCCCCTTCAGTCCCTAATAACCACCAACTTTCTGCTCTATGGATTTACCCATTCATGATACTTCATAGATATGGAATCATTCAATATGTGGCCTTTTATGACTGTCTTATTTCACTTAGAATAAAGTTCATCATTACAGCAGCATGAATCAGAACTTCATTCACTTTTATGACTGAATAATATTCCATTGTATGAATACACTACATTTTGTTTATCCATGACTAGCTGATGGTCATTTGGGCAGTTTCTATTTTTAGCTATTATGAATAGCACTGCTATGAACATTCATGTACATGTGCATGCATTAGTTTATAACAAAAAGTAGTCAAATTTTAAAAATTAATATAGCTTCCACAACTATCAGTTTCTCAGAGGAAATCTCTATAAGACGGTAAGATGGTAGAAAAGTAGATAGGGTAGGTTTTCTATGGAGAGTTATTATACTATCTGTTATTAATAGAATGGAAACTTTGAGGAAGTCTTCAATAGAAAATAGATTTAAATATGTCATTTCTGAAAAGATGCTCAACATCATCAGGGAAATACAAATCAAAACCACAATGGGCTATCACCTCACATCAGTCAGAGTGGCTAATATCAATAAGAAAAGAAATAACAAGTGTTGGCAAGGATGTGGAGAAAAGAGAACCCTTGTACACTGTTGGTAGGAATGTAAATCTCTGCAGCCACTATGGAAAACAGTAGGAAGGTCTCTCATAAAACCTAAAATAGAGCTACCACACAATCTAGCAATTCCATTTCGGGAAATTTACCTGAAGAAAACAAAGTTACTGTTTAGAAAGAAATATGCACCCCTATGTTTATCACAGCACTATTTACAATAGCCAAGATATGGAAGCAACCTAAGTGTCCATCTATAGATGAATGGATAAAGAAGAAGTGGTACATATATACAATGGAATACTACTCAGCTATAATGAATGAAATCTGTCATTTACAACAACATGATAGACCTAGAGGGTATTATGCGAAGTGAAATAAATTGGACAAAGACAAATACCATATGATTTCAGTTATATATGCAACCTAAAAAAATAAAACAAATGAATAAACAAAACAGAAGTAGATTCATAAACACAGAGAGTGGACTATTGGTTTGTCATGGTGGGTAGAGGGTGGGTAAAATAGGTGAAGGAGATAAAGAGGTACAGACATCCAGTTATAATACATTAGTCACAGGGATGAAAGAACAGCATAGGAAATATAGTCAATAATACAGTATCTTAGTATTTTGACTGATGGCAACTACACTTATTGTGGTGAGAATTTAGTAATATATATAACTGTTGAATCACTATGTTGTACACCTTAAGCCAATATAATACTGTGTATCAACTATATTTCAATGAACAAAATTAGAAAAAATTTTTAAAATACGAAATTTTCCTTTTCTGCGAGCAAATTTCTTAGGATGAGTTTGTTACAAATAAAAACATCTACTTTCATATATTGTGTTCATGACATTATTGAATTATACCAAAGCTTCAAAGCTAAAGTTTCACCTTCCCAATTTATATACATGTCCCCAAAAGATAAGCAAACCCTGAATAGTACAAATTCTCTAGTTCTACAGACTTGTGATGGTTGATTTTATGTGCATGCCTAGGCCATGGTACTCACTTAATTAGTCAAACACCAGTCTAGATGTTGCTGAGAACTTTTTTTTTGATATGATTAATGTTTAAATCAGCAGACTTTGAGTAAAGCAGATATCTTCCATAGTGTGAGTGGGCCTCATCCGATCAGTTGAAAATCTTAAGAGAAAAGACTGAGGTGCCCTAAGGAAGAAGGAATTCTGTTTCCAGACTGCCTTTAGACTCAAACGGTAACATTAACTCTTCCTTGGGTCTCCAGCCTGCCAGTCCACTCTGAGGATTTTGCATTTGCCTGCACCCACAATCATGTGAGCCAGTTCCTTAAATTTGTGTGTGTGTAGCCTATATATATATATATATACATATAATAAAATGTGTGTTTATATATATATATATATGCATCATAGATAGATAAATAGAGAGACTGATGGATCCTATTGGTTCGGCTTTTCTGAAGAACTCTAACCAATACAAGACTGAGTGCTGGTGTTAGTACTTTACAGATCATCTAAATCAAATCCCATTATTTTACAGGTAGGAAAAGTGAGGACCAAACAGGTTAAGTGGTGTATATGTATGCACAGATAGTCCTACAATCATTGGAGAGTAAGCGAAGGACTTTCCAGGATAATGACTTATTCTAAAAGTTTTGAAATGTACATGGGAATAAGGTCACAAAAAGTGTCCCCATACCTGTGTCATTAGGAAAGGTGACATGTACAGTAATACAGTAAAATTATTATATATCATCTAAACACATACAATGTGTTGAAAAACATTCAGTTTCCAAGTTTGCCTAAACTACTTTATAATATAATTATATGGTTCCTGGAGGCTAGTTATAATTGAATTATAGGGTGTCTTGTTCACATTCTAGCTGGTGAAAAAAATTGCTCAGCTCTGCTTCGCGGTTCTCTAAACACCAGCTAGAATACTCATGAGGCAGCTTATAATTCAATTATAACTCCCCTCTGGGAACCATATAATTATATATAAAAGACCTAAGCCATCATATGTTCTCCATTTATTTTTTGTTATGAAAGGATTTGTCTAAAGTCTGATATTAAATTTGAATAGTTCTGAGTCAATTTGCACCTCAAGATTTACCCAGATACTAAGATAATAAACTGTATTCACTTAGCTGAAAGACACTAGGAGTTGATCTGTTTACCCAAACAGAAAACACAATATCCTTAACTCTCCTTGGATATTTATATATATATATATGTACTTCCCATACAGATCCACACTCACATTTTAATTGAACTTGTAATGAAATAGTACTGTAAACTGCTGGCATAATTGCTATGATTCAGATCTGAATAAAAGGCTTTAGCACACCACATCAATTAGTTACTGGTTCAAATGAGCATATATTTTGCAGAAATAAGGCATGGGGACAATTGGTATTGATCTTAATCCAGGGAAACTCTTTCTGCCTCAATCATTTATTCATTTAACAGATAGTCGTGAGCAATGCTCTATGCCAGGTATCATGGTCTCTCTCACTATGCACAATTGATCTGAGAATGTGTTTGAGCTCCTGAATGTGCATGTACATACATAACTCCTCTTGAAGAAAAAAACTCATTATCTTTTTAAAGCAATGAATTCCAAAGTTTGTCACTAATATAATTCCACAGGGATTTCACATACACCCCATATTCAACATTGTGCTTGGCTACAGCATGTGCAAAACAAAGGAGTGCTATAACATAAACCATACTCTCTAGAACTCTACAGTTTAGTTGAAATGCTAAGGATAGCTTACAAATACAGGAAACCCAAAGGTGGGCAACAAGAAGCAATAAAGGTAGTTAAATGTGCAGAAGAGGAGATGAGGTATGCCAATAACTAATTCTGTATACTCCACAAGTTTGCATGTAAGATGTTCAGAGACTGCACCATGATTCCCCTAACAATTCAGTCTTTCAGTGTCTGACCTATGTTCTCAAATCACAGAGTAAAGGTTTAAATCCCAGGCTATAAAATCAGAATGTGAGGCTTCCAGCTCTGAGACTTACTAACCATGGGATTTGGGGAAAACTACTTAACCCCTCTATGCTCTCATACGCTCATATGTAAAACAGAGATAATAGAATCCATCTTAAAGGGCTGTTGTAAAATTTAAGAGTTGACATAGGAAAAGCACTCTGAATTTGTATAGATTAATTGTGTCCTCCCAAAACTCCTATGTTGAAATCCTAACCCTCAAAGTAACAATGTTAGGAGGTGGGGTCTTTGGGAGATTAGATTGTTTGGGTGGAGCCCTCAAGAAATGGGATTAGTGCCTTTATAAGAGACCCCAGAGAACTCTCTTGCCCCCTCTGCCATTTGAGACACAGCAAGAAGCAGGCTGTTAGCAGAACCCAAATATTCTGGTGCCTTGATATGGGACTTCTCCGACCCTAGAAATGTGAGAAATGTTTCTGCCATTTCTAAGCCACCTGAGCTACGGCCCTTTGTTAGAGCAGCCTGAACGGACTAAGGCAGAAGAGTTCCAGGCTCACAGTAAGTGCTTAAGAGCTGTTAGCTCTTATAATAATTTTGTTATGTCATTGTCATTTTCACAACCTTCATCATTATCCTCATAATATTGACAGGAGATAAAGGGGGAAATTTCCATAGGATTATGATAAGGGTACAATTGGGAACTTTTTGAAACAGATTTCTTTAAAAAGTGATACTAAAAGATGAAAATAGTAGCATATAACCAAGAGTAGGGTTCGACTCACTAAACCTAATACAACCTGTGAAAGATGTGGAAGCCCTAACGTTCAGGAGTGGAGGCTCTGGAGGTATATCTAGGGCAGGATTAAAAATGAGTGACTATGAACGCTGCTAGAGTCAGTGGTGTAATGATGATAGTTGCCAAACAAATCCTGGAATCAATAAGTAGATAACCCCTATTCTGCAAATGTCTTTTCTGTCAAAGAGACCTATTTTTAGGACTAGAAAGAATAACAGAATCATTAGGAAGAATAAATTGAAGTCCAGGCTTTGTGTGAAAGTAGGCTTAAAAACACTTACCTTTCTTGGCCTTTGTGAAAGCTTTCTAAGAGTACTGACTTAGCACTGAGACTAAAAAGCAGCCAGTACCAACAGTCAACACAGGCATACTCCAAATGTGTCCTGACAGACTAACTTCATGTTCTTTACGAGCAGGCTGACAGGGAAATGGGCAGATGTAAGTGCTTCATATACAGCAAAGAAGTTTGCAAAGTCTTTCATGATATACTATTGGGACAGTTTAAGCAATACATGAGATAAATGATGGTGCAACTAAGTTGACAGACAAATGATAAACAACCATGCCAAGGTTCAATTTGGTTAATCTGTCTCTAGTTATCTTCTTTCCCTCATCCTACTAAACATTTTTATCCATACCATGGGTGAGGAAATAGTTTGAAATGACACAGAACTAGTTAGAATAGCTAACCTGTTGAATGATACAATCATGATGGCCCATATTCATGCCAGGATGGAACTACGAGCAAATGTATCATGTCATAATTTCATAGACAGATATATAAAATCCTGCATTTGCATTAAAAATATCTCTATTATATAAGTATATCATGGGAGGAAATTGGCTTTAAAATAGCATGTTATATAAAGACTAATAGGTTCTAGTTGCCTGTAAGTACAATGAGTTGGCAAGACAATGCGGTTGGTGTGAACATAGGGTGCATGAATGGAAACGTAGACTCTAGAAAGAAAAAATATGGTATTCTTGATGTGATCTGGGCTGTCCAAACTGTCCCTAGAGTGTTTTGATCAACTATGGGCTCCTCACCATAAAAACATCATGGGTCAAATGGAAAGTGTTGAGAAGAGAGTAACCAGGATAGTTGAATGGCATAAAGATGTGTCATCCCTGCACGTGTTTAATGGCCACTCATCACGAAAGTTGTGGGAAGGACTCAAACAACAGGAAAAGATGAATTATGTATAAGGATTCTCCCAAGGCCAAGTCTATGCCTTAAAGAGGGCACACTGGTAGGAACTTGGGACACAAGAACTGTAGGGTTGCTATAGGATTAAGGGTATTCCATAGATAGATTTTTTTTCTGGGTCAGCTTTTCTCTGAAACTCATACGGTCTGGGACTATGTTCCCCAATTCCATCTACTACTGGCTTCTAGCCCTGAGTCCCTCTCCCCAATGAACCTGAGTCTGAGCCTGGCTACTTAGGCTAATGAAGGGAGGCAGAAAATTAGTGGCAATTTTTAATGCCCTTCATTATTGTTCTCAAGTTACACTCCCCAAAGAGTTGACTGCATAGGGAACATCTTGTAGTATTGGAAAGATCACGGAACTGAGCAAGCATGAAGATTATATAAGACCTGCATTAGTCCATTTTCTCCGGGTCTCAATTCTTTCATCTGAGAAAAGAGGCAGCCAGATTAAATGGTCTCTAAAACCACTTTCACACTGAAAGTATACTATAATTCTATCACTGCTGTGTTAATTTTTAAATAATATTTTGTGGGGGCTTTTTCCAAGTCAGTAACAAAGCATGAAAATAAGCCATTATTTGACTTAATGAATTAAACTGAATGAAATATTGCCATGCTACATATTCAGTTCAGAGAACAGTAAGAACTTTAAATGGAGGGATTCAGACAAACACAGTTCTATTTCAAGTTCTAATTCCTTTAAATGATCTCTTGTTTGGTGTTTGGTTAGTTTGTTTAAACTTCAGTGAATTTCTTAAAAAAAAAAAATTAGCCCAGTTTCACACAATCCTTCTTTAAAGAGCTGCCTCCTAGCACAGCAAATGCTAGATTAAGCAAAAAAACAATTAGTAGCCAAAATGCAATGCTTGGGAGAGAAAGTCAGAGGCCCTTTAAGGCCACAGGAGAGCAGTGAGCCTGGGACCCTCTGCTATGAATCTCCCTGAGTAGGGTTTCTTCAATTCAGCATGACTTATAGGTTTTGATTCATATTTGAGCCTAAATATGCCATTTATTTAAAAGTGGAAGTATCTGGCATAAGGAAAAAGTAAAAGGCCCCACCCATAGTATTTATAGATGCAGGATTTAAGGCATACATGCTTCATTTTCAGTGACTTTTGAATGTAGTTTTTCTCAGAAACAGAAATGGCAGCTCAGAGAATCGATGCTCACTTCTCATCGTAACAGTACATTGGTTTGCAGAGATGCACAGCAAACATTAACAGCTCATTCTTGCCTCAACAGCCCCAAAGAAAGGGTTAACGTTCCTTAAAATCCAAGTCAAAGGGTCTTAGTAAAAATCCAATCTCATCAAAACTCCAGGGACATGAGTACTTCCCAAGCGTTTTAGACTATTTATTCCCAAAATAACATTGGTGTTCAAAGAGATTTCAGTTTATTATGTTGGGGCCTTCTAGGTAAGGGACATTTTGCCAGAGACTCTAGGGGAAAGCCTCTGAAATGTGATTTATTGACAGGGAGGGGGAAATATATAGTTTACCCAATGAAAGCTTGTCCTATAGCTCCCCTCTATTTTGAAAAGCATTCATCTCTGCTCATCATGGCTTGGGTTCCACCTGATCTATTGTATCATTTATCCAGGCTTTCAGTAACTCAAGTTCAGTCATCACAAGGAATGCTTATTCGAAGACTAGTGGTGAGGCAGACAAACCTCTCATGTCTGAACTAGGTAGCAAGCCATAGCTTTCTTAATGCTGAAGTTTGAAATGGGTTCTCTAAGTGGTTGTTTTGCTTTTGTTTTGTTTTGTTTTTTTGCTCCACAAGGATGTGTTGTTTTCAAACTTTTACCTAAGGAAACTGAAGGCTCCCATTCAACCCTTTATACTTTTCCTCCTCATCCTTCTTGTCCTTTTTGGAGAAAACAAAAGTTGATTTTCAAATGTCCTGTTAACTTGCTATAAATAAATTCTAGTGAAAAGCTGATTCAGAATTGACCTATAATGCTTTAGAAGACACATGTGGAAAGGAAGAGCAAGAACTAACATTTTAGTACCACATGCTAAAATGCACATCATCTTAAGGAAAACACCCTCTGATTTGCATTATTGAGCAAAGAAAGACAAAGTCGTAATAAGCCACTGACTTGGAAATAATCACAAGTGCTATGTGATTCAGTGAGAATTAGAAGCTGTCCTGGGGGAAGCAAGCTAGAATGAAAAGAAGTGGTGATGGTAGTCTGTTCAGTGTTCTGCTCCATGACAGATATGGGAAAGATCCAGAAAAACACTTAATTAATGGAATAGAGAACAGACAGAAGGTATTAAGCTTCTTTGATCTGGAAAAACAAAGGCTCGAAGAAAGATATATGGTGGAAATCTAACAAACAAAGTTAGGGATTGAATGAATCACATTTCAGAAAGGTAAAATTAGGTAACATCCCATGAAATTGATGAATGAAATTTATGACCAACAAAATGAAATACTACTTTACATATCATTTATACATGAATTTTTTCAAATACGTTAAATCTAGAGGAAAGAAATAGGAACAAGACATGGTATTTAACCTCAAGAGTTCACATTCTAGCTGGGAAAATACATAAAGCCTAAACATGATAAAACATTATAAATGATTTAAAAGAGATATGGATGATGAGTATAAAACCCTACTAGGGATTAGTTTTCTGAGGGAAGGAGTTGACTATGAACAGGAGTGTGGAAGATTTGACAAAAGAGAAGACATTGACCAGCACCTTGAACAAGTACTTGAAAGTTCATTGGTCTCAGAAGAGAAAGAAGGCTATTCCAGAAAAGGGAAAGCAACAGCAAAAGCATGAATGGAGACAAGTACATAACTTGTTAATGAAACAGAGAAAGGTCCAGGGAGGTTGGAGCATAGCCTACATGGGAGAAATAATGATAATTAAGCCCAAAGGTAGGCAGAGCCTTAAATACCACAATTAGGAACAGTATCTTGTGGGCAACAGAGAGCCAACAGCAGTTTTTAAGCAGGGGAGTGTTCTTGGTGCTAGCTTCACCTTCTGGAGAACAAGTCTACTTGTTAAGATTTGGGAGAGCAAAAATTAGATCCAGTAGGAGGACATGCTTACCTGTTTTCAATTATCTGAGGGGATATGGTATGGGAAGGATTTAGATGTATTCTGTATGACTCAAGCCAGTGGTTAGACCTATCTGAGCTCAGTATGAAGTAAAGCTAACAGGAGCAGTCATGATAGACTGGGCTGCTTCAGAAGTTCTCCAGATGTTCTCAGTCACCTAATGAAATGCTATAGAAGGGATTCAAATATTATATATATAAAAGTTTGTATTGGATAGCGCAACCTTTCAGATCCTTTCCAAGGGGGATTCTACTCACTCTTCCACAAGAGAGCTCTTCAAAAAGATGGAAGACAGATATATCCTGCTCTTCTTCCTTCTCCCCAAGCACTTTAATTTCCTTTATCCATTTTGCAAAATATATCTTAAACTTAGGAAGTGTTATGTGTCAATTATATCTCAATAAGGCTGGGAAAAATAGGAATCACAGCATGTTTTACCTCCACCTTTCTGGTTGATCTCTTCTGGATACCATCATGTAGTCAACCCATGTTCCTAACCAAATCTGGCACCAAAACCTGAGCATACTCCCAAAAAGGCAACCAGATCCCTGTTACTAATTAGGATTTTATGTACAGTAAAACGTTAATTAACTAAAGCCCAACTAATGAAACATTTTATTTCATCCTCTATACTCAACTTTTATGAGAAAAAGAAACATGGTGCCTAAGCAAGCAGGTATCTGAAATTTGCTGAGAAAACCAAACTCAGCTCCCAAGTAGTGGTCTGGTCCAATATAAATTCATCACACACTCCTACTTTTCCTGTAAAATAAGAACTAATTTCAGAATGAAGAACTTTAAGACCCTGAAACAATATTCCAAATACTAAAGTAAAACTCAATTATATTCACTAAACTATACTTATTAAGGTAGTAAAATGGACTACAGTTTTATAAAACATTTGAACCCCAAGGACTGAAATAAAAGAGAGCTGTGCTACTTAATTCTTAAAAAGCCTCAATTAACATCTCCTTCCCTAAGCATCCAGTTCATCAAGATTTTTCTATATTACAGAACCATGTACATCACTATCATATATGAAAGGAAAGGGAATATTTCATTTTTACCTCTACACCTGCCACTAATGTGGCACTTAGGTGTTCAATAAATATTTTTGAGTGAATTAATAATACACACGTACTTATTAGCCTGCCTCAGTAGCCACATTATCTCTCTTTTTATGTTCAAAAAGTTGCTAGTTCTGTAGTCATATGCGGCTGTCAGGTCAAACAAATAAGGTACATAATTATAAATATGGTACATATGGTATTATGTGTATTCATCATACTAGACTATAGGACATAAAAACCAAAGATTTGAAGGTCATCTAATTTAACCATATAATTTTCCCAAGGTGGAAACTAAAGTGCAGAGAATTTAAGTGACTTGTGAAAGGTCATACAGCTTGTTAGTGACAGAGGCAAGACTAAAACAGGGTTTTCTTTTCCTCAGTCCTGTGATTTTTCTTCTACAACAAACTTGCTCTGCATTTTTTAAAGTTGGAAACAGATATGTATATTTTTGTGCTGAGACAAGAAGTGGCTCAGAAATTTCCTTCCATTTCAACACTAGAATTCTCAGGCACAAAGAAGGTTGGTTTTCCTCTCCTTTATTAGAAAGGTATCTTGTGTATTTATTTTATATCCTGGCTCCTCAAAAATCAATCTGATGATGTTTGAGGAGACAATAAAAGCCGGAATAATATGGCATAGATTTATCTATCAGTGGCAGCAATGCAGGAATTGCCATCTATTGTTATTTGTCAGTAATTTCTAAGAGTATCTGTTGGGCATCATGAAGAGTTGCTTTGTTATTAAACTAATAATTTCATATTTAAGAAATTTTATAATTCTTGGTAAATAAATTGTCTACACAGAGACTGCATGAAGCAAGATTTGGGGCTGTAGTATTCCAAGTTTTGAGGGGATGTAATGAACAAAAACCTTTAGAAGCCTACAGAAGAAATTGCAAGGCAACACTGGTAAAGCTTCCATGTCTCATGGAGTTTTCCATGCCACCTTAGTTTTATATCTCACTTGGTTTTGAACAATTTGAATGTGATGCTATACTCACAGTGTGATGTAAGGTCTTTTTATGGTAAAGGGGGACGTTTCGGGGTCATTTGCCTTATGATCACATGGAGAGATATCTCTAGAAAGAGCTTCGAAGACTATAGTGTAGAATGACAAGCTAAAATCTAACCTGGATAATAAAAAAAAAAGTTACTCATGGCAAAGCCTCGATAGGGATTCATAAGCTGACAGCCTGTAGAAGTATCAAATACTGCAGATCTAACCTTGTACATCACACTGAGGTACAAAGCAGAGTGCAAGAAAATTAGTATGCTATACGCTGTCAATCCTTTAAGCACTCAATAATCTATGTGGACATGGAGGGAAATTTTAACAGAAAAAAACTTAAAACTTACGAAAATATTAAGAGAAGCAATAAAGACAAAAATAATCCCATTTCTTTGGTTTGTGAACTGTAGTATCTATAGTGTTTGGGAAAATGTGATACATTGATGAAGAAGAGACTAAAAGAATTCTAAAACTTAATGGATGATCAACTCAAAAATATCACATACTTATTTTGCTGTTATGGCCAATCATAAAGTGTACCTGAAAAAATAAAAATGCAATTTCAATTTCCTTGATCTTTTATGTTTATATTATCAAAAATGATAGCACAGTTTTTTAATTTACACACCAGAAAGGCCGTTTGAGGAAAAATGGGCTTTCACAACTCTAATCCTTTATGGCACTTCTTTTTTCATTTTTATAATGGTGATTAAAACTCAAAATGAGTTAACTGCACTCTATTTTTCATTTCTGTATCTGTTGCTTGCCAGTGCTGGTTTTTCTGAGTCATTGTAGGTATATGGGTAAGAAAATGAACAGTCATCATTTTCAAAATAAATCATAGTATGGTTAGTGGGCAGGAGGGACTAATGGCTGCCAAGGTTCCTGTTCAGTTTATCACTTCAAGGTCTACCTAGTGCATTTTTACTTCATTAATCAATGGCCAAACACTTAATAAGTTCCTTCCAAGTCAAGGAACATCACTCACCAAACCCCATCATTGCAAAGCTGAGTTGTAGCAGATTATTGCCACAACAGATTACTGAGATGCTTGACAAACTAGCTCATACTGTTTCATTCTCACCCTGTCAGGTAAAATTTAGTGGAATTAGGACTGACATCAAAGGCATTTCTGAAAAGGTCGTAATCTTATCACATCACTTAGATTAAGCACCATAAAGATTTGCTTCAAGTTGGTTGGGAAATCTTTACAATTCTAGACAACTTCGAGAAGACATTCAGAGATGTCTCCCCCAGCCACCTCACTGAATTTTTTGGAAAGTTGGAGGGCATAATGTTGACAGGGTTGCCTACTTAAATAACTCATAAGACTAGAAGGGAGCTTAGTCAGTGCATATGTGATTCCATGAGCAGCCAGAGAGAAGATAGGAGATAGCCAGCTGGCTTACCCTACTCCACCCCACCCCCGAATTTATTTTTTACCTACATGTCTCCACAACACTATCTTTACCTTACCTGCTCCCCAGCTAGTTATTCTGGGCCTGGCTCTTTAGGTTGGCCCTTCTGGCCTACTTGTTCAGACACAAAATTGGTCTTATGTAAGTTACTGCTTAGGCACCTATCATACCATACCACATCACACCACTATATCACATCCTATCATCTAAGCTCTTTGTGACTCAGCCTCTAAATATTTTGGATCAGTACCATCCTGCTGGTAAACTTTCTCTATCACTTGGAGCCTCTACCATTTGAGCCACTTCATTTCTACCTACTCATCAATGGTATCTGTTGGTCAGGCACTACAGTTCTTTTTCAGTCTCAGGTCTGATTCCAACAGTTCCTTATTTACCAATATCTCCTCGTATAGACTCCCTACTCTAGTTAACTCTATAGCAACACTAACTACACTAGACCTATTCTCACTCCAGGCTGCTGCTCATGCTATTTCCCTATCTTTCCCTTCTCCCTTCCTGAGCATCCAGTTAAACCCCTTTCTTCAGAAGACCTTCCCTGATGGCTTCAACAACAATAAAAGCTACCATTTATTAAGCATGTATTATTTGATGCTTTGAACTCATTATAGTATTATTGAGGTATAATTTACATACCATAAAATACACCCGTTTAGAATTCAATGATTTTTAGTTAACTTACTGAGTTATGCAACCATTACCACAAACCAATTTTAGAATATTTACATCACCCTAAAACATACTTTGTGCCCATTTTCAGTCACTCCCTGTTCCCACCTCTAGCCCCTGGCAACTGGCTATCTATCATCTGTCTCTTCAGATTTGCCTTTCAGAACATCACATATGAATGGAATCATGCAATATGTGGTCTTCTGTATCTTCATTCTTTCATTTAACATAATGTTTTTGAGATTTATCTATGTTGCAGCATGTATCAGAATTTCATCCCTTTTTATGGCTGAATAATATTCCAGTACATGGATGTACCACATTTAGTTACCCATTCACCAGCTGATGGACATTTGGGTTGTGTCTGCCCTTTGGCTATTAGGAATAATATTGTTATGAACAGTCAAGTATAAGTTTTTGTGTTAACATATGCTTTTATTATTCTTGTGTATATGCCTAAGAGTACAACGGTTGGATAATATGGTAAATTTTTTTCAAAAGGTAAATTTATGTTTAACTTTTTTTGGTAACAGGTATATATCATAATTCACCCACTTAAAGTGGACAATTACATGGATTTTAGTACATTCACAGGGTTGTGCAACCATCCCCATAATCAATTTTTGAACATTTTACTACCCCAAAAATAAGCCCCATACCCTTGTATCTATTATTGACAATCTTAGCAGGATCCTGGAAGTTATGAATTATATCCCTAGTTTTACAGATAAAGAAAACAAAGGCTCAGGAAAGGTGCAAACCTGGTAAGTATCAGAGCTTGCATTTGAACTCAGTCAATCTGACTCCATAATTTACCATATGTCGATATCACCATGTTGTCACTAATCTTCAGAGCTCTCTTTTCTGAGATCCCACTAGAATGATCATTTGATTTCCTGCTTACACCTCCCTTTCAGTACTTATCAACTTCCTTATCTATGTCTTACACCTCAAAATTGATACCTTACATCTACAACTAAAGCATAAGCTTATATAGAGCAAGAAGTATATACCGTATTTCCTTTGACTTCTACTCAGTCCCCAAAAGGACTGTAAAAAGAGCTCAATTTTTGTAATTAATGAAAGCTATTTCTTATTATTAACCTAAATATATATTCTTATTAAGGTCAATTTCAGTCTTTTCCTTTAGTATCAATATAGAACCAGCAGCAGAAAAACGCCATCACTTTTTAGTGTCACGTCACCCCCTAAAAATATAACTTCACTTGGAATTGCTCAAGCACCATGTATATAGTCTAAACCATGTAGTCTTTTAGATCCTTATGTTTCACCTGAACTTGGACTCGTCCTCTAGGTGTTAACGTAAATATGTTAGATCTTGTCTTCCCCAATTGATAAAAAGCTTCTCATGGGAAAATACTATGCCTTTTGGTTCAGCCTTGGGCCCATTTTGCCAGATGTAGCATGGGCATTGTTTGAATGAGAAAATCTCAGCAGAGTGTTCCACTCCTGAACCATCTTTCAGTATGTTTACTACTTACTTTCAGTATGCCTAACTTACCATGACGTTCTCAGTCAGACCTTCAGTAGTTCCAATATTCAATCATTTTTACCTTGATATTAATGGTGTGTTCATTTTACTCACTCTTACCATCTTCCCACACTCACTTTTATTAATCTGCATCAGTTTTCACCTTCCTGTGGCAACTATGTATGCACTATCTTTCATCCAACTTGAGACGTCTGTGTCACCTTTGCCATACTTTACATTTTCAAAAATATTTTTTCACATCTAGAACTCTTTCCTTCGAAGGACATTCTGCTCTCCTAAATTCCCTTCTCAGGATACACCCTTTAGCACCTTTCCTACTTCATTAAGTTTATGTTTGCATTTTCCTTTTCTGCTAGTTTTTTCTTTAGAAGAAAGTGAAACAGAAATAGGACTCATGGACATTAAATGCCATCGTATTTCAAAAGAAATGGAGCATTTTCTCATTAATGGATACAAAAATGAACATAAAATTTGATAAGGAATAAAATAATTGGGAGGAATGGGAAGTTTTCCATAATATTCATGAAGAGGAAGTGTTTAAGCAGAGCATTTTATTTTTAAACAGAACTTACCTTATATATAGTCCTGAAAGTACCAAAAATAGCATGTTAATTTCAAAATGTTATTAGATAACATTTATACAGTTAATAATAGATCTTGTTGCCATGGAACCTTAACTGAATTTTCTAGCTCTGAGAGTTGATTTTTCAGCAATTAAGCCCTTAGCTCTAATGTTTCATTAACAGATTTTTTTATATGAATGTAATTATTTGGATGAGGATATTGGAAACATTTCCTAGTTTGCAAATGATACTCAAAAGAAAAGAAAATGATGAGGGAACTGTAATCAAAACCTTAAAGACACATATTATTCAGGTGACTGAATCAATTTAAGGCAAAATATATTCTCACACTAGGGACTCTTGAAAATAAGAGAATACATTCACAGATTCTCCTCCTTTATGATGTAGCGCCATCTCTACTCCTACCCTTGACCAGGTCCCCTGTCCAACCCACACTCCATAAGAATAGTAAGAAATAGAAGTGATCAGGACAGAAGGGAAAATCCCTTGAACTGATTACCCTCAGGCAAAGCAGAAGTAGATTATTAGTGGTTTAATAATCTTCCAATACCAGGACTATAACTCAACTGAAGTAATCCTGTTTATGTCCAAGAAGCTCATTATGGCACATCTGGACCTGAACCAGCAATGTTGATCATTCTCTTTATGTTCTGGACCACTGCTTCAGAGTAGTACTTACTAATTAAAAAGTGATAGCTAGCCCAAGTGTTGAAACAGATGGAGAAATACAGTGTTTTCATATTTGGGTTATTCTCACTGAATGGAAAATCAGAAATGCACTATCATAACTTATACCTACAAAGAAAGGGAGGACAAAGCCTGGGACATGATAACATGGCATGTGCAGTCTTGGGTTGGTAGTACCCAGGGAATTTGGAAGAAATGATCAGCTTGTGTGGTTCTGGAGACAGAAGCAGCAGCCTGGCAGGCAAACGGCAGAGGATGAAGTCATTTACAAAGCTTTAGATTTAGAACGTCTTCATCTTCCTGTACAAACATGGGTTCTGAGTTCCAAGTTGTCATGTATTTAGTGAGAAGCAGAACTGCTATGTGCACTCGGTTCAGTTGTTTTAGCCAAGAATCATTTTTCAGATTTTTAAAAAAGGGATGAGGCAATGAGTGCTTGCAATTAGAGAGTAATCAGTTTGCATCCTAGGTGAGTGACCTGAAACTGATTGCTAAACCTCTATGAGCTTCAGTTCTCCAATTCATAGAATTATTTTGAAGAATAAAGGAGATGACATAAAGTGTCTACTTGACATACTTGATAAATAGGTTTACTATAATTAGTCCAAATTGTTAGTGAGAAAATACGTGCTTTCCATTTACCCCACCTTATTACCTATTGTTTATTGATGGCAGTGTTTCCTAACTGCAGTTCCCATTTTTTAAATTTATAATGCACCTCCTGGAAGTTTCACCTGCAAATCAAGATCTAGAATGATGACAACAAACATACAGAAATAGTAATGCATTGAAGGAAATAAGCAGAAAATAAAAGTGTTTGCCCCTATACTTAAAATATGTTTGTAGTCTGGCTGGGGAGATAAAACATGAAGAGCATTGACATGAAATGGTTTATCAGGTAACATCATAAGATTATCCAAAATATTCTGAATGCTTAGTAAGTGTTCAAAACTATTCTGGTCGCAGTTTTGGCTGTTTTACATGTATTAATTCATTACCCACAAAAACTCTATCAATTAAGGCCTATTATTAGTCCTATTTTAGAGATGAAGAAACTAACACCAGGAGCTTAAGTTAGTTCTCCAAAGTCACACAGTTAATAAGTGGCAGTGGCAGGATTCAAACGTATCTCTAGAGCCCAAGCTCTTAAACCTCACTCTACTGCCTCTAACATCATTTGAGCAGGTTCAGAAAAAATACTTAGAGTTGTAAGTTGAAGACTGAATGATCTTAAACAACAAAGAAAGACTGAACAATATGCAAAGATAATAAAATGCCTCTAAAATAATGGAATAAGACCCAACATTTCACTCATTAAAAGGGTGGGTCACGTTGAAAAGGCCAACAAACCAGGAATAATGTCACCATCAATTTCTGGTTTACTTGCTGAAAAGCAAGATATCCGAGGATATTCAGTAACATCTGAATATACTGTCTATTTCAATCCCCATTTTATCAGAGGCCTTTCTTGAGGAAGGACTGTTTTTGCAATAAAATATGCTGGTCAAACTGGGACAATACAGTTGAAAGCCACATTTTTATCTCAGTAATCATAATGAAAATCTTTCTGTACATTTCAAGTATTTCTGATAAACAATATGCAATAATATTGAATGATTTTTCATCCGGGCCAAATTTCATTTCTAATGGTTGCTTATGTTCTACCACAAACACTTCTCAGATAAACTTTTAGTTGTGGGAACACTTTCTTGACATTATTTCTCCATTGTCTTATCCATTCAAACAGGCTACAATCAAATCCCATTCTGTACTTTTTCATGGGATCGAGAAAAGAAAACATCATAAAGAGGAAAATGATGAAAGTAAGAGATAGTGCTCTGTGGAGACTTTCCTCAGAAGCTCCCTTTGTAGGAGACAGCCGTACACTCACATCTGTTTCAGGACAGCAAGGAGGCCGCACGGGATCATGCGCAGAGTTCCCGTTCTCTGTGACCCCATCCGCCACCTCCATGCCCTCTCTCTATACCGGGTGTGATGTAAGAGAACCACGTGAGGCTGAGGCGAGAAACAGGCATGATCGTGGCTGGCTTGCCTCTCCTAGCTGAGACTCAGTTCACTGATTACTCCAGCTCTGCTATGTTTCCTAGTGTTTTCCAGATAGGTTTCCTAGCTCAGTGCTACATAACATTTGGATCATGGAAAGCAGCACCAGCATCAGCATCATCTGGAAACTTGTTAGAAATGCAGGATCTCAAGCCCCATCCCCGACCTTCTGACTTGGGGTCTGCATTATAACAAGATCTCCTGGTGACTCCCATGCACACTGAAGTTTGAGAGGCACTGCTGTAGAGATAAGATGACCAGTTGAAGAAAACAGAAGACAGTGGAGGGGGAACATATGAAAAGATCCTGATCAATAAACAGTGAAAAATGAAAGGGTGAAATTACGAAAAAAAAATCACAGAAGTACAAAAACAGACATATTTACCAAGCACCGACATGGCTTACCTCCCTATGAGCCTCATGAAGCTCATTTCTTTGCTGGGGGGAAATATCAGCCTGATGGAAATCAATATGAGCTCAGCTGTAGAAGACTGTCAAACTTAATTATCATCAGAATCAGGATTATTATAAGCTAGCATTTATTCATTATCTATTATATACCAGGCATCTTGCTAGATAGTTTCTATACATTATCACTTTAATCCTCCCATCTACCATAGGAGGTCAGTACTTTTCTTCCCTGTTTTATAGATGAGAAAACTGGGACTCGGAAAGAGCGTATTGCCAAAGCCACATAGCTAAAGGTGGCAGATACAAAGCCATGTCTGTCTGACTTTGGAACCTGGGCTACATGCTGGGGATGGAGACTCTGCATAGTAAATATACCATAATGTTTTTAATGTTTCCATCTTGTTGGCATTTAGATATTTTCCACTCTTTCATCATCAGCAATAATAATAAAATGATTATCCTTGCCTGCATTTGTCAACATCCTGGTGAAGCATGGTGTCTAACTGCCACTTGCTTAGAGCGTTTCCTGAGAGCTACTTCTTTCCTTTATATCTTAAGTACTTAGATTGGCAGCTCAGTTAAAATTCTGTCCTTCTGATAGCATTAGCTGTGTGTGGTAATAATAATAATCCTTTCCCTAAAAACATCAGTATTTTCTTTAGAAATTCATTGGTCTCCTGCAGTCCCTAATAGTAATAATAATTGCTGCCATTTTGTCTTCTATACCCCAGGCATATAAAACTAAGAGTTTCATATACATTTTATCTCTTAATCCACAACTGAGGCTCACAGAGGTTAAGTCATTTGTCCAAAGTCACTAACTGGCAGCAAAGCTGGGACCCGTATGACCCCAAATGCCATGCTCACCATTCTGTTTCATGATGGATTAAGTGTCTTAACCCAAAGCACAGATATTGAATGGCAGAGGGTTGTTTGAGGGACCTATATGGTACATCCCCCAGTCATACGAAGGGGACAGCAGGGGAACAATTAGAAATATGGGTGAACAACTAGGAGAGCACGGTGACCCAGCAGGAGAGAGGAGACAGTTGTACAAAAGTTAATGGTCAACCTTTTGATGTGCCTACTTGGGAGCAGAAGCTGAGTTCTTCATGAGGACATAGTTTCTGCAGTTTTTTCAGGGTTAGGTCATCGAAACAAGTTGCAAGTTTAATTTGATGCTTACAGAAAAGCACCATCCTAACCAGGCCAAAAGATCCAACTGGAAACCCGTAAATAGTGACTGTCGAGAGTTTTGGGAATTCTGCAAACTTCCCTTGGTTCAAATACTAATCTTTTAATTTGATCAGGCTCAAGGATAAAATGTGCAGGATAAAAAAAGTTACCTACTCAAATGACAACTGAAACCATGTCTACAATATGCTTATAAATGCCTGCGCATTATCCTATCATCATAGATGTACCATAATGTTTCTAATGATTCCATGTTGGCATAGAGATCTTTTCCAGTCTTTCATCATTAGTAATAATAATAAAATGATTTTCTTTGCATGTATTTGTCCACATCCTGGTTATTTTCTCTTAATTGTTTTCTAGATACAAAATTCCTGTGTTACAGCTTAATAACTTTTAAGGTTCTTTGTACATATTGCCACCTGCTTTCCAGCAAGATTATACAAATTTACACTCCAATAGAAATTAACCAAAGTGCCTATCTCATGCCACCTTTAAAAGAACTTAGTATTATTTCTAAACTCTATTAATATGATTGGCAATAGTAAATATGCTTTTTATTTGTATTTGTTATTTTCCAAATATTTATTGCCTCTGTGCATTTCTTATATTTCCTATTCATTTCTTTACCATTTTCCTATAGGGGTGTTCATCTTTTTCTTATTGATTTATAAGAGATATTTATATTGAAGAGACTTTAGGCCTTTCTTATATACACTGCGTATATTTTTCATGTTCATGATTTGTCTTTTCACTCTGTTAATGATTTTTTAAGAAAAAATAATGGGGAGACTTCCGGGAAGATGGTGGTGTGAGAAGGGCAGCAGAAATCTCCTCCCAACACTATATTTATCTACGAAAACACAGCAAATACATCTATTCCTAAAAGAGAGACGAGAATACACAGGAAAGCGCACAGCGTGCAGCTACACCCGAGAGGACTCGGGACCCCAAGAGGCGGGTAAGGTACGGAGCCGCAACCCGGCGGGACCCGAGCTCTCCCCCACCCCAGCGCACAGGCGGGAGGAGAGGATTCAGAGCCGGGAGGGAGTGGAAGTACACCCCGCGAAGTAGCCAGCCCCGGTGATCTGCGTGGGGAGCGCTGACCCACATTGCGCAGTGCAGCGGAGATTGGAGAGACAGAGCGGCAGGATCTGAGCGGGGAACGCGCCAGGGTGCTTGCAGCCGGCTCCCGGGAAGGAAAAAAAAAAAGCGCGCGCTTTCTTCAGCGGTCTTAAAGAGACAGGAGCCCAGCGGAGGAGCCGGATCGCCCCAGCACACTCAGCCCAGCAGGCTGGGAGTCCTGGGGAGTTTCAGACGCCTTAGCTGGTGACTGAGGAAGCGTAGCCATACTTACACTTCTCACTGAGATCAACAGCCTCCTATTCGTTCCCACCCCTGCCAGAGCGATAAAGGGCCCTGCGGAGCAGCGCAGCCACAGCTGTGGAATAGTGGGGCAATAGCGCCACCTACAGCATTCCCACAGAATCTACGTTCGGTGGGCATTTTTTTTGTTTTGTTTTGTTTTTGTTTTTTCTTTTCTTTCTTTTTTTCTTTTTTTCTTTCTTTCTTCTTTTTTTCTTTTTTTTTCTTTTTTTTCTTCTCTTTTTAAAAGTCTTAAAGAGCCCAGCTGACATACGTGGCAACTATCAGTGACCAATTATATAGCCATGAAAAGACAGAGGAATATGTTTCAGACCAAAATCAACCAGACAACCCCAGAGAGGGAGTCTGAAGGGATGGAAATGCACAGCCTCCCTGAAAAAGAATTCAGAATAAAAGTCATAACCATGCTGATGGACCTACAGAGAAATGTGCAAGAGCTGAGGGAGGAAGTGAGGGAACTGAGGAAAGACAATGCAGAAATCAGACAAGCGATCGACGGGCTTAACAGCAGAATGGATGAGATGCAAGAGACTGTTAATGGAATAGAAAACAGAGAACAGGAGTACAGAGCAGCTGAGGCAGAGAGAGATAAAAGGATTTCTAGGAATGAAAGAATATTAAGAGAACTGTGTGACCAATCCAAATAGAACAATATTCGCATTATAGGAGTACCAGAGGAAGAAGAGAGAGAAAAAGGGATAGAAAGTGTCTTTGAAGAAATAATTGCTGAAAACTTTCCCTCGCTGGGGAAGGAAGTAGTCTCGCAGTCCACCGAAGCTCATAGATCTCCCAACACAAGGGACCCAAGGAAGACAACACCAAGACACATAATAATTAAGATGGCAAAGATCAAAGATAAAGACAGGGTATTAAAGGCAGCTAGAGAGAGAAAAAGATCACCTACAAAGGAAAACCCATCAGACTATCATCAGACTTCTCAACAGAAACCTTACAGGCCAGAAGAGAATGGCATGATATATTTAACGCAATGAAACAGAAGGGCCTCGAACCAAGAATACTGTATCCAGCACGATTATCATTTAAATATGAGGGAGGGATTGAACAATTTCCAGACAAACGAAAGTTGAGAGAGTTTGCATCTCATAAACCACCACTACAGGATATCTTAAATGGACTGCTCTACATGGAGGCACACCTAAGGCTAAAAAGATGTCACCAGAGAAAATAAAATCATAACAAAGAAAGCAGACCATCCAAATACTAACTAAAGGCAAAGAATAAAACACCTATTATAGAAAGAATGGAGGAGGAGGAATAAGAAAGGAAAGAAATAAAGAAACATCAGACTGTGTTTACAATAACGTAACAAGAAAGTTAAGTTAGATTGTTAGATAGTAAAGAAGCAACCCTTGAACCCTTGGTAACCACGAATCTAAAGCCAGCAATGGCAATAAGTACATACATATCAGTAATCACCCTAAATGTAAATGGACTGAATGCACCAATCAAAAGACACAGAGTAACAGAATGGATAAAAAAGCAAGACCCATCTATATGCTGCCTACAAGAAACTCACCTCAAATCCAAAGATATACACAGAGTAAAAGTGAAGGGATGGAAAAAGATATTTCATGCAAACAACAAAGAAAAAAGCAGGTGTTGCAGTACTTGTATCAGACAAAATAGACTTCAAAACGAAGAAAGTAGCAAAAGATAAAGAAGGACATTACATAATGATAAAGGGGTCAGTCCAACAAGAAGATATAACCATTATAAATATATATGCACCCAACACAGGAGCGCCAGCATATGTGAGACAAATACTAACAGAATTAAAGGAGGAAATAGACAGCAATGCATTCATCTAGGAGACTTCAACACACCACTCACTCCAGAGGACAGATCAACCAGACAGAAAATAAGTAAAGACACAGAGGCACTGAACAACACACTAGAACAGATGGACCTAACAGACATCTACAGAACTCTACACCCAAAAGCAACAGGATACACATTCTTCTAAGTGCACATGGAACATTTTCCAGAATAGACCACATACTAGGCCACAAAAAGAACCTCAGTAATTTCAAAAATATTGAAATCCTACCAACCAACTTCTCAGATCACCAAGGTATAAAACTAGAAATAAATTTTAGAAAGAAATTAAAAAGGCTCACAAATACATGGAGACTTAACAACACTCTCCTAATTAATCAATGGGTTAACGACCAAATCAAAACAGAAATCAAAGAATATATGGAGACTAATGACAACAACAACACAAAGCCACAACTTCTGTGGGACGCAGCAAAGGCAGTTCTAAGAGGAAAGTATATTGCAATCCAGGCCTATTTAAAGAAGGAAGAACATTCCCAAACGAATAGTCTAAAGACACAATTACTAAATTGGAAAAAGAAGAACAAATGAGGCCCAAAGTCACCAGAAGGAGGGACATAATAAAGATTAGAGAAGAAATAAATAAAATTGAGAAGAATAAAACAATAGAAAAAATCAATAAAACCAAGAGCTGGTTCTTTGAAAAAATAAACAAAATAGATAAACCCCTAGCCAGACTCATTAAGAGAAAAAGAGAATCTACACACATAAACACAATCAGAAATGAGAAAGGAAAAATCACGACGGACCCCACAGAAATACAAAGAATCATAAGAGAATATTATGAGAATCTATATGCTAACAAGCTGGAAAACATAGAAGAAATGGACAACTTCTTAGAAAAATACAACCTTCCAAGACTGACCAAGCAAGAAACAGAAAAACTAAACAGACCAATCACCAGTGACGAAATCGAATTGGTAATCAAAAAACTACCCAAGAACAAAACCCCTGGGCCTGATGGATTCACCTCTGAATTCTACCAGACATATAGAGAAGAAATAACACCCATTCTCCTTAAAGTTTTCCAAAAAATAGAAGAAGAGGGAATACTTCCAAACTCATTCTATGAAGCCAGCATCACTCTAATACCAAAACCGGGCAAAGACCTCACCAAAAAAGAAAATTACAGACCAATATCCCTGATGAACGTAGATGCAAAAATACTCAACAAAATATTAGCAAACCGAATTCAAAAATACATCAAGAGGATCATACACCATGATCAAGTGGGATTCATCCCAGGGATGCAAGGATGGTACAACATTCGAAAATCCATCAACATCATCCACCACATCAACAAAAAGAAGAACAAAAACCACATGATCATCTCCATAGATGCTGAAAAAGCATTTGACAAAATTCAGCATCCATGCCTGATTAAAACTCTCAACAAAATGGGTATAGATGGCAAGTACCTCAACATCATAAAGGCTATATACGACAAACCCACAGCTAACATCATACTTAATGGCGAGACATTGAAAGCTTTTCATCTAAGATCGGGAACAAGACAGGGATGCCCACTCTCTCCACTGTTATTCAACATAGTACTGGAGGTCCTAGCCACAGCAATCAGACAAAACAAAGACATACAAGGCATCCAGATTGGTAAAGAAGAAGTCAAATTGTCACTATTTGCAGATGACATGATACTGTACATAAAAAACCCTAAAGATTCCATTCCAAAACTACTAGAACTAATATCTGAATTCAGCAAAGTTGCAGGATACAAAATTAACACACAGAAATCTGTTGCTTTCCTATACACTAATGATGAACTAACAGAAAGAGAAATCAGAAAAACAATTCCATTCACAATTGCATCAAAAAGAATAAAATACCTAGGAATAAACCTAACGGAGGAAGTGAAAGACCTGTACTCTGAAAACTACAAGACACTCCTAAGAGAAATTAAAGAGGACACTAACAAATGGAAATGCATCCCATGCTCTTGGCTAGAAGAATAAATATTGTCAAAATGGCTATACTACCTAAAGCAATCTACAGATTCAATGCAATCCCTATCAAACTACCAACAGCCTTCTTCAATGAACTGGAACAAATAATTCTAAAATTCATATGGAACCACAAAAGACCCCGAATAGCCAAATCAATCCTGAGAAGGAGGAATAAAACAGGGGGAATTACACTCCCTGACTTCAAGCTCTACTACAAAGCCACAGTAATCAAGACAATTTGGTATTGCACAAAAACAGACCCACAGACCAGTGGAACAGAATAGAAAATCCAAACATTAACCCAAACATATACAGTCAATTAATATTTGATAAAGGAGCCTTGGATATACAATGGGGAGATGACAGCCTCTTCAGCAGCTGGTGTTGGAAAAACTGGACAGCTACATGTAAGAGAATGAAACTGGACTACTGTCTAACCCCATACACAAAGGTAACTCAAGGTGGATCAAAGACCTGAATGTAAGTCATGAAACCATAAAACTCTTAGAAAAAAACATAGGCAAAAATCTCTTGGACATAAACATGAGCGACTTCTTCATGAACATATCTCCCCGGGCAAGGGAAACAAAAGCAAAAATGAACAAGTGGGACTATATCAAGCTGAAAAGCTTCTGTACAGCAAAGGACACCATCAGTAGAACAAAAAGACATCCTACAGTATGGGAGAATATATTCATAAAAACGTATCTGATAAAGGGTTGACATCCAAAATATATAAAGAACTCATGCACCTTAACAAACAGAAAGCAAATAATCCAATTAAGAAATGGGCAGAGGACATGAATAGACACTTCTCCAAAGAAGAAATTCAGATGGCCAACAGGCACATGAAAAGATGCTCCGCATCGCTAATCATCAGAGAAATGCAGATTAAAACCACAATGAGATATCACCTCACACCAGTGAGGATGGCCAACATCCAAAACACAAACAACAACAAATGTTGGCGAGGATGTGGAGAAAAGGGAACCCTCCTACACTGCTGGTGGGACTGCAAATTAGTTCAACCATTGTGGAAAGCAGTATGGAGGTTCCTCAAAAAACTCAAAATAGAAATACCATTTGACCCAGGAATTCCACTCCTAGGAATTTACCTAAGAATGCAGCAGCCCAGTTTCAAAAGGACAGATGCACCCCTATGTTTATTGCAGCACTATTTACAATAGCCAAGAAATGGAAGCAACCTAAGTGTCCATCAGTAGATGAATGGATAAAGAAGATGTGGTACATATACACAATGGAATATTATTCAGCCATAAGAAGAAAACAAATCCTACCATTTGCAACAACATGGATGGAGCTAGAGGGTATTATGCTCAGTGAAATAAGCCAAGCCGAAAAAGACAAGTATCAAATGAATTCACTCATATGTGGAGTATAAGAACAAAGAAAAAATACTGAAGGAACAAAACAGCAGCAGACTCACAGAACCCAAGAATGGACTAATACTTACCAAAGGGAAAGGGACTGGGGAAAATGGGCGGGAAGGGAGGGATAAGAGGGAAAAAGGGGCATTACAATTAGCAGATATAATGTTGGGGGTGCACAGAGAGGGCAGTACAACTCAGAGAAGACAAGTAGTGATTCTATAGCATCTCACTACGCTGATGGACAGTGACTGTAATGGGGTTGGTGGGGGGGACCTGGTGAAGCGGAGTTTAATAACCCTAATATTGCACATGTAATTGTAGATTAATGATAATAAAATAAATTATATTAAAAAAAAAGAAAAAAGAATGGTTGTTATAGATTTAAATCCATCACCCTTTTGTTTTGTGATTTCTTCCCATCACAAAATCATCTAAATCTTCAAGTCTATTTGTTTCTATTTTTAAACTTTTCAAACACTTAACTCTTAAATGTTTCAAAAATGTATTTAGGCATATAGTGTGAAGTGAGGCTCTAACCTGATATTTAATGACAAATTCCCTAGCCTTCCAAACAGCCTGTTTTCCAAGAACTATTTATTGAATGATCCTTTTCCCCATTGTTTATAATGGGTTTTTTAACCATAAAAATAATATTTTTAAAGGCTGGTTAGTTCATTTTATTCAAGTCTCCATTCTTACAACCTTACCATACTAGTAATTGTTATAATTCGGTGATACATTTTAATATTGCTTACCTATGTTTTTAAACATGTTTTAACTATTAAAATATGCTTATTCTTCCACAATGAACCCAGAGTCACTGTCTAAAAACCAAACAGAAATTTTTGTTGAATTTATATGAAACCTATAAATTAATTTTTAATTCCCTACACCTATAAACTTATAAATCAATTACATTGGGAAAATTTCTATATTTTAAATATTCAGACATCCCAGCCAAGAACATGGTGCACCACTACACTTATTCAAATTTCACTTTATATTTCTCCAGAAAATTTGGTGGTTTTGGAGAAAATGTAGGCCTTATATTTTTCTTGTTAAAATTGTTCTTAGAATTTGAAGATACTAGTTTTTAGGTATTGCCAATAAAATTTTTTCATATTTGTAATTTCTAACAACTTATTGCTGGTACATCAACAGAGAAGTACACAGCACAACCATCGGGAGTGCATTAATAAGCCATTTAAAAAAAGAACACTTACTGCCATTTAGGACACATATTCTCTGCTGGAAGTTGCCTGCTGTAGAATCAAAGAGTTATGATATTATACACCACCCATCAAACTCAGAGAATTTAAGGCCATGTTCTCATTCAACTGTCATCATTCTCAGATGAATGAGAAACCATTTATCAAGACACAGGAAGAAAGAAAGCAGCTATCACATAAGTCGAAGCACTGGGACAAAAACAGGGACTCTGATTAAATTTTCCCCCCAAATAGTTTCACTGTGTGCAATTGTGTTTGGCAAGTTTAAATCCTAAATGAAATTTTAGAGGAGATGTTATATGCCCTTGAAAAGTAGGCTTATAATGAAAATGCTAACAGACCTTACAAGAAAAGATTCATAGTATCATGAGCACCTCTGATATCACTTATATGTGACGACATTTGTGTACACAGGAAGTATATGTAAACTGATGAAGGGTCTTTTTTTCTTAATATCATTGTCTTTATCTTATTCAATGTCCATTGCCTCCCTTTAAGTTACTATTAGGACATAATTTACATAGTTTTTCAATTATTTAAACAATAAATCATATTTTCAATATTTTGTATAGAAAAACATTCTCTTTTAATGCATGAATTATAACTAATGCCTATGATGTCTGGGTACAAACATATCAGCTACTTTCTTCTAAAGACCAAGGTTAATTCAGTGAATCTAAAATCCATAGAAGGCTTTGTAAATCTATTAAAGTCATCTCCCACGAATTCCAGTTTTCTAGTATAGAAAAACAGTTAAATTTGGGGGGAATCAATACAAAGCACAAGAAGAATTCTTGTTAACTACAATCTGAAGTCACAGATGAGAGAGAGTAAAGGTACTTTTCTCAACCACTAGTCAACTTTTTCTGGTCATCTGTGATCTTCTAGCAGCTTCTACAAAGATCATTGACATTAAAAGCAAAGAGGGAGATATACAAAATGAAATGGAAATGAAAAACAGGGGCATCCTGTTGCTCCAAAAAGTAAGTATGTGCTGGAAAAAATACCCTATGTTGATGGGGGTATGTCAAAAGGACACAGGAACCAAGTGAAGGATCTCCTTAATGGATAATCGTGGAACAATTTGAGCAACAGATTAAAGTGTACTGGATTATAACTCAAAGTATAAAATGAATATCTATGAGTCCATTCTGATATAAATGATTGAATAAATAAATGAATGGGGGATAAGAGAGAAATATACTTTGCAGTATCCCAAATAATTTATGTAGATATTCTGCCTTCAAGGAGATAGAGTCTAACTTCTACTCACCAAATGTGGGCTGCACATAAAATGACTTCCTTCCAAAGAGGACACTGTATAAGGGGTGGGGGGAGAGAATAAGCTTACAGTGGAGAAACATAACAAACACTATCTCAGTCAGGTCATCCATGACCAACATCAACAATGGTAGTCTTGTTACTAATATTTACACTTAATATTTTTGTGAAGAAAATGGCATTTTATTTATCTATGATCTTTCTCCCCAAACCCCACAACCACAGTCTAATCATGAGAGAAACATAAGCCATATTCCATTAGAAGTCCATTCTATAAAATGTCTGACCTGTACTCCTCAAAACTGCCAAAGTCATGAAAAACAAAGAATCTGAGAAACTGTCACAGCTAAAAGGAGCCTAGGGAGGGATGACAACTAACTGTGATATAGTAATCTGGATGGGGTCCTGGAACAGAAAGAGGACATCAGGTAAAAATGAAGAAAATCTGAATAAACCATGGAATTTGGTCAGTAATAATGAATCAACACTTGTTCATTAACTGTAACAAATGTACCAGAATAATGTGAGATGTTAGTAATAGGGGAAACTCTTTGCTGGGGGTATAGAGGGAGATGGTAATGGCAAATCTCTATACTATCTGCTTAATTTTTCTGTAAACCTAAAACAATTCTAAAAATAGTTTATTAATCTCTAGCTTATTTTTAAAAAGAGCAAAGAGGTCAGAAAAATTAGAGGATTACAGTGAAGGAAGAGGAAAAATTGACCTCTTGGAGGAAAATGGGTATAAAAACAACACCAGACAAGATTTCCTAAAATCAAATCCAGTTTATCTAAATGTCAATAATGTCAATGTTACAACATAGCTCATTACAATAGGAAATAATATATACCATGAGTCAAATCATAGCTTCAAAACTACTTACATATAAGTGACTCTATAGCACCTTACTACGCTGGTGGACAATTGCTGCAATGGGGTGTGGGGGACTTGTTAATATGAGTGAATGTAGTAACCACAATGTTGCTCATGTGAAACCTTCATAAGATTGTTTACCAATGATACCTTAATTAAAAATACTTACATATAGTAAAATCTTGATATAACACTGTTCTTTTCCCATCACCAGTGATGTAAACACAACTAGCTGTATTCCAGATTGGCCCACAAGTGATGTAAACAGGACTTGCTGTATTCCAAATTAACCCAAAGACTGCTTACTTTAGTTCAATTTTTTAAACAGCATGCCAAAAAGGATCAAAGAGCTGAACAGAGATTTATCCTTAAATCTGTGATATCAAGCATGGATTCTAACTACACAACCTTAGGAGCCCAAAGGACCTCAAAAAAATCAACTGATCCAAGTTTATGATTGTCTATAACATTTTAGTGGGGTTTTGGTCTCTTGTAAGGATGTCCAGAGGATGTTCATTAAATTTTCAGAGTCATTCTCATAGTTAAAGATCCCTCTGTCATGGTTTTACCAAAGTGGTTGCTAAAACCAGTTATTTTGTAAGACCCTATTTTGTCAAAATTTTTCTGGAGCTACTTGCAGTCAGATCATTTTAAGATTGTTGGGTCTAAGATTATTGATTGATACCATCTAACTTGACTTATCCTTATATATAAGTGGTAACTAAACTCCAAAAAACTACCTAAAAATTAAAAAGCAGGAGGAATGGATCATTTCAATTAATATAGGAGAATATACCATCCCCAGAAGGCATGATGAACATTATTCTGAGTTCTCGGTGGTCTGACACACAGTAGGCATTCATAATCTTGTTGAACTAATGAACAAATCAATAAATTGGGCAGTCTTTCAAAATATTTGGTTTAGAAACTCATAATTTAAAGTTATGTCTGCCTCTTGTGAGCAGGTAGATCTATGTAGACCTTTTTGAGACAGAGCTAAATAAAAATACCTGTCATGATGTATGGGATAGAGCCAAATGGGAGGAGTCTGAGGATGGTAGTGGTTAAGGAAGGGACTAAGATGAGCCATCCTCCCTTTGGTGTTTCTGCCATGATGGAGAATAGGGAAGGGCATTCAGGAGCACAGGTGACGGTTAATATGGCCCTTTGGGAAAGTACTTCTGGAGAAAAATGGAAGACACTGACTTCCTATATTTATGTGAGAGGATTATGGGTGGTATCAGATAGAAAATCTGAAAGTGTGTGTCAAGGCCATGGGATGGAGAAGGGACCAATCACTGTCAGCCACTCATTCTGCCTCTCTACTTCTCTTTCTATCCCTGCCTCCCCTGCTTTTCCACCACCACTGGAAAGATGCAGAGCTAGTGTATGGCTTTAGTAACCCAGTAATTATCTCTGCCACTATCCATGTCATCTCCCTCTTTGATTTTTGCCAATTCTGTTGTAATGCTGTTTATCTTGTCAGGTGTCTGGGCTTTGAGGCTTCAAGTTATGCTTGACTATCCAAAGTGAAACCTGTGCTACTTACTTGTCATTCAACAGTATGGAGTGTCTGCTGCATGTCAGACACTACACCAAAAGCTTGAAAAACAAAGATGATTAAGACACGATGCTCACAAGGCTAGTAAGGATAGAAAGGCACATAAACAGATAATTGGAAGGCAATGTGGAGATACTATAGTAGAAGTATGCAAAGAGGGCCATGGAAATATATAGGAATTATTGCTGCCTAGGGGTGGGCTGGAAAAGGCTCCACATGGAGACAATATTTCAAGTAGGTCTTGTAGGATGAGTAGGAGCTCACTGTATCCAGAAAGTGGGTAAGATATCCTAGGTAAAGGGAACAAAGACAGATGCATGGACAAAGCACAGAAATATAAACTTGCATCATGTGGTCAGGAAACACTGACTATGACTCCAGCAAAGGGAATGGTGGAAAGTGGGATTATAACATGCCAGATTAGGGAAGATTTTGTTCACTATGTTAAATATTTTAGATTAAAATCTCAAAGCAATGAAGAACTGGAAACAGGTGAGTGACATGATTAGAATAGTAAATTGCTTTGGTTATACTATGGAGAATGGATTGGCATGTTGGGGAATAAACCTGGAGACAATGGTAGTTAGAAGATGACAGATGATGACAGTCTGAATTATGGATTTGCAGCGAGAAAGGAGAAAGCAAAAGGACAGACAAAATAATATTGGCAAAACAGGCTTGTTACTTAAAAACAAGAGGGAAAGAGTAAAATATGCTTGACAATATTTTGAAGATGGAGATGAGAAATGTTGAGGGAGTTCATCATGCTTGAGAACCTCCATTTTCCAGGTAAGATTAGAGGGCCTAATCATCTACTGTGTGGGAGGCAGACATGGCTGGAGAAAGTATTCAACAGAGTGGAAAAAGTAAGTGTATCCCTTACTGCAGAGGGATACAAAGATTGTCTTATAAAGAAATGCTGAGGACTCAGCTAAGATTGAAAACCTTAAATTGTAGTATAGTTAAGTAACAGAAGAACAGATAGGTTGAGTGTGCCAAGCAAATGACACCAGCGTGTCAGGAGAATTGACCAATGGTGGCGTACAGGACAGGTAGACCTGCCCCCAGGTAGGCAGAGTGCCAAAAAGTCCATTCAGGGATCAGGAGGACTAGTCCAGTGTTCATGAGCAATATTAGTTCATAAACTCCGAATCTATCAGCTAGGGAACTTAACATATAAACTGAAATAACACAGAAGAGAAAGTGTGTGCTTTGCACCAATTGTAGAGCTATATTTAAACCATGAATAGTATTTTTAAGGGGACAAATGGATGATTTTTAAGTAATTAGGACAATGGATGGTTAAAACACTTTTTGTTCTGGCTTGGGATAGATTCACACCAATATCTGCCAATGTGATCTGATATTTTGAATAGAAAGATACTTCCGTGGAAGTAGAAAATAAATTTCCAAATAATCCCTACCAACTGCTGAACTCATGCCCCACCCTTGCATATAAATTTCTTTTAATTAAAGCAAAACTCTCTAGAATGTGACAACTCAATCTACCAAACACACTCCCTGCTTAACTAGCTTGTCAATCTAAGGATCCCAACAAAAGGAAGCTTATTCAATGAAGAAAAGGAAGGGGGCCATACTAAACTTGATTAAGTATTTTATGCATTATAAGATTATTATTTTTCCTGATATTAGTTTACAGTTAAAGCAATTTAGACTTTATAGCAGCCCAAAAAAGTAAGAGAACTAACTTAACATTTCCCCCAAAAATGTCAATGAAAGCAACAATAAAAAAAAACGAAGACACATTAAAGAAATTAAATAAAGACAACATTCTTCAGGAAAGTAAAATCCAACAGCAGATGTGATTTCAAAGAATGTGGGTGCTAGAAAAAAACGATTTGGGGATAAAGCTTAATTCTCTGGTCTAATATGGAAGTGAAGTGCTCCAGAGAAGTAGGAATTTCTGAACCAGGGAAACCTCAGATTCATATGGGTTCCAACCCAAGAACCACTAGCAAATACCGAGGAACAGATACGGAACAGCTTAAATATGTGAATCACAGATCAGATTATAAAAGCAACTAGCAAACAACACACAGAATGTTCTGTATGATTCAAAGTTGTTTTGTGAAAATATTTACATGAAAGGAAATCATTTTCTGAAGGGCTTCTTTCCATATTCCTGCACCTAATAAAGATTAAAGGGTATTAGTAGAGTTTGATTTTGTAATTATATATACTTAGTTACACCTCAGGATTCCTGCAAAACAACTTGTGCCTGACTGACAACTGCAGAATCTATATATATATTGCGTATTTTAACAACAAAATCTACCTAGAACCTCCTGCTACTTTTTTCCATTCCTGTGTAAATAACAATCCTGGGATATTACTACTGCAAATATATTCTATATACAAAGAGCTCTTCCCCACATGACTATTTCTACTTGGAAAATTAAAGAAAAAAAACTTTTGTTAGCAGAATAGCATTCTTGCAAACCACCTATTAATTTCTGAAATACACTTGTAAGGCTGGCACAATGGACACTGCTATGACTGATTTCTGTCATCTGTCTGGTTTGTTGCTCTCAAATTTCAAGCTATTCAAAATGTAGTGTGTGGGGCAACTCCCCTCTGCCGCTCAAACCCCAGTGGGCCAGATTACCACATGGGGAGTCACTGCCTCTAAATCTCAGGGGCAATCATTATAGAAGAGATGGTCCTCTCAATTCCAGAATTCACACAATGGCAAGAATCATCCATATATTCTATAAGTCTCTGTGGACCAGAGGTGATTTTTTACCTAGAGTAAATATTGTAGGCAGGATGATTATTTTGCTTCAAAACAACAGTCATTTCTTTGTCTCCAAAATCATTCATTTCTTTCTACTTATGTATCAAATTTCATTGACAATTAGTAAAAATCATATCATATGAGTATTTAAAATGTTATAGTCAATCTGATGATGTATTGTATATCCCACATTTTTCATTAAGCTGACCAAGGTCACAAAGCCAGTAAGTGTTGAAATTAGGTTTAAAATCCTAAACTTTCAGGCTAAAGTCTCAGTTCTTTCTATTTTATGACTAAGGTAATCCTTGTATCACTTGTAGAAACATTCTGAAATTCTTGGTGTTCTGAGACACAATTTCCAATATGGGGTGGGGGGGGTCCCCACATCAACAAGCAATCCTAGGAATACCAACTTGGTGTCCTATAATCAATTCTGACACTAGCACAGAAGATAGTATCAGATCCCACAGGTTAAGGGCTCAGTCCCACAAGACTCCCCCTTACCCCCAACTTCAGGTGCCAGTCACAAGTCCAGGCTGTTACCTGCGTTTCTGACCACAGGCTATATATAAATCCGAGGTTCCCATGACCTTCTCCTAGGATCCAATTAATTTGCTAGAGTGGCTCACAGAGCTCAGAGAAACATCGTACTTACTAGGTTGTTGGTTTATTATAAAAGGATATCAGGAATCGACAGATAGAGAAAAGCATAGGACAAGGTATGGGGAAAGGGTGCAGGGCTTCCAGGCCCTCTCTGAGTGGTCACTCAACCCAGAACCTCTCTGATCCTTGCTTTTCAAAAAAATTTTATGGAAACTTCATTACATAGTCATGATTGACTAAATCATTGGTCACTGGTGGTTGACTCAACTTCAAACCCTTTCCCCTCCCCAGAGCTTGGGGGTGGGCACTGAAAGTTCCACCCTCTGATCATGCGGTCGGCTCCCTGACAACCAGCCCCCAGCCTTAGGTTATTTAAGAGCTTTCCAAAAGTCACTTTATTAATAACATAACAAAAAACACCTTGATGGATCTTACCACAGAAAATTCCAAGGATTTTGGGAGCTGTGAGCTAGGAAACCTTGGATAAAGACCAAATATGTTATCAGAAATACATATATATCAGAAATATATATTTGGTCATCTGAATGGCCATATGTATATTTTTCTTATTACAATATTGAAGAAACCAAGAGCATTGTTCTGAGAGGGACCAGGTTATGCTTTCTCACTCCCTACCACAGGGAAAGTGCTCTATGAAAGAGTTCTGTCCCTTCAAGGTACTCAGAGGGCACATGGCAGCAGAGCCAAAGGCTGGGTGGAGACTGATTGCCAGATCTGTACCCTCTGTGAAGCACCTTTGTGCCAAATAGAACAAGACACCCCTGCTGGTTGGAAGAATTTCCAAAGGATGCCATCTCATAACAACTGCAAAGGACCCACAGTGAGTGTAGTGCATGCTGTATTTCAGCCCAAGCTCAGGTCTCTTCAGTAGGGCATTCTTGTGCAGCAAACAAGTTACACAGGCATCCCTGAGGCCCTGCAGACTGCCTGATAGCATCTATGGGTTTTATTCTCTAGGACTGTCACTTCAGAGGACTCCAGCTGCTGGCTGGTCTCTTCACCTGGGTCCTCACAGCATGATGATCATTAAACCTCATTGTTCTTTTAATACCAAATTGGGATATACTCCACCCAAATGCATTTTGCTCCGAGCCACTGTAAAATCCGCTGTATTTTTGTAACTTAAGCTGTTCTTAAGAAATGAAAAATACCCAGACAAATTCAGAATAGAGGCCTAAGAAAAAGGACTGCTGTTTTGTTTTTCCTACAGACTGCTTGGAACATGTCTGGGCCATGCAAGAGCAGTAGACCCTATTATCCTACCTACAATATACATTTGAGTGCACTGTGGTAAGTGCTAGACTGATATATGTTTGGGGTACTACTGGATGGTAGCTATATGAAATAGATTGTCTGGAACAGTGTGAATTCCAAATATGCTGCCATGTTGTATGACTGTGAATCAGATAATATAATCCATAGTCATCATGAAAATGGAAGACTTTTGAGAAATACAATGTTCTGATTGTCAGAGCCCTGTGCAAATAAAAGTTTGACTTATAATATGCCAACTTTTTCTGGACATTTTAAGGGTTTTGCTTATAGATGAAATGTAAGAGACTGATAGTCACTTACCCAGTTCTCAATGTGGTAAGTATTTTACTTGAATAGTCCTCATATAATCTTTAAAGCAATCCTATGAGGTAGGTATAATCATCATCCTCATCACCATTTTATAAATGAGGAACTGAGTTTTAGACACACTGAATTACTTATTTAAGGTACCTCGGCTCGAAAATTGCATGGCATCAGTTATAAACTCACCATCTTTTCAGCCACAGAACTTTAGCTCTCTACTGCTTTCGACATACTCCTTTCTAAGGTGATCCTAACAATGAAAATTTAAAGATGCCCTAACATTGAAATGTAGATTAAAAATCTCAACAATAATACCATAATGATTTGCAAACAAAGCAAAAATTCTCCAGGATTCAGTTTAGTGGAAATATTTTGGGGCTAAACCTTTGTAAACGTACTCACATAATATAAATAAACTACATTAAAATAGGATGTTTGGGGCAAGTTTGGGAAATACACTGGATTTTTTTTTGCTTTGCACAGAGATTAATTAACAGTAGACCATCCCAAGCAGGCAGTTATAAGAAAAATTAATTAATATATATCTTTTAAGTAAAATAATGTTTAAACAGCAATTATATTAAAATGCTGCCTTTGAAAGCCTTACCTCCCACACATTCAAAAGTATGTATCATTTTACAAACTACATTAATTAGTGTATACAATTTCAAGGGACTATTCCTCCAGATAGAAAATTCTAATACAAATATACTGAAACGACACAAACTAAATTATCTAGGCCCAGAAACACACCATGGGTATTACAAGACATCCCACAAATATTTTCTCCAAAATATAAAGCAAGATTTTGACCAGCATTACTACTTCAAAGAAGGTAGCATCAGTTTTATGAAGAGTTGATGTGCCACTGTATTTTGAAACCAAATTATTACCAGTTTTGCTTTGGAAAAACTTGGGGGAGATAAAAATTGAAAAAGATGATTTGCCTCTTGAAAAATAAAAAGGTTTGCAAATGCAAAGACTAGAGGCATGGGTTATTAGAAACTCTCTTCTGAAGGATTTGTTACTAATTTGGGAGATCAGCAATTGGCACCAAAGGGTGATGATTTACAGAATGATACCAACTTTGCCTAGTCTTCACCATTTCTAATCAAACTGAGTAAAGTTGTAATGGCACCCTCATGCCATCAGTGAACAGCACAGATCTCAGGCTACTGATGAATGTACAGAATGACGTAGCCAGGATCCAAAATGGCAGGCTGCAGAGGTGAGCTGGATCCGACAAGATGAAATATGAAAAAGGAGACCAATACTTGAGTCCAAAAGCCAAGCACAGCAAAACATGAAGATGTGGCTAAACAGCAAGTTGTGCTAAAGAATAAGACTCAAAGAGTCAAAGGTCAGCTTGACATGAATCCAAAAAGCCAGTGCAATTTTAAGCTCCTTTAATAAATATGTATTATCTCAAAAAACATATACTGAAGTGTTTTCTGTGGAATGGGATACTAAAATATGCCCATACCAGTTGAAGGAAACCCCAAGATAATTTAAATAAATTTTCTGTAGGAATACTCAGTGCCTAAATGGTAACTACTGCTTCTCAAACTTTTTGACCTCAGAACACTTCTCTTTGTAAAGTACCCCCTGGGACTAGCATTAGAGACAACACCACCGAGGAAACACACCGAATGAGGGCTATTTCAGGGGCAATGAGTTCCTTGTAAGTGAGACTCTTTTTAAAAACAGGAGAGATCCAAACATTAGATGAACGCTGGCCTAAATAACAATAGAGTTTCCTCCTTCTCTAGGAGTCTCTGATACTTGATTGACTAGACCTAATAAACAGCTCTAATTCCCTATGACACATGGAGCAGTGCATTTAGTGAGGGAAACTAGAGAACTGCCACTGTAGCAGAGCAATGGGAAACAGTTCCTCTAACAAGGACGTGCTTCCAAAGGGCTGTCTTTCCAACTATTTTAATGGTAGAATACTGGCTGAAGGATTATTAAATCTTTGGCAAAGATGCTAGAGATAGCAGTGTGAAAACAAGCACCTAGTAAGATACAGAGAAGCTGGTCAGAGAGCGGCACCATGGTTTGGGTGCTTAGCCACCACAGAAGAGTGCAGCCCCAGGCCCTGGAGCTGTGAGACTTCCATGCTCACCGACCACCATAACTACTCTCTTGTTAGGAGGCTGCATACCCACTCAGACCTACCTACTGAAGTGGGGGCTTCTCCTCCTGAATGGTACTTGTAACCTGATATCTGAGAACAAGTTTAGATGAGAGTGTGTTTTCTGCTCTTTCTTTTTTCCTTCCAGGATAATGTAAACTAGCTCCAACTCCAGAGTATTTTGCTGACCTATCTCCTAACCAATCAGGAAGGGATACCTTAATCGACAAGTGGATTCATTAACTATATTTGTCTACTTGTTTTGACTAAGTCCAACTTTCTTTTTTCAACTGGGGTTTCAATTAATGTGTGTGTGTGTGTGTGTGTGTGTGTGTGTGTGTGTGCACGCGCGTGTATAAACAATCACAAAACCTCATTTCCATGAATTCAAGCAATGTTGTATAGCAACACTGAGCATTTTGAAAAATCTCACCTAAGGTGTTACCAAAAATTTTAAATAACCTTCTCACAACTCAAAAGCCCCACTGATTTTTAATTTGTTCAGATTTACTAATGTGTTAAAATTGAAGTCTGTGACACAAACCTAGTACAATATTTCTTATTTTGATCCTGAGGTAATATGTCTTCCTAGGAAAAATGTTTAGCAATATGAATCACATGATCACACAATTACAGAAAAGTCTGCCAGTGTTTTCTTAAAGGGCTACCAGTCAAGCAATTTAGAATTCCAAAAAAGTCACTAATTCGGCGAATACATTGCACTTTACGCAATTAGTTACTAAATATTAAAGTTGTGAAAATGCACTATGGTTACTGATAAATTGTCACCAATTTGGCCTCATTCTGCTAAAAATATGGTATTTTAAAATTTCAATGTGACTGACTTCGAATTTTAAACTTAAGAAATATCCTATGTTTGCCAAAAACATCATAGGATCTATTTAGCACAATACACTGAACAGTGTAGTCAGACCTAAGTATTCGTTGAGTGACAGAATAAATGAGTGAATAGAGGAACTTTGGTGTTGAAATTTACTTTTAAATAGCATTGACAGATAAACTGATGGACTGATTGCAATTGTACTTGGCACTTATGTAAGAAGAAAAAAGTAACTGAATGTTGGCTTAATCTGCAGCAAAAAAAATAGCCTTATTTCTTTTCAAGTTTAAAAGGTACGTATTGTCAAGCACAAAGACAACACTGAGGAAATGAAAAACATATTGTCAAAACAAAAAAGAGCATCTTCATCCTTATATCTTTTAAAAGGGGTGTGGACAACTTTCACTTAGTAAGCTCAAGTCAAGGCTTTGCTCTGCAGCTCTGTGGATCAGAGACTGTGATTAGACACTATCTTTTGCCCAGGAAAACAAGCTAATGAAATTTACCATCCAATTCATGTACAAAGTAACAGCAATTGTTGATTAGGGACTAAAAACTAGTTGCAACAACATTTTAATTACATTTCAATGCAAGACCATAAATTAATTTATCCTGATGAAATACTGTACTATATTGGTTTACAAAGTGGCTGATTAGCCCATCCAGAACTTAAAGGAGACCAAAGGACTTCCTGTGTAATATATAAAGAAAATAATGAATAAACCACCACCAGCAAATTATTTCAAGGACATAAACATTTATTTCAGGCCAGAATCAACATAGAAGCAGATCTAACTTCAGTTCTTAGTCCTTCCTAAGTCACTGCAAAAGGTTCAGGATTTAGTAAGTGTTAAGAAGTACCTCTGATATTTGCTTCATCTTATGCTCTGTATAAAGACCAAAGCGTTTAGAAAGGAGTGGAAGAGGTTTTTGTTTTAAGGTCTGTCTGTTATTGTCCATCCCATTCAGTTCTGTAAGCTTTGTTGAAGAGAACTCAGGCTGTAGCATTCTTCTACCCATGGAGTTGCCTTTAGAGAAATCCTTTTGTCAGAGTATTAACTTGTTTAGGCTATGCACACATTCCAGGCAGTTACCCTTTTTTATATACTGAAACCATTCTTTAATAGTGGCATTATTTCTCTTCTTTCTTTCTTATAGATATGGGTGTACACCTTTCAAGAAATCAGTTATCAGAGAATGAAGCTTGTAATTTGGGGCTCTAACAAAAGAACTGGAATGTCATCACGTCAAAGGCAATTGTGCCCTCTCCAGTACATCCAGGACTATGCCTCAGAGACCAAATGGCCAAAAAAAGCAGCTTCCAGCAAATCTGAATGGTATCAGTTTCCATCTTCTCTTTTTAGGATGCATCCTGTGTGTCTAGAAACCAGAGGTGACAATAGTGCCTAACCATATCAGAAACTTTTTAAAGGTTAATGAATTCTGTCATAAAATAATGTTAGAGCCATAAACAACTCATAAATACAAAATCCAGGAAAACCATGGAAACAGTCATCACACTTTTGAGAATGGTAGAACCCCGGATGATAAAGCCACTATGGACTTCTAAATTATTCTTTTAATAAACTTGGTGAAGTATTACACTATATATCAATATTTATGATATCAGCTAATGATAGTTCAGGGATGCAGAATGCAAAATACAGTCTGCCTCTGTTCAGTTGTGCACTGCCTTGGTAATTACTTCTAGATTGAAAATGGGATTCAGTTCAACTTAGGTAACAAGGAAATCAGTTTCCAATTTGGCAAGGTAGATGTCTAATTAGCAGTCCTCTTCCCCTTTGTCATAAGCCCACCACCATATGCAGGTCAATATGTAGAATAGGTTTAAAAAGAACTGGAACTATGTATTACAGTATATATTGTGTTACTTACTTATAGAATTTACAGGTAGAACAACTTTATAAAGACTCCCAAAAATGAGGAGGGAAATGCACCTACTTCAAAATCACTCAAAATTAAGCTTGCAAAGGGGCCAAACAGAAATGGTTTTACCTCATATGGCAAATTTGACACTCAGAGAGACAATGGAGTCCTAAGAATTAGATACCATATGGTGGAACTGGTGGAGTGAGGCAGAGCCACAAGTGGTTTACAGAATGCCTATTTAATGAATGACACAAAAATAAATTAAAAGAAGCTCAGCTTCTGGCTTAAAGCCATAGAAGCAAGGAAAGCTGCAGTTAAGGAGCAACGCTCCAGAATCTAGTCATAACGTATTTCTAGTCTTAACATTTCTCGACAGTACCACTGGGTGCCTTAATTTCATACATTACCCAATTTGGGCAATCCATGAGTCTGAGAGTCTGACTGTCCCAACAATTCAGTACTTATACATGAAAATGTGTATGTTCTGATGAGCTTTCGGGACAGCTACAACTTTTTTTTTTTTACTTTTGCTCTTAAAAGTAAAGCACTTAGCATTACACATTAAGAGTGAACGTGTTTCCTGGGACTAGCTGTTGCTCTCTTCTTCCTCTTCCTATTTTAGTACAGTACAAATATGATTGGTGTGGCAGGTTTTTTTCAAAATATGGTAAAAATGCAACCCCTTTCATCTGCAAACCAACCTTATGATTTTAATGTGACTTATAGATAAGGAAACTAAGACAAGATCGACTTACTTGTCCAACATGGTCATACTAGCTATCTGGTGTCAGAGACAACATGAGAACTCACTACATAACACTCTGTCACTGTATGGCTTGGAACAAGCCTTTTCATATCGTGGAACCTAATTCATCCATCTTTAAATATAGACAATAATACCTAATTTAGAGCTTCGTTGTGAAAATTTGATAAGCTAATGTATACCTGGCACAGAATACTCACTAAATATTATTTCTCTTCCTAAGGTCAAATATGTTTTCTAAATGCCAAGTTAAACAAATTAACAAGATCTTTCTGCTGCAGGACCCCTTGGAGCCTTTTAATATGCTATGTGATGCTCCAAGAAGCAAACAGAATACATAACATTTTTCTGAACAACCAATTTTTTTTCAAGAAGTGTCTATTCATATCTTATGGAATACTGATATTCCACAGGACACACTTGGAGAATTCTGCTGAAGACCATGAAATATTTCGAGACATATGTGAAATGAGTCATTTGAATATATTTAACAGATTACTGGCTGAAATAGCCTCATATGACTAGCCTAATGACTTTTTTGTGGCCACCCAAACCATCTAATGAATAGGAAGTTACAATCCCTTGGAAATGGAGCCCCAAGCTGGCTCAGAAAGACACTTGAGTGGGTCAGTTTTATTGTAGGTCCATGTGAAGGTTGGATACATTGTATGGCTACTGGTGCTTCTAAAGTAAAAACAGAGGCTGCTTTCAAACGAAGAAAAGTTCTTAGTGATTCTGCCTATCTTCCCTCAATGTGCTACATCACTTTTTCTGTGGTTTGCTACCATATGGGTCAAATCCTCAGGATAGTGAAGAGCAAGGGAAGAGCAAGGGAAGCTTTTCACTTTTTCTTTACGACGTTAAGAGACGAGAATTCTTTGTGTCACACGGATGAACTCTGTTCCCTGAACGGAGTGCTGACCATTAAAACTGTGCTCCAGTGTGTGGGAGCTGTGACCCACGTATTTGTTATCAATTCACCAACAGTTATTAAATGCCCAATTCTGTGTTAAGCAGCTCAGGTTATAAAAAAAAAAATAGGCTTGAGCAACTTAGAATCCTTGTGAGACAAGACTTACATCCAAAGGGGAGGCTCAGGAAAAGTATAATACCAAACAGTACATAATGAAGAGCTAGAACTTAGGTGCAAACTGCAACTGTCACACAAACCCAGAGGAAGAGGAAAGATCACTGAGCATCATGGGCTGGAGCTGGCACTTAGGCAGGACCTTGAAAGCCTGTAAGGGGTTGTTACAGGACTTCTGTAAGCAAAGCCAGTTCCATCACCCCCTAATGTGCACCAACTGCCAAGGGAGTGTGGGGGCCACTATTCCCTTTCGGGAACAAGAGAGGGAACGCAGAGATTTACGCTTCTCTGCCTCTCCTCGTCTCTGCAGTGGATGGATGTATCAGCTAAAGATCCTCAAATCAGTAGCCCTTCCCTCTGGGTCACAGTGAGGATCTGGCTGCTCGCTTGCCCAATAAAGAAAGAGGGAAAAAAAACACCAACCATAACAATTTAAAGCTTAGAGCTGCATAAGAACAATGCAGCAATAAGAGAATCTACATGGGCTTGGTGGAAAGGCAAGTGCTATTTTTCTGCTTGAGACTGTGACTGGTAGAGAATCACTCAACCCTATGATTGTATTATTTATACAAAACGCACTAGGGCACCATCTGGTGCTAAGCTAACCGCAAAAACAGGAAAATCAAACCCAAAGCCAGTTGTCTTCATTGGAGTTTTTGCTAATGACCTGTTCCTCGCCAATATTCCAACTGATCACATCCTAGTTTGAAACAGGAAAAGACATTTAATGCTTTAAAGGGAAGTCTTAAAGGGAATTCAATTAGACATACCCTTGAAAAGATTCTGTACCTATCTAGATCTTCTCAGTTGAGAGGGCACTGCCCCTATTTCAGGTCTTATTACATCTTATTAAGTTGCCAGATCAGGTTCATAATGTCCCATCTCAGTACCCAGATAGGGTGAGAGGTGATCTTGCAAGATTGTGTCCTGGAGATGGAAACTTAAGCCAAAATAGTGAAGAAAATTCTGCTGAAATATAAGAAACAAACTCACAAATGTCTACGATGAAAATAATTCTAATCTGAAATGGTTTTTAAATCCCATGTTTTGACTCTGAATACATTATTTCTGTTGAGGTAACAGACTTGACATTGAAAACATATTTTCCTTTGTAATCAAACATTTTTTACAGCTTTAATGCAAAAGGTAGGTATGTGTGTGAATTTATACGCTCTTAATTTTTAAAAATCCAATTATAAACATTTCCCTTTTCAGTTCTTATTGGCTTTTCCTAGATTCTCCCAGCTCTAGTAATTTACTTCTTGACATAGATACTATAACATGGTACCCTAACTTAATTTGGTTTCAATAATATAAATTCATCATGAAAGTTGTGAAAGTTTCTAGTCCCATTTTGCTGTCATGTGAAGCTAACACTGCATGCAGGTCTTAATGGTACCTCAGTACATAATCAGGTGCCCTGCTTCCCACACTGGCTAGGGTTTGGAGTTCTCTTTGGCCCAAAATGTGATTTTTTTCACATTTTTTAGAGCTCTGTTTTCATTATAACCCTTTATATATTTTGACAATCTCAAGGAGAAGCTAATCAAATAGCGAGAAACCGTGATATTAAGGGAGACTGCTCTCCTAAACTTGACAGCAAAATCAAGGGTCATATAAAGTGCTTCAATGAAGCATCTTTCCGTAACTCAGCCATCTGATTTCCAAAATTAGGAGGAGGTCAATCTTGCTTGCTTAATGTAAAATTAAACCTTAACTATAGTCAGAAGCTGGTTATGATGCACATTTAAAAACATGAATAAATCAGCAGTTTTAATTAAGGCAGTTCATTCATGTCACCACAAGGGCTGTAGTGAAAAGAGAAAGTAGGCTTCACCACATGGGTTTGAATTTTGAATCTGCTGCTTACTAGCTTTGTCACTTGAGCAAGTTACTTAACCTCATTAAGGGTCACTAGGAAAAGGGCTTAAAACTTCCTCCCAGTGCTTTTGTGGAATATGGATGGTATAACATTCAGAAAAGTCTTGCCAAGGTTCCTGGCACGTTGTAGGAGGACTATAAACCTGAGTTCAATTCCTCCTTTCCAGTTACTTTCAGAACTTTTCCTTAAGGCCAACAACCCTATGAAAAGTAAGTGATTTACATGTAAACATCTCTGATTACAAAAGCCTAGGGAAACCGAGATCTATCTCTAATTCCATCCTTCCATTTAAGACACTGTCATATGTCCTTCACAAAATTCCCCACCTCCTTGGATCCCATCCATCACTGTATAGCTGGAACCTACTCTTCATTAGTAAGAGCGTCTTCTCCCATTTCAAAAGTCCAGTTCCTTCCATCCCCAGCCATATCTCCTGACCCATCAGAGGAAGCAGTCTCCTCGTGTGAAAAAAAAATGAAAGTTTTACATAATTAAACAGAGTACTTAATATCAGCAAACAGTATTCACAATTGGATGACTTAATCTAGAGCTACCCTAAGAATGAAATAATTAGAAAGAAAAAAAGAAAGAAAGAAAAAAGCCTTTCTAAAAGTTCTTATCTTAGTTTTTTAGAAACCCAAACATAACAATGTGTTGGAAGAATTAATAGCTGCTTCTAACAACTACAGATGAAACTTAACTAATGAAATTTCTCTGTCTGTAGCAATGACAAAGGTGCTTCTATTATTTATCTTCCATATGTAATCCATTAAAAAATCCTTTTGGCTCTATTTTCAAGACTTTCACCACATTCATTCATTTCCATACATTTTATGTAAAGATTGATATTTTCCTGCGGGTATTTATATGGGTCCTAGTTTCATGGTCTTTGACATAGAATAAAACCTACCTCGTAGGGTTGGTTTCAGGACTAAATTAGATTATATATGTGGCAAGATTTGTAAGCATAGTACAAATAGAAGAGGTTATTTCTGGCATTAAGAAAGCAGTGTGGTGCACATAGCATCTGAGAAAGGGGAACTAGCGAGTTCTATAGGCAGTTTCGCCCCCACTCTGGTGGACTGCAAAACATTATCCACACTGAACTAGAGACTGCCTTTCTTAGGACTCAGAGCCACCACACATAGTCTCTGTCCCTTGGGCACATGGAAAAATTCCAGATCTCTAACTCACCTTTTTCAAAATTCCTTATCATACATCAAAAGCTTCCATCATCCTGACATCTCTTCCTGAAGCACATATTGAAATTGGTGCTACTGTAGGGTATCTCCATGAATTCCCTCTGAGATGAACACCTTCCTGGGGACCTTTCCCTGCCTGGCGTTTAGACACACCCCCACCTCGGCAGCCGCACCTTCACCCATCTGTCTTAGGGGTGCTGCTGCATGCAATTGCTTTCATCGACTCCAGGAAGGCGTGTGCTGCTTCCACGTCAGGGGGAGTCCTTTTCCGACCTGATGCCCCAGTTGTGGGTGTGCCCCTTGGCTGAGAACAATGAGGAATGCCCAGAGCCAGGGCAGGGAGAGGTGAAACTGGGGAGGGGCAGTGACAGCACAGAATAGATGGTTCTCAACCAGCCGAGAGTGAATCGTTCTCTGAGACAATGAAACACAGGCATCACTCATTGTAGGAAAAGGGAGGAAACAAGGGGCCCAAAGGCAAAGTTCAGAGATCGGAGTGGTAAACCCGACTGGACTTCTTACTGTCCCTGGAATCAAACCCAGGTTGTACACGATGGCCCATGAGGCCTCAAGGGACTCAGACTGCCTGCTTCTCCAACTTCATTTCATATACTCAGCCCCTCCCCAGACACTCTACTCCACACACACTGGCCTTCTTTCTGTTATTTAGACCTGCCAACTCATTCTCAGCCCCGAGTCTTAGCACCTGCCATTCCTTCAGTCTGGGACCCTCTTCTCACATGTCTTTGCCCGGCCGAGTCCTTCCCATCAGTAAGCTTTCAGTTCAAAGGTCACCTCCTCAGGGAGGCCTTCTCTGATAACAATCTTTTTTTTTTGTATAATTTATTTTGGTATCATTAATCTACAATTACATGTGCAATATTACGATTATTAAACTACCCCTTCATCAGGTCCCCCCCCACCAACCCCATTACAGTCACTGTCCATCAGCGTAGTGAGATGCTATAGAATCACTACTTGTCTTCTCTGAGCTGTACTGCCCTCCCCGTGCCCCCCCAACATTATATCTGCTAATCGTAATGCCCCTTTTTCCCTCTTATCCCTCCCTTCCCGCCCATTTTCCCCAGTCCCTTTCCCTTGGTAACTATTAGTCCGTTCTTGGGTTCTGTGAGTCTGCTGCTGTTTTGTTCCTTCAGTATTTTTTCTTTGTTCTTATACTCCACATATGAGTAAAATCATTTGATACTTGTCTTTTTTGGCTTGGCTTATTTCACTGAGCATAATACCCTCTAGCTCCATCCATGTTGTTGCAAATGGTAGGATTTGTTTTCTTCTTATGGCTGAATAATATTCCATTGTGTATATGTACCACATCTTCTTTATCCATTCATCTACTGATGACACTTAGGTTGCTTCCATTTCTTGGCTATTGTAAATAGTGCTGCAATAAACATAGGGGTGCATCTGTCCTTTTCAAATTGGGCTGCTGCATTCTTGGGGTAAATTCCTAGGAGTGGAATTCCTGGGTCAAATGGTATTTCTATTTTGAGTTTTTTGAGGAACCTCCATACTGCTTTCCACAATGGTTGAACTAATTTGCATTCCCACCAGCAGTGTGGGAGTGTTCCCCTTTCTCCACATCCTCGCCCACATTTGTTGTTGTTTGTATTTTGGATGTTGGCCATCCTCACTGGTGTGAGGTGATATCTCATTGTGGTTTTAATTTGCATTTCCCTGATGATTAGTGATGTGGAGCATCTTTTCATGTGTCTGTTGGCCATCTGAATTTCTTCTTTGGAGAAGTGTCTATTCAGATCCTCTGCCCATTTCTTAATTGGATTATTTGCTTTTTGTTTGTTGAGGTGCATGAGTTCCTTATATATTTTGGATGTCAACCCCTTATCTGATAACAATCTTAGTTAATGTTTCTCAGCTTTCTACTACCTCCACCACCAAATCACTCTATCTCATTATCCTGTTTTAATGTCTACATGGCAGTAATCACTATCTGAAATTATCTAGTTTACTTATGTATTTGTTTGTATATTTATCTGTCTCTCCTATTATAGAATGTATAGATAGGCTCCTTAACTGCTTTGCTCACCACTACAGCTTCAATGCCTAGTATACTACTGTATTACCTAACACATAGCAGGCCTTCAGTACATAATTGTTAAATTATGAATGCTTTCATGAAAATTTAGGAATATAAGAAATAGCAATTTTTAAAGCTATGTGGACTGTTAACAGAGGAAACAACCTTTACTATGATGCAAAGTATCACTGTGGGTAGGAAGACCTCATTTATGGCCAGGGTTATACAATGGGTAATAGAGATAGAGAAAAGGGAATGGACCTCAGAAATGCCAATTAGTTGAAATTCTGCTTGTCATAATCATGCAATGACGTTAGACAGAATTAGTCAGAAAACTAGCCTGGGCAACAGTGCACCTCCATGTTTTACAAATGGGCTCTGCATCAGTTAATTCTCTTCATAAATGTTGCCATAAATGTAGGCTGGGTCATGGTCCTACTTTTAGTTAATCTGAGGTTAAAGATTCGCATGGCTGGATATACTAATTCAGAGTAATCAAGTATTGATTCTGTGTTTTAGCAACAATGAAATAACACTAGTTGGCTTTTATTACATGCCCTGTGTCTTCTCAAATGCTTCAATAATCAGTGACTAGTTCATTTAAACAGCTGTATTGTGATACACAGTTGAAAAATCATTCCTAAATTTTAAAACACACAAAAAAACTCAGCTTATCATTTACTACAATCAGAAGTTTTCTTTAGAATGTGAAAGCTCAAGTTGGAGGAATTTTCTCTGCCCTCACTAAATTCTATGAAACACCAAGCCTGAGGATATTTACCCAATAAGACACAGAATGTATGCTTTTGGATGTGACTATATTTCCATCTTTAAATGAGGTAAGTCTTACCCCTGGTAAGACTAAAGCAGTATGCACTATGTCCTCACCTTCATTGCTTCAATGTTCAGCTCACCCTGGCACCTAGATGACAGCCCAAAGGCTCTCATTAATGGTCTCTGAGTCCCATTCCTAACATAATCCCATGTTTTAGGACAATCCAATATAATGAACTCACACTGTGCATGAAGCTCTCTGCTACATGTTGGTAAACTTGTAGAAATTCTTCAGAGAGGTCTCTGTACTCAAGTAGCTGATAATCCTAGAGACATCAGAGAAGTTAAAAAAAAAAAGAAACAGAAAACTACGTAACAGTAGGACTATGCTATTTTAGCAAGGAAAATGTTAAAAATTTCAAAGGAAAGAATATTCCACCTTGGTTGCTCTTCTCTTTTACCTTTCCACAATCCCCCTGAGTAATTTTATCCATTATTAAACCTCCTATTATGGCCACTATGCTGATGGCTCTGGATCTCTATGCCCAGTCCAGACCTCTCAACCTGTCATTTATAACTGTCTAGTGACTACCTTTGGTCCACTGGAAGATCTTGAAGTTTATGAAACATGCAAATCCAAATTCATTAATACCCCCCACTGCTCTTCTCCCTCCTAAATTCTCCATCTCTGCTAATGGGTTTACCACATCCCCCAAATTATATTTCCTGAGCTAGAAACCTTAATTATCTTCCATGCCTCACTCTGCTTTATGCCTCAACACTAAACCAGTTGCCAAGCCACATTAACACTATCTTTCTACCTCTCAGGATGCCTCAGAGACTACTCACTCTTCTCTATATCCACCTCACTACCATCACGACCTAGTTCACTCATGTTTGTGGACTCTAGTGCTCATACAAACCTAGGTTTGAGTCTTGGCTCTGCCATTTCTAGTTGCTGGTCTTGGACTACTAATCTCTGTCTCAGTTTCCTAATCTATAAAATGGGGATAATAATATTCTTTATACCTCATATGGCTGACAGAAATCTTTGAAAAAGGTAATGCATATACAGCATTTTACAGAGGGCCTGGCACATAGTAGGTGTTCAATAAATTATAATGGCAATTACTGTTGTAATATAATCCACAAACTAGCTCCCAGCTACCTTCAGAACCTCATTTCTCATTATTTCCCACTCCCTCCCCACCCCAACCCTACACTGAAGCCTCATTAGACTTTGTGTGATTCCCTGAACACATCAAACTATTTCACATCTATCCTTCTGTGTCACCTGTTCCCTCTACCCTGTCTTATCATTACTCAGTGCTCTTGCTCACATTGAAATTTTACATACCTCAAATGTTACTCAAAAGTTCACACTGAAATGTTATTTCTTAGTGAGTGATTACTTACATTAATTTGTCATACTTTTCTCTGTGTTTCTACAGGACACACACACATGCATATACACCTAGAAGGGCAGTATCAATCACATCATAGTACAGTTTTTTAAATTATTTGGTTTCATGTCTGTCTCCTCTTATTTGTCATGAACTCATTGAGGAGAAGGTCAGTATAGTCTTCAAGCCTAAGGTAATATCTTGCACAGTTGGTGATCAGTAACTAGTCTTTTAAAGTAACCTTCCTGGCTAAGATAACCTGGGCATACTTCATGAAAGGATATTTTAGTGGGAGGAAGAAAAATAGTTTTTCCTCTGGTCCTGCCCTTCCCTGTCTGAAATGCTATCAGAACCTCCATCATCCCACCACTGACCTCCTCTACAATATCAAACTTCCCATCCTTAAACAACAAGGCCTCCAACCTCCTAGAGAAACACTGGTGTCTAACTGACCTTGAATGAAATGTCCATGTGGAGTGGCAGGTAGAAAATAACTGGGGTCAGATTGTGAGGGACCCTGAATATTGGGCCAAGAACTTTGAACTTTACCCAGTAGATAATAGGGTACTATTGGAGATTTTTTGACAAGGCACAACATGATCCAAAAGGTACATGTAGGGGATTCCTATGGCTACAGCATATACGATAACTAGCACTGGGGAAAGATGGGACACATGGAATTTACTGAAGAAAAAAGCCAATTCTTAGAGGGAAGAAGGAGGAGACTAACATTTGTAGGAACCTATGTGGCAATCACTGCTGTAAAAGCACTTTACATACATTATGTCATTCAATCACACCAATAATCATATCCATAAAGTATTCTCGTTCACTCTTAATTGAGGAGGCAATGATTTAGAGAGGTTAAATAACCTGCCAAAAGTAAAATGGTAGTAAATGAAAGAGCTGGGATTCAAATGCAGGTCTGAATGATGTCAAAGTCTAGATTGGGTATTCTCAACTTAACTAATGTAAGCTGGAAGCATTTGAGGACAGAATCTCAACAAAATGAAAAGGCAACCCACAGAATGGGAGAAATTATTTGCCAACCATTTATCTGATAAGGAGTTAATATCCAGAATATATAAGGAACTTATAAAAATCAATAGCAAACAAATAACCTGACTAAAAAATGGGAAAAGGACCTGAACAGACATTTCTCCAAAAAAGACATACAAATGGCCAATGGGTATATGAAAAGGGGTGCTCAACATCATTAATCATCAGGGAAACACAGATCAAAAAACAATGAGAGATCACGTCACACCAGTCAGAATGGCCACTATCCAAAAGACAAGAAATAACAGGTGTTGGTGAGGATGTGGAGAAAAGGGAATGCTTGTACACTGCTGGTGGGAATGTAAATTGGTATAAACCTTATGGAAAATAGTGTACAGGTCCCTCAAAAAATTAAAAATAGTACTACCTTATGATCCAGCAATCTCACTTCTGGGTATAAATCCAAAGGAAAGAAATCAGTATCACAAAAGAGGTATCTTCACTCCCATGTTCATTGCAGCATTATTCATACTATTCCAAGATATGGGAACAACTTATGTGTTTGTTGATGGAGGAATGGATACAGAAAATGTGATATATATACACAGTGGAATATTATTTTGCCTTCAAAAAGAAGAAAATTCTACCACTTGCAATAAGATGGATGAACCTGGAAGACCTTCAGTTAAGTAAAATAAGCCAGACACAGAAAGACAAATACTGCATAATCTCACTTACATGTGGAATCTAAAATAGTCAAACTCACAGAAGCAGAGAGTAGAATGGTGTTGCTCAGAGGATGGGTGGAGGAGGAAATGGGTAATGTTGGTCAAGGCATACAAAGTTTCAGTTATGCAAGATGAATAACTTCTGGAGATTTAATATTCAGCAATGTGAATACAGTTTAAAATATTGTATTGTATACTTGAAATTTGCTTAGAGCTTAGATATTAAGTGTTCTTGGCACAAAAAATAAAAGGGAGGAAAAAATGGTAACTATGTGAGGTGATGGATAGGTTAAATAGCTTGATCTGGGTGGCCATTTTACCATGTATACAATATCAAGACATTAAGTTGTGCTCCTTAAATATATACAAATTTTTATTCAATTATACTGCAATAAAGATTAAAAAACAAAATCAAACAAACAAAAAACAAATGCTTATTCTCAGTGGAAAAAGTCATACATAAAAGAGTAAATACTGTATGATTCCACTAATATGAAATTCTGGAAAAGACAAATCTAATCTACAGTGACAGAGAACAGATTGGTGGATCTCTGAGACTGGGAGAACTGAGTGGAAAAGGGCAAAAGAGGATCTGTTTGAAGAGGTGATGAAAACGTCCTAAGTCCTGAGTAGCAATGGTAATCCTATGCATATATATATGTCAAAACTCATCAATGTATGCGCTTAAAATGGGTGCATTTTACTGTACAGTAATTATATTTAGGTATAATTATAACCTAAACAACGTTGATTTTGAAAGAAGCAAATGTTTTCTGGTTCCCTCAAAATTTGCTACTCAGATTTTGCAATTTAAATTTAGGAGTTAATTAGAAGGAACACCAGGAGAGCTGCTTTTAAGTGAAAAGGGGTATGTAAATATATCATGATACTTGTTTAGAAATATTGGGGTTTTCTTATTTGGGATCTCACAATCAATAGTTCTTGTCAGTTACTGTTAATTTCCTCCATGGTACTGGATCCAGCACTTTCTATTTACATTTTCTTCTGCACTATCCAAAGAAGAACATAAAGAGCATCTGACCCAAGAAAGGTTTTCTCATCTAATTGTCCAATATACTTGTTAGGGGTGCTTTGACTTTAAGGTAAGAAATGAAGAATGCTTTCCAAGTTTGTTAATTAATAGCATCCCCAGACAAATATCTTCTTTCTGCTGTGCCTGATTACTAATCTCTCTGCTTCGAGGCAACAGATGGCTTAAGTTCTCCTGGAATTAAAAAGGAAATAATCTAGAATTCCTTGTGATTCAATGGACTAAATTTAATCAGGTTATCCTATTTTATAAGCTACAAATATCCTAGCAAAAAAGGAAGATGATCAAAATGGAAATGAATGGCTGCCATTTTCTAATTGTGTAAGGAGTATGCAATAGTCTTTATAATACTGGTCGATCACATTCTGGTACCATAAAAATCAGCATGTACTAAACCCAGCCAGAGCCTCCATCAGTGTTTCTTCATGAACTTTTTCTTATGACAGCACTCTCCCTCTCTAGCTTAGAAAATAATATAAAAATTGCAAGTTTCCTTGAGCAGTCTTCTCTGATTCAAAAATAAGGCTGAGCAAAAACCCCTTCCTAGATATTTCATCTTAAGGTTCACATGGTTCAGAGACCTTTTCTGGATTAACCCAGATTATATCCATTCTATGAACTAACAATATTTAAATATCTGCCAAGCAACATTTTAAAAACCGACCTTTACAATCTGCTGTATGTCGGCATGTCATATGATGCCCTCTAGACTGCTATATCCATTATATTATAAAAAAACATGGCTCATAGTTGCTCAACAAATGCATAATTATTGACACTATTTTAATATCTGCCTGTTGCAGGGACATGCCATGGCTAACATGGCCTTATAGAGTTTAACACCAGCTTATTCCACAGTGGTGTTTTCTATTATCAACCTAACTCACTCAAATCTTTGTCTATTACCATATAACTATAGTCAGGTAGGTTGCTTACAAAAATAGGGCCTGTTTTTGCACTCAAATATGTCTTCAAATCTGTCACTTCTATCTCATAATGACAGGAGCAAATTGTATCTTTTTCCGATTGTTCTGGCCTTTCCACTGCATTTTCCACGAAATTATCTTTGAATAGGGACTAACTTTCAGTTAGAAAGCACATTTTAAAATAGCTTTGCTTTATTATTTAGCAATGACTTCAGGTACTTTTATTATACAATTTTAGAATTCTTACTTGTTTCATGACACAGAAGTAAGGAATCAAAATGGAAAAAAAAAACAAAAACAAGGAAGATGATACCCACCTCTTATGCCAATTGCATATAACATGCTGTACCCCATCCCATCCACCAACAGACACACATGCAGACATAAAACCCTGCACTGGAGCACAACTATCCACCACATGGTATTTTGGTGGAGAGAGGAAACAAGAATATAGAAAAGAAAGGAAGAGGGGGATTGGTTTAAAGATGGCGGCATGAGAGGTGAGACAGAAACTTCCTCCCAAAAACACATATAAGATGAAAATATAGCAAATACAACTAATCCTGAAAGAGCAGCAAGAAAAAAGGCTGCAGCAGACTGCCTAGACCTGGAAAACAGAGTAGACCTCGCAGAAAAGGGTAAAGTACCAAAGCTGTGATCCGGTGTAACCCAAGCCTTCCCCCACCCCAGCTCACTGACAGGAAGAAGAGAAATGGAGCAGGGAGGGGGTGGAGGTCTAGAATTGCTGAAAACCCAGCCTTGGAGATCTCCTTGGGAGCACGAACCTACTTTACATGGTGCTCTGGAGATTATTGGGGTTGGAAAGCTAAGACAGGTGGAATACCTAAAGAGACTGAGATTCCAGCCACTTGTGGAGAACAGGTACCCACAACGGGACACTCTCAGATAAAAGAAAGGCAGGCACTCTGAGAGACTTCATAACAGCAAGAGGGCTGCTACAGGAGCATGATTGCACAGAGTTTGGTGCTCAGGAGAAAAGACAGGTGACAAAATTGTCCCAGCACACTCAGTCCAGAAGGATAGTAACTTTCAGGAGTTTCAGGAACTCCATCCCCCTGGCTGGCAACGCAGGTACAACGCCGCCCGCTGTGATACACAGCCTGCTGCTACTTTCTACCAGCTGACACCAGGCTTGCAAACCAGCTGCCCCCACCATTGCACCAGGCCAGCCAGAGGGTGGCCGCAACTAAGGCAGCTGCAAGTACATAGCAGAGAGGCTCCACCCTGCATGGTTGGCCCACTGGCCCTGGCAGTGGAGGCAGACACTGCAGCTACAGCTACGAAGCAGGAAAGAGCACTTTTCTCCTAGCAGGCATCAGCAATGCTCGACTGCGACCCCTGCCATTGCTCCAGGGGCTGAGCAGCTGCAGAAAGTAGAGCTTCTGGGCACTAGAGGGTGCCATCTACAAACCTCAAAGGAACCTGGTTCAAACCAAAATCCCACAAACACTAGAAAGAGGGCCAAGTGAAACTGAACTCACCAACCTTCCTGTAAGAGATTTCAAAATAAAAATCCTAAACATGTTCACAGAGCTACAGAAAAATATTCAAGACCTCAGGGAGGAATTCAAGAATGAGATACAAACTTTGAAAAATGCAGTATCCAAAATGAAACATACAATGGAGGGATTTAAAAGCAGATTAGATGAAGTAGAGGAGACAGCAAATGAAATAGAAATGAGAAAACAGGAACACAAAGAAGTTGAGGCACAGAGAGAAAAAAGGATCTCTAGGAATAAAAGAATATTGAGAGAACCATGAGACCAAACCAAACAGAACAATATTCACATTACAGAGGTACCAGAAGAAGACAACAGAGAAAAAGGGATAGAAAGTGTCTTTGAGAAGGTAACTGCTGAAAACCTCCCCAATCTGGGGAAGGAGATAGCCTCTCAGGCCAAGAAAGTGCACAGATCTCCCAACACAAGGGACCCAAGGAAGACAACACCAAGACATATAATAATTAAAATGGCAAAGATCAAGGATAAGGACAGAGTATTAAAAGCAGCCAGAGAGAAAGAAAAGATCACATAAAAAGGAAAACCCACCAGGGTATCATCAGACTTCTCAGCAGAAACTTTACAGGCCACAAGGGAGTGGCATGATATATTTAATGCAATGAAACATGAGGGCCTCAACCCAAGAATACTGTACCCAGCAGGATTATCATTTAAATTTGAAGGAGGGGTTAAACAATTTCCAGATAAGCAAAGTTGAAAGAATTTACCTCACACAAACATTCACTACACTGTGTTTTGGAGGGACTGCTACAGATGAAAGTGTTCCTAAGGATAAATAGTGGTCAACAGAGAAAAAAAAACCATAGAAAAGAAAGTGGAATAATAAATTACTTAGCAGATGCAAAATTAAAACAACTACCCCCAAAGTCAGTCAAGGGATAGACAAAGAGTACAGAATATGATACCTAATATATAAAGAATAGAGGAGGAAGAAAAAGGAGGGAAAAAAAAAGAACCTTCAGATTTTGTTTGTAATAGCATGCTAACTGAAGTAAGTCAGACTGTTAGATAGTAAGGAAATTACCCTTGAACATTTGGTAACCACGAATCTAAAGCCTGCAATGGCAATAAGTACATACCTATCAATAATCACCCTAATTGTAAATGATCTGAATGCACCAATCAAAAGACATAGAGTCACTGAATGGATAAAAAAACAAGACCCATCTGTATGCAGCCTAAAAGAGACTCACTTCAAACCCAAAGACATACACAGACTAAAAGTGAAGGGATGGAAAAAGATATTTCATGCAATTAATAGTGAGAATAAAGCAGGAGTTGCAGTACTTGTATCAGACAAAATAGCCTTCAAAACAAAGAAAGTCACAAGAGACAAAGAAGGACATAATATAATGATAAAGGGGTCAGTCCAACAAGAGGAAGAGGATTAAACATAAATATCTATGCACCCAACATAGGAAAACCTACATATGTGAAACAAATAATAACAGGATTAAACGGGGAAATAGAATGCAATGCACTCATTTTAGGAGACTTCAACACACCACTCACTCCAAAGGACAGATCAACCAGACAGAAAATGAGTAAGGAGACAGAGGCACTGAACAACACATTAGAACAGATGGACCTAACAGGCATCCACAGAACTCTCCACCAAAAAGCAGCAGAATACACATTCTTCTCCAGTGCACATGGAACATGTTCAAGAATAGATCATATACTAGGCCACAAAAAGAGCCTCAGTAAATTCAGAAGGACTGAAATTGTAACAACCAGCTTCTCAGACCACAAAGGTATGAAACTAGAAACAAATTATGCAGAGAAGACAGAAAAGCCCAGAAACACATGAAGGCTTAACAACATGCTCCTAAATAATCAATGGAATAATGACCAAATAAAAACAGAGATCAAGCAATGTATGGACACAAATTAAAACAAAAACTCAACACAACAAAATCTGTGGGACACAGCAAAGGCCATGCTAAGAGAGAAGTACATTGCAATATAGGCTTAACTCAGGAAAAAACAATTCCACATAAATAGTCTAAACTCACAATTAATGAAACTACAAAAAGAAGAACAAATGAGGCCCAAACTGAATAGAAGGAGGCACATAATAAAGATTAGAGCAGAAATAAATAAAATTGAGAAGAATAAAACAATAGAATCAATGAAAGAAGGAGCTGATTCTTCGAGAAAATAAACGAAATAGATAAACCCCTAGCCAGAGTTATCAAGAAAAAAGGAAAGTCTACACACATAAACAGAATCAGAAATGAGAAGGTAAAATCACTATGGACACCAAAGAAATACAAAGAATTATTAGAGAATACTATGAAAAATTATATGCTATTAAATTGGATAACCTAGAAGAAATAGACAACTTTATAAAAAATACAACCTTCCAAGACTGAACGGGGAAGAAATAGAAAATCTGAACAAACCAATTACCAGCAATGAAATTGAACTGGTAATCAAAAACCTACCTAAAAACAAAACTCCTAGACCAGATGGCTTCACCACTGAATTTTATCAAACATTTAGAGAAGACCTGATACCCATCCTCCTTAAAATTTTCCAAAAAGTACAGGAGGAGGGAAGACTACCTAATTCATTCTACAAGGACAGCATCACTCTGATACCAAAATCAGGCAAAGATACAACAAAAAAAGATAATCACAGACCACTTTTGCATAGACGCAAAAATCCTCAACAAAACATTAGCAAACCTAATTCAAAAATACCTCAAAAAGATCATCCATCATGATCAAGTAGGATTTATTCCAGGGATGCAAGGATGGTACAATATTCGAAAATCCATCAACATCATATACTACATCAACAAAATGAAGGACAAAAACCACATGATCATCTCCATAGATGCTAAAAAAGCATTCAACAAAATGCAACATCCATTTATGATAAAAAGTCTCAACAAAATGGGTATCCAGGGCAAGGACCTCAACATGATAAAGGCCATATATGACAAACACACAGGCAACATCATACTTAACAGCAAGAAGCTGAAAGCTTTTCCTTTAAGATCAGGAAGAAGACAAGGATGCTCACTCTCCCCACTTTTATTCAAAATAGTACAGGAGGCCTTAGCCACGGCAATCAGACAACACAAAGAAATAAAGGCATTCAGATTCTTAAGGAAGAAGATAAACTGTCACTGTTTATTGTTGACATGATATTGTACATAAAAAACCCTAAAGAATCCACTCCAAAACTACTAGGACTAATAGCTGAAATCTGCAAAGTTGCAGGATATAAAATTAATACACAGAAATATGTTGCATTCCTATACACTAACGATGAACTAACAGAAAGAGAAATCAGGGAAACAATTCCATTTACAACTGCATCAAAAAGAGTAAAATACCTAGGAATAAACCTAACCAAGGAAGTGAAAGACCTATACTCTGAAAACTACAAGACACTCATGAGAGAAATTAAAGAAGATACCAATAAATGGAAACACATCCCATGCTCATGGATAGGAAGAATTAATATTGTCAAAATGGCCATGCTGCCTAAAGCAATCTACAGATTCAATGCAATCCCTATCAAAATACCAATAGTATTCTTCAATGAACTAGAGCAAATAGTTTTAAAATTCATATGGAATCACAAAGACCCCAAATAGCCAAAGCAATCCTGAGAAGGAAGAATAAAGTGGGGGGATTACGCTCCCTGACTTCAAGCTCTACTACAAAGCCACAGTATCAAGACAATTTGGTACTGGCAAAAGAAAAGATCCATAGATCAATGGAACAGAATA
>JAVSCE010006203.1:0-45020 GCA_032199065.1 Smutsia gigantea
AACTACTTGAATTTTATAATTTATATTTGTCTAATAGACAAAAATCTTGGGACCATATGTGGGAATGAATATTAAGAGTATGAGATATTAGTGGAAGGAACACAAATTTGGTTCAGCCCAAATATATAGAAAGAGGCTCATTATGCAGAGATTCTACATTTAATGTTGCAGGTTGGGGAGTTAGAGATCCAACAATTTGGTTGGTTGGTAAGCTGAAACTTAGACCTAGAGGTGCCCAGAGTAACTGGTCTGGAAATGCCATACCTGTCTTAGTTTAATGCAAGTAAAAGATTAAAAGGCATAGGAATATTGGAATGTTAGAGTGGATTTGGAAGTGTCCAAAAGACATGCCTTTCACTAGTACTTTGAGAAATATATTTATGAGGAGAGCCCTGGCATAACTGAAGAGCTCCATGACCACTGTCCTCTGTAGGCTAGACTTTATAGTAGGAATTATGGTAGTCTGACTCAGACCTCAGGACACTGGCTGGTTGATTTTGGTTGATTCTTAGAAATGAAATAGGATGCCTACTAAATTCTTCATTTGTGTAAGCAGAAAGTTCTTGGTCAAGTGAGCAAAAGTGTAACCCGAATCTTTTAACAGAGAGTAGCACCACTCAGTAAATTCCCTGACTTAAGCCAATTTATAGACCCAGCACCCCTTGAATGAAAGGGCAGCCTGGTCCTCTTGAGTAAGGAACCTGTAAACCACCAAGAATGTGGATGCTTAATCTTTCTCCCAGCCTTTTCCAAAAGGACCTATGGCCTTTTACCAGGGTAATTGTGCACTGAGGAAAATGAAATAATTGGACCTTTTGGGGACTCCTGGACACTGGCTCTGAACTGACACTAATTCCAAGAGACTCAAAAACATCCCTGTGGTCCACCAGTCAGAGTAGGGACTTATAGAAGTCAGATGATCAATGGAGTTTTAGCTCAGGTCTGTTTCACAGTGGGCCCAGTGGGTCTGCCAACCCATCCTCTGGCTATTTCCTACCACATCCCCATTCAACTTACCTATTTGCCATGTGCAGAAGACAGATGGAGGTAGGAGAATGACAGTGGGTTACAATTTTAATAGGGTGGTGAATCCAATTGCAATTGACATGCCTGATGTTGTTTCATTGCTTGGGCAAATTAATATTCACTAGTTCTTAAGATCAGTTATTGATTTTACTCCATCATTGTCAATAATGGCCACCAAAAGCAATTTGCTCTCAGCTGCCAAGGCTGACAATATACCTTTACTCTTCTACCACAGTGGTGTATCAACTCCCCAGACTTATGTCATAATTTAGTTTATGGGAATCTTGATCGCCTTTTTCCATGTGATATCACACAGGCACTTTGCATGGATGACAGACGTCATGCTGATTGGACATAATGATCAAGAAGTAGCAACTACTCTAGAGTAATTGATAAGACATTTATGTGTCAGAGAGTGGGAATAAATCTGATCAAAGTTCAGGGGTCTTCTACCTGAGTAAAGTTTCTGGGAGTCTAGTGGTATGAGGCATGTTGAGATATTCCTCCTAAGATGAATGATACATTGTTGCCTCTGGTCCCTACAACAAACAAAATAGAAACAGTACCTATTTAGTTTCTCTGGATTTTAAGGGCAACATATTCTTAACTTGGGTGTGTTACAGAGGCTCATTTACAGAGTGACCTAATAAACTAATTTTTAGTGGAATTCAGAACAAGAGAAAGCTTTACAACAGATCCAGGCTGCTGTGTAAGCTGCTCTTTGCCATTTGGGGCATGTGATCCAGCAGATCCAGTGATGCTTGAAATAGGGGTGTTGTTTGCAGTCTTGTCAGGTCCTGATAGGTGAATCACAGCATAAGGCCTTAGGATATTGGGGCCAAGTCCTGGCATTCTCTGCAAATAACTGCTGTCCTTTTGAGAAACAGCACTTGGCCTGCTATTATGCCTTAGTAGAGACTGAACACTTGACTATGGGCCACCAAGTTACCATGTGATCTGAGCTGCCCATCATGGACTGGGTGTTATCTGACATACCAAGCCATAAAATGGAGTGTGTAGAGCAATATTCCATCATCAAATGGAAAGGCACATATGTGATCAGGCCCAAGTGGGCCTTGACAGCATAAGTAAGGCACATGAAGTAGTGATCCAAATGCCAACTCCTGCCTTCTCTCTCCCAGTCTGTATCTCCAGTCTCATGAGTGTTCTCTATAATCAAATGGTAAAGGGATAGAAAACTTGGGTCTGGTTTACAGATTGTTCTGCACAATATGCAGGCGCCGCCTGAAAGTGGATGGTTAGAGCAATACAGCAACTTATGGGACATGACTGAAGAACAGTGGTAAACAGCAGTGGTCAGAACTTCAAGCAGTATACCTGTTGCTCACTTGGCATGGAAAAAAGAAATGACCAGAAGTATGATTACAGTGATTCATGGGCTACGGCCAGTTGTTTAGCTGGACAGTCACAGACTTGAAAGAGACATGACTGGAAAATTGATAAGAAAATTCAGGGAAAAGGGAGATGGATAGATCTCTCTGAATAGACAAAAAACATGGAGATTTTTGTGTCCTATGTGAAAGTGCACCAAAAGGTGATCTCAGCAGAGAAGGATTGTAATGATGAAGTGGACAGGATGCCCTGGTCCACAGATACTAGTCAGCCTCTCTTCCCAGTCACTGCTCTTATTGCCCAGTGGGCTCCTGACCAAAGGGACCATGGTGACTGGGATGAAGGCTATGCATGGCATCAGAAACATGGACTTCCACTCACTAAGGCTAGCCTAGCTATGGCCACTGCTCAAAGCCCAAACTGCCAGCAGTAAAGATCAACTCTGAGTATGTGATATGACAGCATTCCCCAAGGTTATCAGCCAGCTACCTGGTGGCAGGTTGATTACACTGGGCTGATTTCATCATGGAAGGGAAGAGGCAATATTTTGTTCTTACCTAGAGACACTCTGCATACAGATTTGCTTTCCCTACATGCAGTGCCTCTGTCAAAACTATGATTCATCAACTTAAAGAATGCCTTACCTACTGTCATGGTATACCACTCAGCATTGCTCCTGATCAAGGGACTCAGTTCACAGCAAACAAAGTAGAGCAATGAGTCCACTGGCACGGAATTCATTGGTGTTATCATGTTCCCTTTTGGGAAAGGCAGTCTCATGTGTGCAGTCTTTCTATCCCACTCAGCCACATAAGAATGGACCTTGGGCCTGGAACAGTTCTTTCCTAAGAGATCAGAGCCCACACAGCCTGTCCCACACTTCATCACCTTGTGTGGTAATATCTTTGTTTCTCTCTCAGTAAGAGTTCCTTTGTTCTGCTTAAGCATGTACGTCAAGGGCCCCCAGACAGGCCCCCACCTTTTAACATTTCAGATTCCACAGAGGAGGGGTCAGAATCCTTTTCCTCCAGCAGGAGAGGTGTGCATGTAGATAAATTGCCCTGCTTCAACTGCTGGGGTGGTGTTGGGGTGAGAATTGTTTGCTGGCTCTTAAATACTTCTACCAGTAAGAGACCAACATCATTTGTTGTTGACCAGAGCAATTCACATAGCCACTCTGATGTCTAGATATAATGGAAGCATATACTTCTTCCTATGTTTGAAAGTAGTCAGGAATGCAGGTTGGTGAATAAAGAATAACGACTAGCCAGTAATTTTGGCTGCTTATGAATAAGACACTCTTAGTTTGCAGTAGAGTACAGTTTTGTCACATTACTTGCCTGTCCTTCAGGCATATAATAAAGGCCAAAACCATAACAGAAGATGTGAGAACAAAAGGAGGCCAAAAACGGTACACTGAAATTTGAAGTCTTATGTGTAATAATCCATTGGATTCTTTATTAAGTAATTTAATATATGTAAAGAGCTTAGAATTTGAGCTGTTATAAAAAGTGCCCAATCAATATTACCAATTGTTCTTATCGTTGTTATAAAATGGTGCTCTACAGACAAAAATTAGATTATAACTCTCTTAAAGAGCCTCTTTCAGAAAATGCCAAGAGAACTCACTACAACACTACTGCTGTAGCATTGGATCACAAAGATAAAAAAAATTACAGTGAAACAGAAATGAAATATCAATGAATGGGGTTTTTCCATAAATATTGATGGTGTCACCTTCAGAAATAAAGCTCCTTGGACTGAATATTTCCTTCAAAACATTTTGAATTAAATGTGGTGCCCTTGAAAGTTAGGAGCAAAAGGCACATGTGCTTTGATCGGACATAAAGGAGATAAGTGCATTTAAATACAAACCTATTCTAGGTTTCAGTCCAGAGAACTTGGAGTAGACTGTTGGTTAAGATCAGCTACACTGAAGACAGATTTTGACAAAGGAGGAACACATAGATTAGTTAAATAAACTAATACAAACAAAAAGGATGTTTGTTTTGTCTGCTTAAGGGTAAAAGGTCATAAACTAATTGGATCGGTTCCCTATTATACTATATTAGTTATAAAAAACCAGAGTAAGTGTTTTTATTATGAATGTATTGAATTGGGTCGTCCAGACTCAGTCACTTAGTAACTATGATATCCTTTTATTAGTTAACCTCATTAGCCTGTGTCCTCATTTTACTATAGATGAAATAATCCCTATAATCTAGTAACTTCACAGGGTTACTAAGAAAGTTATCTTCCTTAATTTTCAGTACCCTTTCTGTGCTACTGCTGGAAAGAAAAAAAAATCTCCATATTGAAATAGCTTCGTAGTGTTATTATATTAAGTGATAATCTTCAAAGATTAAATGATAACCTTATGAAATGTGTTGAGAAGGGTGTCTAGCACATAGATGACCACAATAAGGTAACAATTATCATGATTAAATTTAATGCTGACATTCAGTATCCATTAAATTTGCAAACAGAATATTCACACTCCAGTTATCTATTCCAGCTATCTGTTAATGGGTACACACCTCCCTGAAGAATAGTGGTTTAAAATATTAAATATTTTATTATATCTCAGTCATATTTTGTGGGTCAGGAATTTGGACAAGGCTCAGGTGGGTGATTCATTGGTTCTATATGGTGTCATTGGTGTGTCAGCTACTCAACGGTATTCACTTGTTAGATGGACTCATTTAAAGGGTCCAAGAGGGCTTGACTCCTGTCTAGCACCTTGAAGGAGATGACTGAAAGGCAGGGCTCAGTTGAAACTGTCACTTACAGTGCATACATGCCATGAGGCCTCTCCAGTATGCTGGCCACAGGGTATCTGGACTCCCATATGGCAGTTTAGAGCTCCTGTGAGTGTTCCAAGGGACAGGAATTGGCATGGTGTTACTTCCACTCTGTCCTACTGGTAAAACTAGCCACGGAAACTGCCCACATTCAAGGAGAGGGAACAGAGAATCAACTCTGTGGGAGGAATGACCATCTTTGATATATTACAAGGCACACTATAGGTTCTTTGTATTATAATGCAAGCAGCTTATCACTTTATATATGGATTATGTAATGGGATGTGGGGTATACTTGAGTTAGGGCTTTAGGGGGCTGGAGCTTTATGTAAGGAGCTTAGCAACCTGTGTTCCCTTTGTGCACTTGCATAATGCTGTAATTCCTTTTATGTTGTACTGTGAAATACTTTATGTTTCAATATTGCCACAATACTTATGAAATTGATATTCCAAAAAATGACATCAGAAAACTTTTTGTGTTAAGGGCCCAAAAGTAAATAATCTAGGCTTTGCTGGCCACAGGCCATCCCTGTCCTATATTCTTTTTTGTTTGTTTTTAACAATGCTTTAAAAGGGTAAAAAAGCATTCTGGCTCAGGAGACCAAACAGAAACAAGACAAGGGCAGATTTGACATGCAGGCTACAATTTGCTGATCCCTGATCAAATGAAGAGCAATACACATGTAAATGACTCCAGTTCTAAACTATGAAAATCCATACGAAGTAGAAATGAAAATCCTATAAAATCTAAGATATTCAACCCTAAATCCTTAGAAGATTGATAGAACCAAGGAAAAATAAGTTTTACTAAGAACTTAATTTTTTACCAAGCAGTGCCAGGTTCTCTTATAAAGTTATCATATTTGCTACCCCAAATAATTCTAAAGGTGGTTTATTATTCTCTTTATACTGATAGAATTAAAATAGCTATTTAAAGTCAGGAATTTGGGTTTTACTTATACTCAAAATCTAACACAGGTCCTGTTGTCAAGTAAAATGTAGATACATGCTGGATGAAGAAATAAATGATAAAAAAAAAAAAGGGCTCAGGGAGATTCATCAAAATCAAGGTCCCAAAATGGAGGTCTTAGAATTCAAAGCCAGTTTCTTTGATTCCAGGTACTTCACCCAACTTTTTCTCACCATGCTACCACTTTAGCAAGTTCTAGCACCAACAATGATCCAATAATTATTTGTTATTGCAATACGATTATTGTCCTTAGGAAAAAAAATCATTAGGCAGTATTTACTTATAAATTAGGTTATGTAAAGTTTAAGTATCTATTTTTATTTTGCAGAATTGAATTTATGACTGTGGAAAATCTTTGATGTCCAAGTTTTACTCATTATAACTACTCCCTAATTATGCTCTTAATGATTACAAGCAAGGACAAATTCAGGTTTTGTGGGTATCTAAAGTTTATATAATTTTCGTGGCCTCTCCCTAAAAAGAATATAAATATAGCAGTATAAACTTATATAAAGAATATAAAATATGATACAGAAATATATACAAAATAAATACCTATTTAAAATCATAAAAGAAGTTATAAGAAATTCCATATTTTAAAAATCTAATAAAACAAGCATCACAATATCTCCTCTAAAACCATAACTTATTAACTAATTAGTGGGCTGACACATCTCTATAATACTTCTTTCAATTTTGGTATGAGGACACTTCTGAAAAAAAGACATATAGAATCATTCTGAAATTAAGTCATACAGAAGAGTATTTGAAGTATTAGATTTTTTAAATGTTGCATTGTATCTGGCTTGAAGGTTGTATAAATACAACATACTTTGACTTAATGATGAATAGTTGTAAGAGTTTGTAACTAAAACACTTGTTTCTTTAGGATATCTTTACTACATTTAGGAATATAGAGTGTGTCACTTCATGTCAAAGGTTCAGACTTTGTCAGAAAAAAAATATGGCACAAACACTAACTCCAATACACTGGATGCAAAAGTCCCCAACTACACAAACAAAGACTCTATTTGCTGGATTTCTATATATTGTGCCCTCAACCATAGGGATACTGATAAATTCTATATTTTTACAATTTCTGTTTAGAAATTGCACACATACACACACACACAAGAATAGTATTTTTTAAGTGTATCTTCTGCCTTACTGATTAAATCCTGACAAAAGAGAATTTTTAATTAGGCATCAGTGAGAAGCACATTCTCCAATTGAAATTTTGTGTGTCTAATAGAGGTTCCCCCATTATATGAAAGTAGAGCATTCCTATGAAATCTTTCATAAGCTGAAACTGCATAAAGCAAAGAAGCAATCACCATTAACTTATATGGAAAATTTTTTGAGCATTCCCAGACCTCTCTTAGGCTTTTCTAATATCTTAGGACATATCTTGCTAATGAATACACAAAATAAATTGAAATAAAGCACAGTTAACTCACAGACTCAGTTCAATGCTACAGAAGCTTGATGCTGAGTGTGGTTCCCAAAAAAGGGGCTTGGCTGTGCCAGTCTCACTGCTGGGGTGCACAGTACCTCTACAAGGGCTTGGCTTGCTGCAAAATGAACACTAAATCCTATTTTTGTTTCTTGCCTTTTTTTCTAAAGGTGAAAATCCTCTTTAAATTTCTTTAGACTAACAAAAACTTGTACTACTGTATGTCTTTCATAAAAGCAAAGTGGCATAATGTGATCTTTCGGAAAGCTAGGATACCTGTAACTGGATGAACCTTTTACAGACTTGTTTCTGGCTCCACACACTTAAGCCTTGATACCCTCCTGGGGAATATTCTATTCACAGTAGAAGCTGTGGCTTGGCACATTTGTGACACCACAGTGGATACGGGGCAAAGTCTTGGAAGCTAATGTGCATAATGGTTCTTAGCAATAACTCAACTATGAATGAGACTATGAATCCACAAAAATACACCTTAACACACCCAAATTAAATATATCCCCATCTCAGCTTTCCCTTAATTAGAATGTATTCAGGTCTGAGTTTTCCCTTAACTAGATCCCCAAAATGCCTGAGGCTTTCTAACACCATTTAAACAAGAACTGTGACAGAAACTGAAGGGGAATGAAGTAATGTTCTTAATCTATTGTGCTTAAAAATTCTTACTCTCGCAAAATTTCAAAACAAATGACTGTGCAAACACGTTATTGCACCCCCTTATCCAAAGACCTTGGAGGAGGTTGGTGCAAGTGAGAGACCCTAAAAGCTAAAGCTTCATTAGCATCACATTTAGTCTACCCGTGAGAGTAATTCAGAAACTGAAGAACACTGCCCAGGATGCCTAGAGAGAAACTTTTGGTAGTTGAAAGCAATATTGTTTTATAGACCTTTGGAAAATACTATTTTATAGGGCAAAATAAAACAGAAACTGGGGCATTGTCTTAGTTTCACTGATACTTTTTTAAGTTTATCATGTTTTTCTCTCACCGTCTCTCCTATGTTTTAAATAAATCTGTTTTACAAGAAAGATAAAAGCAAAGCTTCCCACTTGTTAGATGAAAAGGAAAGCTTTATATCCGATGTCACAGAAAAGGCTATTTCTTCCCTCCTAGTAGGCAGACGTGATCAAGTCATCGCTAACAACCGGAGAGAGAAACAAACACTCAGAAACATAATTATCTGGTATACCTTTCAGTGCTCTATTCAGATATATACTACTGATCATATATACTGGTAGTAATAATGGCTGCTAGCTTAATAATATGTCAGTACACTAAGTTAAAAGCTTCAATCTACAGCAGTATAGTGGGTTTTGTATCCAGTCATTTGGAGACAATATTCATAATCAGTTATGCAGCCAAAACAGGAAATAAATAGAATAACTATAAATACATAAAATCACTGTTGTCTTTCCATCTCATTATGAGTCAACAATCCTTTATTGAAAGTTCTATTCAGAGTAACTCCATATCAGTCACTAATAAAAAAAGAAACTAGATAAAGTATGTTTGTTAATGTTAAAAGTCACCAATATAAATTTATATAGTTTTATGAAGAATTTGTCTTGCCAATGAAAGTGTAGTTTAACCTATGGCTAAGTAGCTCAGTTGTTGATTTATAGGGATGTACCATTGAAACCCATCTTGTCTACTTGGTAGGCCTTTTAATCTGTGTTTACTTGGATAATTCATCAAGTAAGTGCTAAAACAGACATTTAAAACACTGCTACTTTCCAAAGTCATTGTCAGCCTGAAGTTTATTGACAGTTTCCAGGTAATGGTCCTAGGTCAGGTTAATCATCAATTTGACTGACAGTGTTGAACAATGTTTTCATTTCAGTTATCCATGTTGACTTTGGAAGTGAACTTAGCTTCCACTCGTGATTACCCAGAACTAATCAATGGAGTCATCCAGCCACAAGGGGACCAAGAAATGCAATCCTACCTTAGATTCAGAAGTCAGAAATACTTGGGGAAAGGTCCCAGTGATTACCATACAAGAAGAAGCATCTATCATTAGAAATTTCATTGCTGCTAAAAGTCAGTCCAACTTGTTATATTATCTACTCTGGAAATATTCCACATTTTGTATTTTCTAAATGCAATGGGTTAAATTTGATTAATTCAAGTTTTGTACTAGCTGATATTGGTAATTAACATAAGAAGTCATTAGTTAGCATAGGTCAACCTAGAAGCTAAAACTTATAAAGCTAATTCATAATTTTCAGCCATTCTTAGTAGAAGCAAGGTCATTTATTTAAATATTATATTTATGCAAGTCATTATAATGAGGTATTTTCCTCCAAATCCTTAATATATTACCTAGCTTAGAGGCCATTATTCACAGCAGTGTAACATATTCTGCCATGATAGTAAGGAAATGCCAAATGTCTTAAGTTCATGCTTCAAAGGGCATATTGGAATGTTCAATTTTTACCAAGATAGTGACAGAGAACAGCTTCAGATGGCCACAAATAATAGGATACACTGTTTTCACCTATCAAGGATCTTTTTCCCAGAAACTCATTCAGATTCGGCAAAATACTGTTTCTGTCCCAAGCTTAGATTTTTGTGAATACATAAAAATTAGTGTAAAGATGGAAAAAAATCCATAAATTACATTTTAAAAAACAATCTGTCAAAAAAAAACAATCTGTCAGTTATAGTAACTGACCAAATCTTTACACATATAGAACATATATATATAGCATAAGTTGTAAATTTATGCTATATTGCATATGTTTTGGCATTTAAAACTTAAGAAATTGAAAAAAATCAACTCTCAATCTGTGCTAAACTTAAAGTGAAAATCATTTCTATCAAGTGTCACTGTAAAACTGAAAATACTCTATTTAAATTGGCAAATCACAGTTAATGAATTAGCATTTAGAAAAAAAATTATTTTCATGAGTTCTTTTTCTCTGTAAACAGACTTTGTATACTGGCCTTGTGGAAATGTCTTATAGTTATCCAATAGGTAGTATACATACTACCTACTAGTAGTTTAGTTCTTAGCCTGTGTTTTTGTTTTGTTGATATGTTGCAATACTGTATATGGCTTTGCATAATATAATTTCAGGATTTAAATAACACAACTGGTTCTATTTCTTGGCTGTAGACCAATTAAATAACCACTGATGCAAGCAGTTATTACCTGCTTAAAAGAAAATCTGTGGTTTCCTTAAACTGCTGAGTTTTAAGGTCTATCAAAAAGTCTGTTATTGCAATGAATTATTTAGCCATTTCAGTCTATTACACATTTTAATACTACAAGCATAGATTTAAGGCCACGAAATGTGCCTTAAGTGTCTCACAGTCCCAGGAACCAGAATCATATGTGCTATAAGACAACAGCTATGCAGTCATATTTACTATTTGAAATGGTATATGTTTAAGGGACAATCACTTCTAATATTTATTTAGAGAAGGAAGACTATCAAATTTATCAAAAGTAGTTGGAGAAATGATTAATCGTAGAGGCCTCAAAAACATCTATACATACGTAAGTGGATATAGTCTTTTTAAAAAGACGAAAAGTCAATAGATTTAGAGTTGTAGGGGTGTCATTTCCCCTGTTTGTCCCTTGGTGGAGTTCTTGAGTCACTTTCCCCCTTCCCGTCAAAGTGCTTTATATTTCTTTCCAGAACTGGCTATCATGTTTACTGTATTTAACCTTTTTCTTGTTATTATTGGGCATACAGCGTCTATAATAATGAAAGGCCCCCTGAGATCTTATCTCCGGGACCTACTTTGTCGTATTCCTACCCATAAACTTCTGTTCTCGTTGTTTTCTCCTCGCGTCTTTTCTTGAAGCTTGAACTACATCACGGACTGGGAATGCTATTTTTCAGCTCATTTACTGAAATTACTTAACTACAAAGCACTTCTAAGCAGGCAAGGTTAGTAGGTAAATTATTTAAAAACAAAAAAATATATACTGACTAGTCTAAGTTGATAGGATGCTTGGCATAAAAAAGGAATCGTTGGTCTAGCATTTATTAAACGTCTGTTAGAACGATAGTCAATTCAGTTTTTTCATATCTTGGTTACAAATGGACATTTCTTTTTATTGTCTTTAAAAAAAAACAGGAAAAAAATTCAGCACTGTCAAACATTTTGTTTCATAAAAACGATGACATCCTAACAGTCTGATCAACGTAGGCTTCAGGACACTGATCTCGTTTTCTCCAGTTCTGGCCGCCAGAGAACAAGCAGCGGGCTCTTTAATTTATTGCAGCCGGTTACACTTGCGATCCCATTTCCTTCTAAACCCTTTCGTCTCAGGTTGGGAAGATAACTGCAGCCTCGGGTCTGAAAAGCCGGGCGGGGTTTGTGGGTGGGAGCGAAGCCGGATGTCGTATTCCCAGGGTGAGGTCGGGGAGTGGGGAGAGGAGAGGCTTGGGGGCTGGGATTAAGTCCCCCGGTCCTATTTATTAAAACTGCTAGGCACTTGTGACACTGGCTCTATGACTGCGGAAATAGGGCGGGGGTGGGGGAAACGGCTTCTCGCCTCCATTCATCCTTCACGCGGGCGGGTGGCTGGAGTTGGAGAGTCAATCCCCAGACAGGGGGCGGAAGAGGATTGGGATCGCCGGACGCTGCAAAGGCGCCCGAGGGCTCCTCTCACCTCTTCCACACCCCTCCTCGCCCGTTCCCTTCCCTTTCCAAAGAGCGGCTCCACGGCTGCCCCCGCGGAAAGGTCTGAGCCCAGGACTGCTGGGGGTGGGGCTGGGGGAGGAAAGTCCGGAGGCTTCCCGGCCCCGGCAGTCTGACAGCCCTGTTCTCCATGCCGCACACGTCGGACCCATTTCCCACGCTGGCTTGGCTCGGAGGTGGAGTTGGTAGGGATGAGAGCAGGGAGGGCGGCAGGAGACTACCTCCTGCTCGCACTGAGGAAACCACTCCACTGTGAAGGACATGCTGCATCCCCCCACCCCATCTGCCTGGTCATCTGGAAAGAAATTTGCAGCGCGCTAGGGAAAAGCCGCCCAGTGCCCTTTGCTAATGTGTGCCTGGAGTTGGCGCGCTGGAGCGGTGGGAGAATGAAGATGCTCAGGGGCTTGTGCTAGTTTATGGTCTAGCGAGGGAACAGGGACCGCACAATGTCTCTACCCACGCGGCTGCTTGAAGTTTGCAAAATCTTAGGAAAGGCGGCGAGGGAACTGAGTACACTGCACCGTAATGCCGCGCATCGGAATGCAGCACAGGCGCAGGGCCGCGGAGTGGAAACGGCTGCCCTCTTTCGCCTTGGACGCTCGGGGAAAAAGGGGAGAACCGGGTGTTGGGGAAGGCCAGCGTTCTGATAAACTAGAATTGGCCAAATATAAGGAGTATTTGTCGTTACTGTCAGTTAGCGGGCAGCGAAAGCGCCGCAGCGCCCGCCCCCACCCGAGCCCTCAGCTCCAGACTGCGGCGGTGCGCACTGAGTCTGCGCGCGGGGCTTTTCTCGCTGATGCTGCAGATACAGAGCTGAGAGGTTCGGGTGGCGGTGGCGGCGGCGGTGGCGGCGGTGGCGGCGGCGGCGGAGGCGGCAGCGACCGCGGCGGGGGAGTGGGGGCGGCGGGGAGGCTGGTTTCCCTGCCTAGCCCGGGAGGAGGAGCTTCTGGCCCCTGAGTGCTTACTGCTTTAGCAGATTGGAAAATACTCTCTCCAGCTCCCTGGCATATACCTTCACACACTTGCCGCCTCCGCGCCTCCACGATTCCCCATAGGGAGAGCTTGGAAATCTCTGCCGCCTCTCCTCCAATTCCTGCTGGCTGTGCCCGCCCAAACAACCGCGCGCGGCATCTGCTCGGAGACTTTATTGGTGTTTGCCTTGTTTAAATCATTCTGCCTCCTTACACAGGTCTCGTAAAGGCAGAGTACCCACTCTGGACGGCTATTTTCTTTTCGCTTTAAAATTTCCTTTAAGGGGGGCGGCTCTTCCTACGCCTAAAGACTGGGCAGACGAGCTGAGGACCAACCAGATCCCAGCAGCAGCCCCGTTTCTCTTTTGAGAGGGTAAGAATTCTCCCCAAATATCTCCCGTTCTCCTCAACCAACTCAACCCCTTGTTTAACAGCATTTGAAATAAAGAGTAAATGGCTACAGTTCAGAAAACACAAGCAGAACAGATCTGATGAGGCGGGCTTCGGTGGCCGAGATTGAAAACTGGGGAAGCCTTGCGTGCGGGGAATACCATGTACGATCAAGAGGCACAAAGTCAAAAGGAGAGAAAAGGAGCTAGGGACACTCGGTACCCAAAGTTGCCGTTAAAGTTTATTTCCCTTTTTTCAGATAGGTGACGCTACACTTTGCCAGTTACTAAAGGCTGCAGGTTTATCCTCAGAAAATAATATCTAGGCTTCCAACATGTGTTTATTCCCCAGACGCGCGCGCACTCACGGTCTACCCCCGTAAGCAAGCATGGTGACAGGAATGCCAAGCATTTAAACAAAGACAGGCAGTACCACCCCCACCCCCCACCCCCAGCCCTCCGACGTCTGCGCTGCCAAAAAAGGAACCGTCTCCTGCTCTCTCTGGAGTTTGATGTTCTCTTAACCACTGCAGCCCACAATGGTTTCTCAGAACACCAGCGTGGCTCCCTGGGCGCACGCGGGGTCCCCCAAGCCACCGTTAGCCGCGTCCTAACTAAGATAATAAATCTCGGACTGGAGACACGGGGAGGGCGGGGGGAGCATCGTCTGAGAGGGAGAGAAGGGGAAACGTTTCCTGACAGCCGCTCCAGAGCACTCACACACGCACCGTGCATTAGTCAAAGCGAGGAGGAAATTTACCAGCCCCAGAGAGGGAAAGCAATTTCTCCCCGCCCCCCCGCGAGAAGACAGAGGCTGCACTCGCTGGGGAGGTGGGCAAGGTTTGGCTGAAGAAGACTGGCTGGGATTATGCACAATTGGAGTGGCCCCCAGAGCTGAAACTGAGCTTTCCGGAGCGGGGCGACTGGCTAATGCTCCTCCCTGTCTTCCTCCCCACGGCACTCCTCCCTCCTTCTCCGCTAGTGTGTAGTTTCGGCGGCTCGGCTACGGCCGCCGCCGCATCAGCAGCGTCAGAGACAAGCTTGAGCCGAGAGCGAGCCAGCGGGCTTCCAGCAGCAACCGCCACTTTGGGCAAACTTGCGGGTTTCCGGCCCCGGCTTGCGAGCCGGAGCTTCCCACTTGCCATTCAGTGCCTTTGAGCCGCGGCAGCCCGAAGGGCGGCGGGAGCGCCCGCACCCAGACTCTCCCAGACGCGAAAGGGGACAAGACAACTGCGGAATTCACCCGCCGTGTTAGGGCACTTCCGAGGCAACAACCGACTGGCACTTTTTCTCCCCGTGGCAAACTGGATTTTTTTTTTTAAGCTACTTGGCAGCTGTCTCTAACTCCACCTCCCCCTCTACTCCCCTCCCTAATGCTTTGGCTTTTCTTCGGAAATCCGGACAGAACTGGGCATCTTTGTTAATTGCCGTTGGGGGAGCCTGGCCGAAGGTATTCGCCAGGCCAACGTCGCCTGCGGACCGAGCCTAGTTTGCTCACCTTTGAACTGCAAAGGGATCAAGTTCAGCTCGAGTTGCCTGTATTGGGGCTGGGAGGAAGGAGAGGGAGCGTGTTGGAGAGTGGGAGAAGGGGAAAGGAGGAAGGAGAGGAGGGAGGAGAGAGGAGGAGGAAGAGGGAGGAGAGAAGGAGGGAGGGAGGGAGGGGAGGGATCGAGAGAGAGAGCGGGGAGAGAGGCTGCAATCTCCTCCCTGAATCGCGCACAGCGCTGCAGATCGCAGTGCTCCGACATGCGGGCCGAATGCAGGTGAGGAAAGGCACGGACTCTGCGGCTGCGAACCCAAACTTGGGCACCGCGCGGTGCGCACAGCTCAGCCCTCGCCTCCGCGGGCGAACGGCTGCTGCGGCTTCAGGCGGCGGCTTCGTGACTAATGACCTTGCGCAGAGTTGTTAAGAAAAAAGAGAAACCCGAGCTCTTGGGGGTGAAAAGAGGCTGACTCTCTGGGCGTCTCTGAAGATGGCTCGGGCTGCTCTTTGGCGCGCTGGGGAGATCCGGACGCGGACTGCTGTGTGACGCGAGTGGTCTACACTGCACGGTGCCTGAAGCGACCTGCCGGGGATTTTTCATTCTCGATTTGTTGACTGGTTTCCCCGCTGCCAGAGGAGAGTCGGAGTTGAGACTGGATTGTTGCTGGCCCCGGAAACCTCGTGCAGGAAGCGACTCACGTTTGCTTGGGCAGCCAGAGCAGAAGCTGGGTCTGGAGTGAGTGGCTGGAACGTGAATTGGACTCAACTCGAGTAGCAGCCAAGAACAGGGTTGGCAAGCGGGCGAAGCTGCCGGCTCACTCCCCACCGCTTCCCTGCTGCTCCGCCCGCCTGCCGGACCGGTTCTGACCCCATCCGACAGAGCGGGAACCCGAGCCCGGGAACCTCCGCCCGCTGCGGGAATGACTCTGGGAGAGGCGGGGGGCGCCGGGCCCGCGGCGCGCAGTGTCCCGTGAACTGTGAGTACTGCGACTGAAAGAAGGCGGGTGAGCGGGCGATTAGCACCCACTGCATGAATTATGAAACAATAACTTTCGGAAGAAGCCGGAGGAAAAAAAAAAGGATCTATCGTTGTTCCCCTCTGGCCACTCTGGACGCTGCTTTCCGCCTCCCTCTTCACCCTCTCTCTCCTTCCTTCCCGGAGAGGGGAGAAGCCTGGGAGAAGGGCAGGCGGCCGGCCCCGGAGGCGGGCGCGGAGGGGCTGTGACTAGAAGGCACAGTAACAGCAGCAGCACGAGAAGATGCTAAGGATGCGGACCGCGGGGTGGGCGCGCGGCTGGTGCCTGGGTTGCTGTCTCCTCTTGCCGCTCTCGCTCAGCCTGGCAGCCGCCAAGCAACTCCTCCGATACCGACTGGCCGAGGAGGGCCCCGCAGACGTCCGCATCGGCAATGTTGCTTCGGACCTGGGCATCGTGACTGGCTCAGGTGAGGTGACTTTCAGCCTCGAGTCGGGCTCAGAGTACCTGAAGATCGACAACCTTACCGGCGAGCTGAGTACGAGCGAGCGGCGCATCGACCGCGAGAAGCTGCCCCAGTGTCAAATGATCTTCGACGAGAACGAGTGCTTCCTGGACTTCGAGGTGTCGGTGATCGGGCCGTCGCAGAGCTGGGTGGACCTGTTCGAGGGTCGGGTCATCGTGCTCGACATCAACGACAACACGCCCACCTTCCCGTCGCCCGTGCTCACTCTCACGGTGGAGGAGAACCGGCCGGTGGGCACTCTGTACCTGCTGCCCACCGCCACCGACCGTGACTTCGGCCGCAACGGCATCGAGCGCTACGAGCTGCTCCAGGAGCCCGGGGGCGGCGGCGGCGAGGGACGGCGCGCCGGGACTGCCGACAGCGCCCCCTACCCCGGGGGCGGCGGGAACGGCGCGAGCGGCGGCGGCCCCGGCAGCTCCAAGAGGCGGCTGGACCCGCCGGAGGGAGGCGGCGGGACCAACCCGGGTGGCCGCAGCAGCGTGTTCGAACTGCAGGTGGCCGACACCCCGGATGGCGAGAAGCAGCCGCAGCTGATCGTGAAGGGGGCGCTGGACCGCGAACAGCGCGACTCCTACGAGCTGACCCTGCGTGTGCGCGACGGCGGCGACCCGCCTCGCTCTTCTCAGGCCATCCTGCGGGTGCTCATCACTGACGTGAACGACAACAGTCCCCGCTTCGAGAAGAGCGTGTACGAGGCTGACCTGGCCGAGAACAGCGCCCCGGGGACCCCCATCCTTCAGCTACGTGCCGCCGACCTGGACGTTGGGGTCAACGGGCAGATCGAGTACGTGTTTGGGGCGGCTACGGAGTCCGTGCGGCGGCTGCTGCGCCTCGACGAGACGTCCGGCTGGCTCAGTGTTCTGCACCGTATCGACCGCGAGGAGGTGAACCAGCTGCGCTTCACCGTCATGGCCCGTGACCGCGGGCAGCCCCCTAAAACAGACAAGGCCACAGTGGTCCTCAACATCAAGGACGAGAACGACAACGTACCGTCCATTGAAATCCGTAAAATCGGGCGCATCCCCCTCAAGGACGGGGTGGCCAACGTGGCCGAGGACGTACTGGTGGACACCCCCATCGCCCTGGTGCAGGTGTCCGACCGAGACCAAGGCGAGAACGGGGTGGTCACCTGCACCGTGGTGGGGGACGTGCCCTTCCAGCTCAAGCCGGCCAGCGACACAGAGGGCGACCAGAACAAGAAAAAGTACTTCCTGCACACCTCGGCCCCGTTGGACTATGAGACCACCCGGGAATTCAACGTGGTTATAGTGGCGGTGGACTCGGGCAGCCCCAGCCTCTCCAGCAACAACTCTTTGATTGTGAAGGTGGGCGACACCAATGACAACCCGCCAGTCTTCGGCCAATCGGTGGTGGAGGTGTACTTTCCCGAGAACAACATCCCTGGAGAGAGGGTAGCCACGGTGCTGGCGACAGACGCGGACAGCGGGAAAAACGCGGAGATTGCCTACTCGCTGGACTCCTCCGTGATGGGGATCTTTGCCATCGATCCTGATTCAGGGGACATCCTCGTCAATATGGTGCTGGACCGCGAGCAGACTGACAGGTATGAGTTTAAAGTTAACGCCAAAGACAAAGGCACCCCGGTGCTGCAGGGCAGCACCACGGTGATTGTGCAGGTGGCTGACAAGAATGACAATGACCCTAAGTTTATGCAGGACGTCTTTACCTTTTATGTGAAAGAAAACTTGCAGCCCAACAGCCCCGTGGGGATGGTCACGGTGATGGATGCTGACAAGGGGCGCAATGCGGAGATGAGCCTATACATAGAGGAAAACAGTAACATTTTTTCCATTGAAAATGACACGGGGACCATTTACTCCACAATGTCTTTTGACCGGGAACATCAGACCACATACACATTCAGAGTCAAGGCTGTGGATGGGGGAGATCCTCCCAGATCAGCCACAGCCACAGTCTCTCTCTTTGTGATGGATGAGAATGACAATGCTCCCACGGTTACCCTTCCCAGAAACATTTCCTACACTTTATTGCCACCTTCAAGTAATGTCAGGACAGTAGTAGCTACAGTGTTGGCAACAGACAGTGATGATGGCATCAATGCAGACCTTAACTTCAGCATTGTGGGAGGGAATCCCTTCAAACTGTTTGAAATTGATTCCACCAGTGGTGTGGTTTCCTTAGTGGGAAAACTCACCCAAAAGCACTATGGCTTGCACAGGTTGGTGGTGCAAGTGAATGACAGTGGGCAGCCTTCCCAGTCCACCACCACTCTGGTGCATGTGTTTGTCAATGAAAGTGTTTCTAATGCGACTGTGATTGACTCCCAGATAGCCAGGAGTTTGCACACGCCACTCACCCAGGACATAGCTGGTGACCCAAGCTATGAAATTAGCAAACAGAGACTCAGTATTGTCATTGGGGTGGTTGCTGGAATTATGACAGTGATTCTAATCATCTTAATTGTAGTGATGGCAAGGTACTGCCGGTCCAAAAATAAAAATGGCTATGAAGCCGGCAAAAAAGATCACGAAGACTTTTTTACACCCCAACAGCATGACAAATCTAAAAAGCCTAAAAAGGACAAGAAAAACAAAAAATCTAAGCAGCCTCTCTACAGCAGCATTGTCACTGTAGAAGCTTCTAAACCAAATGGACAAAGGTATGATAGTGTCAATGAGAAGCTGTCAGACAGCCCGAGCATGGGGCGATACCGATCTGTTAATGGTGGGCCTGGCAGTCCTGACCTGGCCAGGCATTACAAATCTAGTTCCCCATTGCCTACTGTCCAGCTTCACCCCCAGTCACCAACTGCAGGAAAAAAACACCAGGCCGTACAAGATCTACCACCAGCCAACACATTTGTGGGAGCAGGAGACAACATTTCAATTGGATCAGATCATTGCTCTGAGTACAGCTGTCAAACCAATAACAAGTACAGCAAACAGGTAAGATGCATCCCAAATATATTTAATGTCCCAGAGAGGGCTGATAACTCTGAGACAGAGCACCTACTGTAAAGTTTTGTCTTTCTTTGAAAGCTGTAATTTTAGAATTTAATGTTAATTCATACACCATTAATTTAGTAGAGGCAATCTACACAAGGTGCACCACTGTATTTTGCAAGTTAGGCCAACATTTACTATGTTACCAAAGAAAATATTCAAAGTGGGCAGTGTTTTGCCCTTCTTTTTGTCGTTGACAGCCATAATTTATTCTACATTTTCTGTTCCTAGAATACATATGTATATATTGCTTAGTGGTTAGTTTTGATCTGAAGATATTTTCTTTTGTGGTTACTAAGTAGATAATTGCATCCAGAGAGAAAATTTCTTAAGTTACTACTGGTGTCTATGCAAAGTGGACACTATAAAAAGTTTTAGCTATGTTATACATAATGCAGGATTTTACAGATGCTGATTTGTGCAAACACAGTACCAAGTCTGAGATACTGAAATACTAACTACTTTGACAAAAATGCTGGTTTAAAAAGATTTAAGTATGCAAATGTCATGCAAAACTATATTTGTAGTGCTTTGATACCTGTAACAATTAGACTTCTGTGAGGATATGCAGTCAGCGTTTGCATTCATCCAATGTGGTATTAAAAATTTGTGAGCAAAAGTAAATTTCATGAACCATATATTATTTAAACCAAGCAACAAAAATGCTCATGTTTGATGCACAGTGTGCAAGAATATTTGGTATTATTATGATATACTGAGTCTATAAGGTTTTGTGGAATATTTGACACAGTTGTTTCTCAGTAAAATGTGGAGATGGTTTAAAAAAGTATATTTTGAGGTGACCTTCAGAAAATATGAACTTTATTTTGGAAAGCTTTGCTTGTATATGTAATATTCACAAAGTTTACACCAAAGTGTGACACACAGCACATAAGCTACTTGGAGGTTATTGTTAGGTGTGTCTAATGCTGTAGCAACCCCACTAATAAAACATCATATATTTCTTACAACCAGAACAAATCTCAAGGAAAGTATTTATGACTGCCAACTAATATTGAATAATAGTTTTCCTGTTAAATATGCTTTGCATGTGAAACGTGCAACCTGAAAAGGCAAAGGAAAAAATTATTTTTAATCTTATTAAAGATGTTATTGATGGGCTCATTAAAGACACTATAGAAAAGAGATATTTCCTTATTGATTTCATAATTAAAAAGAGTTTCCTAAAGAAATGTTTTCTATATATAGTACTTCACTGTAGCTGTTTGGATGAGGAAGAATAGATAATACCCTTTTATATCCAATAATCGGAGCGATCCAAGAAAAAACAGGTTTGAACTACATTGCATTAAATGGCTTTCAAAAATATATTTTTTGATGCACATGAGCTTGAGTTATTTCTTTTTAATTATAATTTGATGAAAAGTTTTATGTCTGTTGCATTATTGCTTTACCTGAAGTTAGAAGGCAGAGTTTTGTTTAGTTTTTGGTGCTTTTATCAGTTTGTAAACAGGATGATTCCAGTGAAAAGAATAGTACTTTTATAAAATTACTTATGAGCACCCACAAATAAATTTCAATCTGTAGAAATTTCCCTAGAAAATGATAACTTGTAGTATATAAGTGTGTGAAGAGATCTTTCTGCAGCATATTTATTTCTCTGCTGTCATCCTAATAAACTTTTTGTCCTGTGGCTGAATGGTATATGCATTCTAAATTGTGTAATGTTAAACTTTTGAGTGGGCATATCAAGTAGCAGATTTATAGATATTTTATGCAACCACCTCTTATGTTCTGTGCTGTCACTTAAGCTTTATTTGGCTCATCAAGTGGGGTTAACTTATTCTTGAATATTTAAAACAGCCAATATCAAGACTGTTGTGGCATCCTGTTTAGAAGGCAAAGTGATATGCTTATAAATAAACAAATATATGGTGTATGGTGTTAGTTTGTTAACTGAGTAAAGAATTCCATATACCAAAACAAAAAATCTACAAAGCCATTGTAATAAATCATACAGTTTCCCAAAAGTGACTGGAAAACTTTTATGTCATTTGGTTGTTGTATTCGAAAGATGTATAAAGTTTTAGCCATGATAAACAAATGATCTAAAATGAAATGAAGGTGAATGAAACACATTCCCCTGAATGTAATTAGTAATAGTAATTGATATGCTTCATCTCCTCAATATTGCTGTCAGGGGACAAGGGATCCACTTACAAAGTTACATTCTGTTTAGACATCTGACATTAATAAAGAGGATCTTTTTTGTTCTGATTTTTGTACCATAAGTAGATGATTTTCTATTTTTATTTTAAAAAGATATTGCCTTTAATTTTTATGCAACTGTCACAATGTATTTTCTTTGATTAAAACTGATATATAATAAAATTGTTAAAAAGCACAGGGTTTTGTTATAAGATCCCCCTTTTGATATTGAATTTATCTAAGGAAAACCTTGAGGGTTGACATATTTTAATTCCTTACAGTAGGAATTAATTTAAAATATGGGATTTCATCTGACATAAAGCTCTCATTTTATTTATAATTTTCCTAAATTGCCTTATCATAATTCTTTACTTGCGATATAATGGTAGTGATGTCTATTACAAAGTTCTTACCATCCTGAGAATTAGACATTTTGAAGTGTTGTTTCTAAGTCCTATATTAATGGTTACATTATAATAAGTTAAATAGCTTTGTAGAAATTAAAGTTTGTAAATTATGCCTGTGCCCACCCCGACCCTGCTTTTTAAGGGTTTGTTTTCACAGACTCTAGAGACACTCAGATCAGGCTTTTACAGTTATATTTTGGAGTAATCTGGGATATTTGTGTTTAGAGTTGCTGTAATTATTGCTGAAATTCACACATTCAAAAAACTAGTGATGCAGCCCAGGTTTTCATAGTTCAGACCTTTGCAGTTCAAACGAAAGCATTTGCTCTCAGCTAAGTAATGTATCTACTTGAGCAAAATGGGTTCATTGAGAGCATTGAGATTAAGTGTCCACCTCCCTGTTACATTCTTGCTTTGCTTGGTAAACCTGGTCTTGGTGGTAGTTAAAAGTTTTGTGACCTGAAAGTACAACTGTGCTTTTGATTTGTAAAATACAGGCAGAAGTATTCTATTTTTCTATTTATTTTTAAATCTCCAGGGTTGTACTATGTATTAAGTATTTTTCAATTTTCTTTAAAAAATTAATGTAATTCCAAAAGATAATAGAAAATATAAAAGTCTAGTTACCACTTTACTTATTATTTCCAAGTCCTGTTGACCTTATCTTTGCCATGGTGTTATTTAATAAGCACTGCAAAGTAAAAAATTTATTGTATTTAGTAAATGGAAAGTAAGGTACTTAATTTTTGGCAGGAGTACAGAGGATACAGCTTGAATAAACATTAATTTAAAAATCCATTTGTAGCTGATCCTGAAATACTCAAGAAAAATTCATATTAACTCTGGTGACAGCTTCCCTTGCCTAAGGAACTTCTGAATGTAGTCTGAATAATGTTTTCTTTAACTGATCAAATTGTGCTCAATATATTCATTGTATACTTAGCAAAAAATATGGCAGAAATTATTTTTAAATTACCTCCATTTTGGAAGCAAATGGATGACTTGCCATCATCTATAAGAGCTCTAGAATTGAGAAAATGAAATATCAACTTATTTGTGTATGTGTATTATATAGCATATATTATAGTGGAAATCTGCCTAGCGATGTCAACCACAGCTTCCAATTTTAGCGCTATAAGCGTAATTTCTACAGTATGATTCTCCTGTTTGTAACCAAGTGTACTTTCAAGAGGCACAATGAATCGGTGTGGTAGAATTCCTTACATTTAGCCTGAAGTCACAGACAAGAGGCTAAGAAATGATGAAAGTTAGGCTATGTCTTTAGTTGTGAGGTGTCCACTAAAGCAATATTACCAGGTTCTCTGGATGTCTAGGAAACAAGGAAAGGGTCATGACTTCACTGATTTGATCTAAGGTAAATATGGACATCTTATGGAAGTCCAGATATGACCATTTGAAACTTACCCCAGACTTATCCGAAGTTGATTAACAACTTAGACATAAGACCACAAAGTCAATTTAGAGATATTAAGTAAATCATGCAGTTAGTTTAATGTAGCAAAACCATTCTTTATCGTTATCTTTCTATCTTTGAGTAATTATATATTTCATATGTGAAAAAGTACCCATATGGTATATATCACATGCACACACAAACACATACAGATTTATTAATATAAACCAACTGTGGTGCCATTAGACTTTAACTGTGATATTCAGACATTGAAATGTGGGAAATATTTAAACTTTAAACACATTCAAGATCAAAATAAAATATATAATAATCAACCGCTTTTTGTCTGCATCGAAAGTTACTAAAGTAGTAACATTTTAGAATTAAATGTATCAACCAAACCAGCCCCCACACTTTATAAGAGGAGATTGAGACCTAGTATGAAAAAGTAATTAGATTGAATTCATGAGGTTGTCAGAAATATGATGTGGACTAGAGTCCAACTCATGGAATGCAGAGTCCAGTGTTCTTTTTTAAGTTATCATACTACCTCTCAGAAAAAAAAAAAGAATTTCTGATACTTTCTCTGCATACATTTCAATGACGACAGAAATCTGTTGGGATTTACTTAATCTATGTATAACTATATATTTGGCTATGAAGACTGACATTTTAACAGTAGGATGTAATTCTGCTTTAGCCTTTCATTTTTAAATGAAAATTATAGGGGAAATTATAATTCAAATATCATATACTTCTAAAATAAATTAATAGTTCCTTCTCCCTTTTGTAAAATAGCAATTGATGTTATACATTGGAGTAACTTAGCATGGTGCAAAACATACCTTCGACAAGGTAATTGACAGAATTTTTAATTACAGAATAATGACAATAGATGGGTTAGCTCCTACCTGGCATTAGTATTTCTTCAATAAAAACATTTTTAATGGAAACTAACAAAAGTTTTCCATATGTTATGCATGAAACTTTCTGCGCATTCTGGTTCAGATAATCTTTTACCTTTTCCATCTATATTGATGGCTCCCTTTGGCTTCTATACTCTTTTGCATTTGCCAGTTTTGCAGGTGCAGTTTACCTCAGTAGCATCCTTAACATACGATCATGAACTTATTTTTCCTATAAATTTGTTTTCTAGCAAATTTTTAGAAAGATGTGACATTTTTAAATTGTTCAGTCGGGTTCCTTCCTTGTTAGGTAGTTACACAATATAGTGTATTAGATTATAAATTTACACACTTATAAAATATAAATGATTGCACTTACTAATTGCAGAAATGAAATCTGAACTGTACTAAATATTGTATGAGAACACCATGCTTTTCCATAGGTACCGATGCTATTAGGTATTTTAACATCATTTATTTTCCTAGGAGAGGGTGGTGGTAGAGGTTATGCAGGAAATTAAGTCTAATAATTGTTTAAGAGCTTTATGTTTATGCTTCATGTAACCAATTTCTAGACTATAGCAAGACTCCCCATCTATTTATTTACTATGACTATAGAAATAGTAAGATCTGTTCATATATATCTTGAGTCAGCTTTGCTCTTCTTTCTTATTTATTTAAAAAACGCTTAGAATCTTTTCTAAAGCAGGGACTCTGTTTCGGAACATTACACAGTGCTTTATTTAGCATTAGTGTTGTGGGAGAAATCACATTCCAAGAAGAATCAAGCTGAAACCACTAAAACTAATCTTAATTATCACTTCTGGTGAATTAATGTTTTAAAGGCAGAATAAAGGTTTATTTTCAGGAATTTAGTGATGTTTGCATTGAACTCTAATGCTGTGTACAAACAAGAAAACTATTAAAGATTCCAGGTAGGATTTGTTTGACAAGTTAACTTTTTTTTTTCTACTCTGAGCATATTTATTATTTACAAACACATAATTTGCAGATAAAAATTCTCTGCTCCAAAACCTCTACCACAGCATTCCAACTGGGCATAAGTCATTGGGGAAAATTTCTTCATCGCATTTTTTCTTTTTTTACCTACATAAATCTTTATTTTCCTTCTTTCAGATGCGTCTACATCCATACATTACTGTGTTTGGCTGAATTCCATGCTAATATGATGCTCCATTATGCACCATACTCTGATGCCCTTGCTACTCTGAAACCGCTGGAGCCTGCCCTTGGCCATGGGGTGTCAGCCAATCACTATTCGTTCCACTTGTGCATTTGCTTTTCAAGTTTTTTTTTTCTCATTTAAGGAAAAATAGTATTGAAATAAACTTATAAAAGAAACACTACTAATAAAGAAATGGGCTACTAATGTATGTCTAAGTCACCAGGAATTCCATTCTCAAAGTGGTGATGGGCAGAACTTAATAGTGAAGTCTTTCCAAAAAAAGTCCAAAAGCATATTTCAACAATAATTTTAAGACTCTGGCTTTCTGTGAACCGAGGAAAACTAAGCCTATTCGTCTTTGTCTATGATACATTAAATACCAACTTTGAATAAAATCCAAACCTGATTAATATATTTCAAAGTGTGACATAATCACAGCCTTTTCCGGGCCAGTGAGGTAGTTCTGTTAAAAGATAACGTCTCTTGCTCATTCTGTGTATTTCTAAACGCCACCGTGTGTGTTGTATGTGCTCCCACACATGTGTATGCAAGGAATTTATTAAAATATTACCTGTAGAAAAAATTTGATATATGAATTTTGTATTGATCACCGGCACTGCCATTGGACTGGTTTTTCCTTAATCTTGAAATACTAAACAAAGTATCTACAGAACGTTCAAGTTTTTTTTTTTCTTTTTGGTTGAATTCCTTAAGAATATTTAGATCCTGTCAGTTAGATTTACTGAAGTCACTGGGGTCACATTCAGAAGGAATATGTGGCTTCCTGGTTTTGTGAATTACATTTTTTTTTTGAAGACTATTCTATTTGATGTTCCATAACAAATTCAAGCAGCTTCTGAGAACTCAGCATGTTATGTCTTGTTGAGAGAGCAGGTAGCTGAATTCTGGTTGCATAAATGATACTCTAGGTGAGTCAGGGAGTCCTCTGGGTGGTCCCTTTATGTTTGTATATTTATGTCTTTATTTGTCTTGTATTTGTTTATGTGCCTAAAAATAAGTGTCCCATATGTGGAGTTTGATAATTTTGTAATAAATTTGCCACATCATCTACCCTATTAAAGTTTTCCCCAAGTGTTGAAATACCAACCAAGAATACTACAGTCTTGAGATTTTTGTTTTTGAATTATTGCCAGTATAAAAGCCCTTGAAGGAAAATACATATTAGGACAACATTAAAATGTGGAGTGATAGAAAATGCACTAACCCATATAAATCTCTCAGACATACATCTCAAGCTTTTAATTCTCTTAGCTGTTTAATTTTGCAAAAAAAGGAAATTTTCAGAAATACTATTGAGACTATAGTGAAATTCCTGAATAAAACCTAATTTTCCTCAACCTCTCATTTTGTTTGAACACAAGAACCAATATAAGATGCTGGTGAAAAGAATTCTTACCACTTTCAGCTTCTTGGAAATGTCTTGTTTCCTTATCTCACATAGTACACTTCCTTAGATATACTTAAAGTGTGATCTTGTAACAAATCACGTCAATTCTAAAACAAATTTATAGAGAAAAATGTCCAGACTGTGGGGATAATCTGATGTGCTGCCACTTGGAGGGGATATGTATGAATACTTTCACAAAGAAGAACATTCTAAGGCAGTGTTTTGCAAGCTTGGGGTGCAACACATTATTCATATGAATTAATTGGTGTATCTTTACCAGAATTAGAAAGATACAGAAAACTTTCAAGTACATCACCCATATAGTAAGAGTAAATATTGTCTCATTGAATATTTGTTTAGGTTGTGTTTGTGTGTGTGTGGTGTGTGTTCCCATTCTTGGTGGGTGTGTAAAAAAATTTTCTTTTTGTGAAAGCAGTCAAAAAGAGTTGAGAATCATGACTCTAGATTGTTTGAGGTGGGAAACTGGCTATTTGCTGTTATGACTGGAAAACATGATAAATCAAAACAACAAAAATAATCACTAACACTTCCAAGCATTTTAGGGTACTATTAAGTTGAATTAGAATAATCTATTACATCATACCATTATGTCAGCATTTATCAACAGCACAAAGCTTTTGAGAAGCTTATTATCATTTTCCTGCACTTTTTTTTTTCATCTTTGAACTTGTGGCTACTTGGTTCCTGTCCCTTCACAGACTTTCCCTCTCCCCCAACTCCCTGCTCCCCACTGTTGTCATCTACCTCAGGTTTTTAGACCAGTCGCCTTTGTGATTACTGGAATTTACCATTTAGGGAGGTGTCTATGGAAAGAAGGGAGATAGGCCCAGAACCAACCACACATAACCCTGTAAATTTTATGATATGAACATTTTGTTTCGAATGACAAGATAATAATTCATTTTCCATTACCAAATCTACAGAGGAATATGAAAATGTCAGAGACTGGTTTAGATAAGGTTTATTTCTTTTCACACATCTACTTATCAGCCCTGGTATCGGGTTTGCAAAAAATAATGAGATAGGATCTTTGTCCTCATGGAATTAATATATTGTAAAGAAGATTACAGGGCAGAAAAGTGATTGATTATGTTTGCATCATGCATCTTAAATTTCCAAGTGTTGAATGCATGTTCCCTCATTTGCTCCTCAGAGCAATCTGTGAGGAGAAGCACCATCATTATTTCTGAGGCGAGGAACTGAAAAAATGAACAGCTTATTCACAGCTCTGATGAAACTAGCTTAAGAACTTTATAAAGTCTTTGAAGAAATATCAGGTCAGAATTGAAGAATGCTGAAAGCATTTGGGGGAAGTTGTGAAATTTGTGCTTTTGAATATGGTGTATTTTTAGACTTGTCTGAGTAAAATCTTCTCCAAAGAATCCCTTAAGAGCCTCAGTTTCTAAGACTGTTTGCGGTCACGAGCTACACTTCATAGTATCAAAAAAAAAAAGGGATGTGGATATAATTTGGAGATCTGATTAACTGGATTTATAAAAATAACCCTGTATGTGATTTAAAAAAACAAAACAAAACCAAAACCTCAAGAATTAAGCAAAGTCACTTTAACCTTAACTATATTTTTGAGGGTATCTCTGGAAAAACTAAGAAGTAATTCCACATTGGAAATATCTCCATATTCATATTCAAATTAAAATATTCCATATTTGAAATGTCTCTCTCGGGGTAATTTTCAATGTGTAACTTTGCAAAACACTTTTCTTTTTGATGTGTGTGATCTTTTTTTAATCCATTTTATAGAGATTGTATTGATTTGCTGTATCTTTAATACACAGTTCAAGGCTCTGGGGTGTAATTAAAATGATGGTTAGAACAGGCTCATATTCATAGACAGGAGCATGCAGAAATAATATACATAAGGCAAGGTGTGCACAAAACTCAGAGGGACTGTTCCAAGTCTGTCTTGTCCACAGTGGTTACTAGAGTGCCCAGCATATAGGAGACACTTATAATATTTGTTGAACTAGGAACAGAGGGCCTGGGTTTTGGTGCAGTAGTCTGAAGATCCCTCCACATTGGATCACGGAGTATGGTGTGGCCATTTTTACATCAGACTGTGAGAGCATCCTAATTGTTATTTTCTTTCCCTGCTGGATGGATGTCTCCATGAGAAAAGGCTCCCTGCTTGTGTTGGCTCGAGTCCTGCCTTCTCTATGTGTACTATTGTTTCCATTGTTTCCTCTCCTTCCTTCTCTTTGTTGGTGGTGTAAATACCAAATCCTTAAAAAAAGATTAAGCTAAAGCAAATATTTAAGGCAAGTAAGGGAGGTGCTGGCCACACAGTAGACTTCTGGCATGTTTTGAGGTGGTATGAAAAAGAAGCATGCAAGCAAACGGATTTTCAGTATTTTTCTGGAGATCTTTGTCCTTTATCCATTAAGGATCCTTATCCTATTCTTATGGAAGCAATCTGATACATGTGTATCTAAACACATGTATGAGTCTCTGTATATTCTTACAGATATTATTCATTCATTGTGTCAACTCATGCTCCCTGATGAAGGATAAGTTTCCATTTTCATTCTGACTGGCCATGGTGAACAGTCATTTTTAAAGATGAGAGTCCAGCATATCTGAAAAGAGAAACATGTACTTGGTTTACTCAGGAAAGTGATCCAGAGTAGGGAATATGCCCTTCCTGGGGAGTGATGGGAAGTGAAGTGGGAGCTGAGAAACGACTTGCAACTCAAAAGCCTTCCTTACCACCTGGATATTCTAAGAAGCACCTCTTTTGAATTGCAAATGACCTCACAAGGACTTCAGTTCAGTTTTTGGCACACCTTGGTGCAAATTGCTTTAAGCAGATAACTAAGTCAGCACCTCACAAAGATCAATAGCCCTTAAAAAACAGGGATTTTAATTAGGGTCTTGAGGAAGGTTGAGCAGCCTTCAGTAGCTTAGAAGCCTGGGAACTCTGTTAAGGTACCAAGTGTCTTGAAGTCCAGCTAGGAGTCAGGGAGGCAGGGTGAATTCATATCAGAAGGAGTTATTCAGGCCTGACAAAGGCAAATGTTTGTGGCCTTGAATTTTGGCCCAGGGCTCTGGTGACCATACGGATGCCACTAAATGCCATGGCTTGATGATGATGCAAAGTCAGTGTCCAAAAGAAGTTAACCTCCAGTGCCTCCATTTAAACCAGGTGTTTTGTTTGGTTTTGGTTTTGATTTTCAGTCTAGAATATCAGGTCCAATTGCTGTTCCCATTCATTTTCTACTCTCATACTTTTTGGAGAAAGAGAAGAACAAACAAGTAGAAAAGAAGGAAATAAATGCAACCACTTATACCCACCTTCTCCTTGCTATTACTATTAGACCACTGTAATAAAAAGAATGGCCACATTATTGGCATGTAGTTGTTTCTCAGCCTTGTTTAAGTCAGTTCTCAGAAATGGAGTTCTAGTCGGTCTGTACTATAGCCCAGAAAACTGAATTTTTAACACTTAACTATACTCCCTTCATAATTCTGACTATAGAGGGCAGGTCAGGCTATAAAAATTGTAGGTTAGAGACCTCAGAAATACCTAACTTCTGTTTATCGGATCACTGCTTGAAGTTCTCTGACAAAATAGAAAATGATCTGGAAAAGGCAATCTGCTTTCCTGCCCTGCCTCTGACTGACACTGTGACCTTAAGTCCTTACAAGTCCTCAAGCCTTTCAGAACTTGAGATTTGTCTTTTGTCATTTTACATAGTAACCCCTGCTCTGATTACATGACAGGGCCTTGTAAAGCACTACACAACTTAACATAATATTTCTAGTTATCCATGAATTTCTCTAAACTCTTCTTAAGACACATTACAGTTGGGGTATTTTTACCATTTATTATATTAAAAACTTGTTTTTCTTTACTTTTAAAAAATTTGTCTAACTACTGTTTGAAGCCTCTGATACTCTTTTATCCTGTTCTATTCCCTTAAAGTTACCCTGATCCTCAAAGAAGATGCAACAAGGGTGTGTGCCTCTACATATGCTGATAGGCACTGGTTATTGTCTGGAAGATTTTCTATGCCTGATGACATATCTCAAAGGTGTCAAAGAAAAAATAGCTTATTGCCATAAAGCAAGTTGTTCAGAAAAGGCTCACAACAGTTTGATCTTATCCATTTTGACACTTGAAAAAAAAATCCATAACTTTTTAACAGTTGGTTCTTCTTCTATGCAGTCTTTTCTAGAAATTTTTCCCTCACACTCATGCCTAGCCTCTAACTTTAACAGCTAATCATTATGGAGCTTTTATCCTGTGTCAGTGACTCCGTCGAGGGCCTACTACATTATATCATTTACCCTTTCTAACAACTCAGAATGTAGTACTATTATCTCCATGTGACAAATGTAACTGGGGAAAAACAAAACAGAATCTCTCCTAGACGCCATCCCCTCTACTTAAAAGGCCCCTGAGCTCCCTGCAGTTAATGCCTCTCCAACATACTGCTCACTTCCAATCTGAGAATTTTTATTAGCATAGTATCCCTGATACATTTTAATTTACATACTTACATATTTAGATTTTTGTATGCATTTTGTTTAAGTCCACAATACCTACTATGTATTCTGAGCAAGCAGGTTTCAAAGATAATCTTTATCAGCTTGCTATGGCTGCCCTAACAAAAAACATAGACTTGGGGGGTTATACAACAGAATTTATTTTTTCACAGTTCTAGAGGCTAGAAGTCCCATATCAAGATGCTAGAAATTCAGTTTCCGATGAGGACTCTCTTCCTGGTTGTAGAAGGTCACCAGCTTGTGGTGTTTTCAAATGGCTTTTCCTCTGTGCATGTGCAGAGAGAGCACTGATGTCCCTTCCTCTTCTCAGAATGCTGGTTCTAGGTTCTATCAGAGTAAACCCCTCCTTTGTGACTTCATTTACCAATAATTACCCCATAAAGGTCCTAACCCCAAATACAGTCATATTGGGGGTTGGGGCTTCAGTGTATGAATTTTGAGAGGACACAATTCAGTCTATAACAAATAGTCTATTCTTAACCCATCATTTCTTTGTGACCTTGTCATTCATCACATATAGTCTGTACATTTGTAGGAAGGAAGGTATTCTTTCCATTTTAAAGGAAACTGTCCCTTTTCACATCAGCTCTAAAAGGCAACCCTATAGATGTGTTTTTGGGATTGATGAAAAATTGGTATGATCTCTATAGCTTTTGTGAAAACATGAATTTATAAATGCAGGCATGTGCATAAAATTTGAAGTTCATTTTTTAGCTTACTACATCTAACTTTATGCACATCATTGAATGCCTTCTGCAATTTTTAGCTTTCTTAGGAATTTGTGATATTAAATAACATCTTAGTTATTTTACTTCTGCCAACTGGTAAGTGCATGTAGGTATAGTAATTGATGTAAAATCAGTATTTATGTAAAATGCTCCAAAAATTGCTCTACAGATGTAACAAAGGTCTTCTAAAATGATGATATTAATATTTAGTCTTACATTTTGAGTATATTTTCAGCAGTAAAATCCAAATGAAAAGCAGTAGGAGTTGAGTGGAGAGGGAGTCAGTTGAAACAGTAATAACGTGTGTTTAATAATCCCTCTTTCCAAAGAACAGTCTCAGTGGATTTTCAGGCACAGTGGCATAATTGGTCTGACAAAGATCCAGTGGTTCTGGTTTCATGTGGCTTGTGGAAACTGCCAAAACATACCCAAGGCTGGGACTGCACTCCTTTTCCATTGTGACTTTTTATTCTTTTAATAAAATTAAAAATGCATGTGATAAAATGCATAATGAGTAGCTTGGGATCCACATGTATCCAAGGGGATGTACGAAGTGATGCTTTCATTAGGGTAAATCAGGACAAGCTCACCAGCATCAGGAAGAGGACCTCTTCCTTTCTGTCCTTTGATCAGAATTTCTAGGCAACAGAACATAACAGCTTTTCTGAGAAAAGAATAGGCTTTTTCTAAGAAGTACCTTTCTAAGCTTCTAGAGCTAATTTTACATTTGGCCCCCCCATATTGAAAATGGCAGGTTAATCAGTTCTTTTTTCAGGGAAATGGCAATAATTGTGGCATAAATTTAAAGGTTTTTTTTATTGCATCTGAATCTGCTTTTCAGTGTATTAACTGTTGAACACAAAGATCAGTTTTAGATACAGAGATGACGTTTCTGTACGGCACTAGAAATAAAAGATGGTAATGCCTATCTTTTCCAAACCAATGCATATAGTGTGAGGTCAGGAAAATTAAAATTTAATGTTCTACCTTTAATAATATACTAGGATGTGTGCATGTACATGTATGAACAATATGTGTATGCATATATACATATACAAACAACACATACACAGAGGTAATACAATAAACATTTCACAGAGCAAGTACTTAATGAGTAACTACTGTATACAAATTACGCAATTATGCTCAAGGCACAATTCTAGGCACTGGAGAAACAACAATAATAAAAGCATAGAAAAATGTCTTCCCCCTTTGAGATTCAGTTTTAGTGGGATAATACATAAATAATCATAGCTAAACTTACGTTGAATGCTATCTTCTATGCAATGATCAACATATTTTATGGCTACTAAATCGGTATAACTCATTAAATAGACGCAACCACCATGTGAAGTAGCGCTAATTATCTTCTTCCTGCAGATGTGGGAAGTGATGCACAGTGGAGTCAATGTAAACTGCTCGTGGCCACACAATCGGTAAAGTGGCAGAGCTGAGGTTCAAGTACAGATAATCTGGCTACAAAGGCCAAGCTTTCAGTTACTGTGCATATACGAGGTAGATGGAACACATCTGTTTTACAGCCAACTAGTTCTATGAGAATGAAATTGGATTCATGTACTTCTCTTAAGGGCTTCAGAGATATTTCAACCTTCCCATTTTAATACCTTATGCTGTGTTCTTGAAATTAGGTCACTCAGTCCAATTTTTTAAATAGGACCATCTTAAACTCCAAAGTGCTAATCAAAAGATGGGAATATAAATATTAGACTAGCAGACATTTCTTCTTCCCTCCATCCATTCTCTGCTCATGTGAACATCTTGAAATATATGTTTTTCTTTCTTTAAAATTTTAATGTTCTTTATTTCATTAAATATTTAAATGGTCTGTTATGTATATTATTAACACAACTAGGAAAACATAAATTCATTATTTTTTTAAGTTACCATTTGATTTAGGATAAGAAATGCTTTTGTATAGAGAATACAATTTTAACTGGAATATTTTTGAAACATATTTTGTTTACCTTTTACCAAAAAAAAAAAGACATGCTTTTCTCTTGAGTTTTTTTGTTTTTTTTCCCAAGCATTCACAACCTTTGAAAGAAAGCAAAGTGAAAGAGAATTCCTTACAAAAGATTTTCTATAACTTATTCTAGTTTTCCACAAATTAGGTGCTTGTTATTAAAATATGACATATCATTCCACAGTTTTTCTCTTAAACATATTATCGTTTTGTTCCTTAAACTTTATAGATATTTCTTTAGGAGACACATCTCCAGTCACCTAAAATGCAGATGATGCCACCAAAGCCTCTCTGAAGTACACACTTTATGAAAATAACGGTGTGCTAGTTTTTTGCTATGACAGTGATTTCTTAATATGTTTATGACATTTTTCACTATAGGATGTTACTCCACTGAGTAGAGGTCCCCAAATATGTATCTCTGTAGTATAACGAGGGTTCTGTTGTATAATATTTCTGCATACTTGTAATCTGAACTTATCTGTCCACACTAATGGAATGATTTAAAATTTTTAAGCTTCAAAACTACTGAATCAAAATTTTGAGGCTGTTGTTCCACAGTCCAACTTAAGAATTTGTTGAATTCTGTTTCCTTAACAATAGGTATTAACAATATTGCCGGCATGGCAGTTATTTCCTACAAGTGGCAAGAAAGTATGGTAAGATGGAAAGGAACCCAGCTGATCTCATTCAGGCCTTACTTGAGTTCTTAAAGAGCCTAGCAAACCACCTCTTTAACATTCTCTTAAAAGTTTCACTCCCATTTGGAAACAACCAACTTAATGCCCAGCTACTCAGGAAATTAGTAGGTGTTTGTTATTGGCTTGCTAAATGTGAACATCCTAAATGCAATTTTTGATTACTAGATTGGTAAAGCGTAAGGAAACTAAGGATGGAACAATTTGTTTTGAGTTAGAAATCTTGTTCAAATTTACTGTCTGAAAATGGACAGTTCATCAATCTACAAACTTCAATATAGATATTGCTGCACTTTCAGGGAGGGAAAAAGACAAAAAAGACAAAGAAGGCAATGTGCTTTGCATAACCACATTTACTGTCCTAACTTTATGAAATCCATGATTCAGCCTGTATGTGTGATTATCACAGTGGCAAAATGTTTCCTGGTTACAGCGTGTGAGTCATTTTGTATTCATTTAGACAAGTGGGATTGTTTTCAGTCCCCAGTAATAAATAATGTGCATACCTACCTTACATCATAAGCAAGTAATAAATTCATGTTCTTGAGGATTCATGGCTGTTGATTTTGAACTTCTTGATTGTTCTTTTGTAAAACAAGGACAGTCGTTGCTACAGCCCAAGTCAGGGGCTCCAAATGACAAACGCGTGTTTATAACTTTATTTCACATCATGTCATTGCTTTGTTTAAGTCTGGGAAATGGCTTAATAAAGAACCTAGTTTTACTACACGTTTATGTTTTCAAATATTATCTATAATATTGTTTGCTCATCATTAGATGATGTTACATCCTTAAGGGACTTAAAGTGCCTGATGTCCCCACCATGTCCCATTACAGTTAATGGCGGATATACAATGTGAAGGAAGAACAGACATGGCTTATAAAAAAAAATGAATCCATATATAGTATTTTTACAATCTGTGTACAGTCTGTATTCATTTCTCTACTCTGTATCATCAGAAATGCTTTGCCCCCCATTGCAGGCTACAGAGATCCCATGCAAAGAAAACAAGAATGATTTGTGTGAAGCCTAAACAAAGGAAATCCGGCAACATTTCTAGTCCTTAATTAGTGTGTCATGCATACTTGTGCAACTTATCTGTGTTCTGAGTTGGCCTGTGTGATGCTTTTTTGATCTCTACCAGTAATAAGTATTAAAAGGGCATTGACACTTGAGCTGTGAATTTTGTTTTGATTTTTTTAGCTTCAGAAAGAAAGAAATTATTCTTTGCATTCTGCTTCTTATAAGAAGACACTGAAATGCAGAAAGATCCTCAAAGCTAAAAGCATGACTTACCATATAATATGCCTTGGCATTAGTGGGTAAAATCTTGGCTGAGAGGCAGATGCAGATTTTGTAAGATTTATTTTGCTTTTGATCTCTGATGTTGAGCAGATGATTCAACTTTTCTTTATCTCGTTTTTCCAACTTATTCACTACTCCATGGGAAATGTAAGGAACTATAAAAATCGAAGAGTGAAACATTGGATATTGATGTATTTTCTATTATATCTTATAGCAAACAAATTATCGTTGGTGAGGATGGAAGGAGATTAAGCAAATATGCAGTAAAGATGCCAAAAATTGAAGCTAAGCCTTTTCCTAGAAGAATTAGTTTTTTTAAAAAAAGAATATCTTGTTATCAAAAATAGCAACATTATGTTGTCATTTTATTCCTAGCAGTCATCTGTGAGGAGAGCTGAAGACATTATTTTATCAGGCTGAGAAAAAGCAGAAATGTCTTATTGGAGAAAGGAGAAAAAAATATGTTTCAGAACTAAAGGGGAAAGTCTCAATTTACAAAAGGAATAAAATGAAGGATTTTCCTCAGGGATCCAAAAAATGTTTAGTTTCTTTCTTCTTTATTATTTAAGCTGGTTTCTTGCTGGGAATTTTTATTGAATAATTGAAAGAAAATGGGTGGGGGAAGAACTTTTTTATCAAAGGCAAATTAGAGCAAAAAATAAAAGTACTAAGGGACTATAGATAGGAAGTTGTCTCTATGTACTTTTATGATTGCCTACATTTCTCCCTAAACTTATAGCTGAAAGCTCTGGGAAAAAAAAATATCAGACCCTGAGGAATGAGCATAACCCATAACATCCTGTGCTCCTTCAACCCCCAACTCTCTCTCCATCTCTTTCTCCTTCTCTCAGGAGTAGGGCAGGTGCATACCTTCTCAAAGTCAGATGATTGTGTTTTAAAACAGTGATACATTTATCTTTGCCAACTAAAAAAAGAAAATCAGTTTAGTGTGCATTGAAATGTTGGGGGCATACTGGCATTTTTGAAAGCTGCTTTCACAAAGATTGTTAACCATCTCACTAGATTTCAAGTTGGGGAGCAACACTGTAGAATAATGACAGCAAAGTGGACATTCTGCACTTGGTAATCTTCCTGAAAGACATCAGACTGTAGGCAATCTGGGTCTCCCTTGCCCCTTCGGCATTCTGTACAACAGCATCGGTTTATGACAGTCCGAGGCGCTACTCTTCCCTTTTCCCCAGTGGCATCCTATAAGCTTTACACTTGCTCTATCTTCATTTTCCCACCAAGCAGGCTGAGTTTTCTCACTGTCTCAAAGGAAGTCAGATGTCAGCAAGTGCCAAGCAGCCAGCTGGTAAGAACATTTGAAACACAATCTTTTTAAAGTCTTCATATCCTAGCTGCATTGAGGAAATTATAAAGAACTAACACATTTGGGATTTTTCTCTTTTATCAGGAAGTTTCCAATCTTCCTTAATCACATAATTAAAAAATGAGTAAAAAATCAGGCAGAACTCAAAGTTTGCCTAAAATGTGTCCTAATTGGCCTGTATGATTCCAAGGAAAAAAGAGACCTTAAATAAGACTACTGGGAATTCTGTGTCCGAATGAGTGCTATTCATTCATAGATTTAAGCCCCAATTTTTGAGGTTGCACTGTACTAGGAATTTAAAGCAGGAGCTCACAATCTTGTGGAGGAGAAAGACTTGTAAGAGAATAATTATAATGTCATATGATAAGGGTTATGGTGAGAGCAATTGGTACTCTGAGAAGGACTTAGGGATTCCTAGGAAGGTTGGCAATGGACAATCACCCACCAAGGAAGTTCTCCTGTGGCTTTAACTTCTTTCTACTGCATCAGCCCTGCTTCAGTCTTGCAGCCCTGGCCATAGGACATTAATTATTCTCATGCAGTTGTTGAAATGTATTTTTACTACACCCCATCCTCATTATACTTCAATGGGCTTTTGAATTTTATGTATTTCTGAGGAATTGGGGGGGGGGATTGCTAAAATTAGAACCAGTTAATGAGCAATTTGGTTAGTCTCACTGCTTTTTAGTCATTCTATGATTTTGACCAACAACTGAATTTACTCACTGTAACTGTTCACACTGAACTGGTCGCATTTGGCTCTGAATGGCTTCAGTAATTTTCTGATGTCAAACCACCTTCAACGGGAATTATACTATCATTGAAAAGATCAAAAGGAAAGGGCACATGCTGCAGAAAAGAAGAGTTATATAGATGCTTTTAATCATAGCAACATTACTGGGATATTTACACCCTCTCCAGGCAACTTCTTTGAAAAATGCAGCAAACCATCTGAATCGTAAGTTGTTATTTTCCTAAAACTAGCTAGACATGTAATGTATATTTACACCTTGTATTTATTTTATGCATTGATTATCAAAAGTATTGCAGCCCTGGGATATCCCCAGAAAAAAATCATATTGATTTTTGTTTTACAGTTTCAAATTATTTTTAGGTGCTTTTCATTTCTTTTAGTGCTCTCCTTTTGACCCAGGCACCTATCATATATTCTATTAACACTGGTACTTTTTATCAACTGGCTTTCAGATAATCCTTAAGTGACTGGTTGATGACAGCTTTTAAGATATTGCCTCTCCAAGTTATATTTCTATTCATGGAGGATTCTGGAAAGACAAAAAGGCCTTGATGTAGGGCTGTCTAATGAAGGGATTCATATGAGATGTTATCCAGAATACAGAGGAAAATATTTGGAGACAAAGCGGTCCTGGTTGACTTTATCACATTGTCCCTTGATCTCTTAAAGGTGTCACTTCATAGCTGATCTCTGGTTTTGTGTCCCTGTGGCAGTAAGGGTAAGCTATTCTGTATTTAGTGCTCACGCTGCTCACTGTCAAATTGCTCAGTTCATTTGATATAATATATATATATATATATATATAATTTTTTTCCTCCTTAGAGAAAAGTTTCTTTTGTAAAATCTTAGGGTAAATTTCAGTCTGGAAGCCCCTCACCCCCAGGAAATAACAGAGACTGATAAGCTTAACATAGATGATAATAAAAACATTCAAAATTATATTTCTGTCATTTCTGAAAAGTATTAAAAAGAAGCAGCAGGCAGAAGGGCCACATTTTAAAAATGTTCTTGCTTTGCCTCATAGTATAAAGACCCTAAAAGGAGGTTACCTACTGGAAGAACAACCAGACTGCCTTTGGGGGAATTAACTTCATTTTTAAGTCTTACAACATAAAGGGAGAGCAGCAGAGGGGCAGGTGCTCTAGAAGGTGTCATAGTGCAGCCAGCCATGGTTGTATTCCTCCGCTTAATATTTGAGCATCTCTGTCTCCTACTGCTCTAGGCTGCCAGTGTTTCCACTTTTATGAGGCTCCTCTTTCAGCAACTCTTCCTGAAGTCTACTCCACTTACTTTGTACAAAATCTTGCAGTTATCTCTATATAATTCTCTCAGGGCAATGGTTGGAGCTAATACATCGGTTGGGATATTCTCTTGAGAACATGTTTACACTGGTGAATATTAGTGATTTCATACGTTAATGTTGCTAGGAACTATTTGTAGGATTTCAAAATTGGCTTGATGCAAAAACATTCCAGTTAACAACGGTGTTTTCAACAATCTAAGTCAGACTGATGGAAGAGAATACTTTTGTTTTTCTTTTCTTTCTTTCCTTCCTTCATTCTTTTCCACCCTCTCTTTCCTCTTTCAAGTTTTTAGTTGGGGAGAATCTAGGAAACCATATGTTTTTGTTGTCATAGGCTTTGAAAATTTAGTAAATCCAAGTTATGTTTATCACTGGGTCACTTATACCACTGGTATCATGGTGAATTCTTTCATAATCACAACAGAGCAGTATAATTAATCATTTGAATAAGATAGTTGATATGTCTTTGTCTTCTGATGCACTTTTGAGTTATTCTGCATCATGGCAATTTACATCATGGTTTTTAAAAGGTGTTGGCTAAAATTAACTATGTAATGATAATAAAATGTTTTAACATGCTTTATATAGTTAACATTGAATTTCATCTAAGAAAATGGAGGCTTTGTGGTAGTAGACAACCAGGAAACTTTAATTTATATCCTATGCTATGTTAATTAGCACATCTAACTATAATTTTCCAGATGTCTTCCAGGCTTTACTTTAGTCCTGTATTAGTTTCCCATTGCCCTTGTAACGAATTATCATGAACAATAGTGGCTTGAACAATAGATATTTATTTCTTATAGCTCTAATGGTTAGAAATCCCAAGTGAACCTCACCAAGCTACAATCAAAGTGTCCTCAGGGCTGTTTCTTTATGGATGGTTGGGGGAAAAATCTGTTTTCTTGTCTTTTCAAGCTTCTGGGCTGCTTGCATTCGGCTCTTGACCCTCTTCCACTTCGAAGCCAGCAATGACTGGTAGTGTCTTCTTCACATCATATCATTCTGACTCTTATGCATTTAAAGACACTGTGATTACTTTAGCCCCATTAGTATAATCCAGAACAGTCTCCTTATTTTAAGGTCAGCTGATTAGAAACTACAGAACGAGAAATCAGAAAAACAATTCCATTCACAATTGCATCAAAAAGAATAAAATACCTAGGAATAAACCTAACGAAGGAAGTGAAAGACCTGTACTCTGAAAACTACAAGACACTCCTAAGAGAAATTAAAGAGGACACTAACAAATGGAAACTCATCCCATGCTCTTGGCTAGGAAGAATAAATATTGTCAAAATGGCTATACTACCTAAAGCAATATACAGATTCAATGCAATCCCGATCAAAATACCAACAGCATTCTTCAATGAACTGGAACAAATAATTCTAAAATTCATATGGAATCACAAAAGACCCCGAATAGCCAAAGCAGTCCTGAGAAGGAGGAATAAAACAGGGGGAATTATGCTCCCTGACTTCAAGCTCTACTACAAAGCCACAGTAATCCATATGTAGTTTTAATTCCCCTTTGCCATGTGATGTAACATATCCACAGATTCCCAGGATTCAGATGTGGACATCTTTTGGGGGAAGGGAACTTTTTCTACTCACTGTAGGTAGGCCTTACAAGCAAATATTCCAAACATTTGATAACCACATTTTATAAAACACAGAATATTATTTGGCCATCTGCAGTCCCAGTAGTTTTTCCTGTGCAATCTCAACATTTTATTTTATCACTATTTTGTTATTACCACTACTATACCTTACTTTACCCTCAAAATAATTTATTTGTGTTTGAAAAAAAATTAAGCGTAGAAAGAGCCAAAGTGGTCACCCTTTTCTTCCCCCCCCAAGATAAAAGATTTACTTTCACATATAAAGCCATTAGATGTTTTGAGAAGTTATCTCACTCTCAACTTTAATAGGAGCATACAACTGAAGCAACTTTACAAACTATTTATTCAACTATTAAGTGTCTATTATATACAAATACTATGATTTTAGTTAGATAGGTTATGACTGACTTGCTCAGCCAGAAGCAGTGAAGGTGAGAGACTAGCCTTGAGGTAGAGTAGATCTGATTCACCCTCTAGGCATGTTGGGAGGGTTAAATGCCATAATGGATTCAAGATCCTATGACATATGGGAACATATGACATAGGAGAGTGTCTTTTTTCCCCTAGGACTATCCTGAGGGCAGCAAGATGTAATTATGTCTGGCACTAGTCACAATTCCTCTCTCTTTAACTGCCTCTCCCTCTAACTGGCTTATGATTTTTTTGATTGCAGGAACCCATACTAGCCATGACTGGACTAGGTACCAACAAAGTAGTTACCAACAGAGGAAACAAGTTTTGGGTTAGAAAAGACCATTCATTCAGTTATAGCTTACTCAAATTCATTCGGTTTACTCCAAATGCATTTTCTTTGGAGATTGTGAAGCCACAAGTAACCCCTCCAAAAGAAAAAGCAGAGAATGAAAAAAGAAATGTTGACTCTGGAGAAAAGATTTAGTCTCACCTAGTCTTATTAATCAGTATTTCCTGAGATCCTAAAGGAGACATTAACTGTTGCTTCTCTGATTTCTGAACTTTTCACAGCACACATATGCTGACACACTTAGTTTCTTTAAGTCTGATAGCAGTTTGTGTCTCTTTGTCACATAAGCAAATTTGAGTAAGGCCAAGTTTTCTACATAATCATGGTGGCAGGCAGAGGAGGGAAAAATAGAAGCAGTCTCTGGAATTCCTCAATGCATTAAACATCTTGATTTAACATAAAATGATCAAGCACATGAGCATGCCTGCAGTTATTCTGTTTTTCTTTTCTAATCCTAGTGGGCATTTTTGTAGAAGTCATCTTTGAAGAGGATTCTAGTTGTCAATACAACATGACGGTAACTATTCTTGTAAAGGGAAGAAAAAGTGATAATAGATTAACTATATCACTCCCAATTAATAAAATGTCCAGAGAACTCCATTATGACTTTTATATTTCATATGAAACTCAGTAGCTCTGATGATGAAACACATTGGCATTTAGGCCAATAGTAAAACAAGAAAATTTAGTTCAATAAATGTTTACAAGGCCAGTATGAGATGAGATTATGACTTGGATATAAAAATTTCTGTACAAACATTATTGTTCTGTAGGATTTTAGGTGCAGGTTTATGAGTTACGATATCTATGGGTTTCATTTTCGCATCTGTAAAAATAAGTATTCTAATAATATCTATTTATAGAATTATGGAGCTCAAGTGAGACTGAATAGGTGAGAGCAACCTATAAAAGGTAAATTGCTATACAAAGGTTATTTATATCTATTGGGTAGATATCGGGGATGCTAAATACTCCACAGAGCAGAGAGTAGCTCCTCACAGCATAGAAATATGGTGCCCCAAAGGTCAGTAGTGCCAAGGTAGAGAGCCCCTGCCTTGTAGTGAGTAAATCCACTCTGTTCCACTTGTAGGCTGAAGGCGACAGAGAGAGTGAAGTGAATGGAATAAGAAAGGGGATGCATTTGGAGAGGACTGGCCAAAGTGCTCCTGAAGGCTGAGAGTCAGAGAATACATACTCTGACCTCTCTCTTCTCTCTCCTTTTAGTCTAAGTCAGGAATTCCCATTGGCCAAACCTAGCTATAAGCCAGAGAGAAGGGGATCCTGTGACTGTAATCTGTATGGGCCAACCTCCTGGATATGGAACATGATCACAGTGGTGTGCACAGGTGTGTGCTGGGGGTGGGGGATAAGAGATAGAAACTATGTAACCCCACCATGAATCACTGAGTTGCTAAGAGTGTGCTGCATGCCAGGTACTGGTCCACGTACAGTAGATACAAAAAATGAATATGAAAAGGTGCCTTTTCTGGAAGAAGCTTTGGGTATAGTAGAAGAGACAGCTATATAAACAAACTATATCAACATTTGAAGCATTTATGTGTAAAGTAGCATGGGAGAGAAGGGAGTCCTAATTTTTCCTGGGATGTAGAAAGCCCTGCAAAGTAGATGACCTTGACAGAGTCTTCAAGGATAACTAGGTGTTTTCTGGACAGGGAAACAAGAACAGTTTGTACGTGACTGAGAGGTGTCCTTTGTGATGGAGTAGAAACAGTAGGTGATAAAGTTAGGTGGAGTTTCTTTCTATCTCTAAGGACGTTATGTGCCATGGCTAAGATATTGGAACTGTAACTTAAAGTCGTCGAGAATCATTGGGTGTATGGGTAATGCAAATTGACTTAACTTAAAACATTTCCAGCTTCTATATGCTTGTGTGGTATGAGCCATTCAGAATTTTGTCTTTAAGTTTAAATCCTTTAAAATAATATCTTAAAATTCATGCTGAACAGATTCAATTATTTCTGAATTTTCTTAATTTAGTGATGATTTTACTGAGGCATTTTGATGTTCAAAAGTGATAGCACTTAATAAATGGCCATTGCTGGGCTATTTTGATTAGGGTGTTAGAGGATCAAAGATCTCAAAAATATTTTGAGAATAAGAGTCCCTCTTCTGTTTCTAAACTATCAACTTCCCTGAAATCCTCACACACACACACTGGGAAATAGTCCTATATCATTATCTTTTACAGAGTTGTGAAATAATCATAGCTGGGGACAGATTTAAAGAAACTTTGTAAGCTATATAATTGGAACTCTGTTTTATAATATATAGATGCTCCTATATTTTGATGCTACTTAAATATGAATACATATGTATTTTGTATAAAGTATTAATGCATAAAATTTGTTAATAATTGCATTCCTCACAGAACTAAGTACCATGCTTTGTAGGTGCTTAAAAATACTTTTGAACTGATATTATAGGCCTCACCTTCAGCTGGACAATTAGATTTTGAAAGTGTTCACTTTGGTGAATATCTTCAAGTAGTGTTATACATTTTTTGCAGGATATTTATTTGAATATCTCCCACTTGCCTTAGCAAATATTGGGGGAGTATAATTAAGGGAAGTTTTTTTGCCAAGTAATTTCCTTCCTACCCATACCATTGTTAAAACACAATTTTTCTCTTGTTTCAAAATAGTAAACTGTGGCGTGAGGATTTTTGAGGGTAGAATATGGTTTGTTCTCTAATTCATATTAGAGATAAAATTGAAATTACATGATTGTTTTTGAGGAAAAAAAACTATGTCTAGGTGGTTCCTCAGTTATGTTCTTTGCACTAGTGGTTGGCTGTCTTGGCCTGACAGATCAGGACCATCCATTTTTCTAACCCATCTCTACACCAAGGGATTGATGCCGGGAGTGAGCGGC
>JAVSCE010006204.1:0-67452 GCA_032199065.1 Smutsia gigantea
GCTCCACATACTAAAATAAAGTTACAATCGATTAAAGACCTAAATGTAAAACTTTAAACCATAAAACTCCTAAAAGAAAACAAGCAGTATACTCATGGAAATTGGTCTTACAATATTTTTTGGGGGTATGTCTCTTCAGGCAAGGGCAAAAAAAAAAGAAAAAAAAAGAAACAAGACTACATCAAACTAAAAAGCTCTGTACAGCAAAGGAAACCATCAACAAAATGAAAAGGCAATCTACTGAATGGGAGAAGATATTTCCAATAAACAGATAATATCCAATATATGTAAAGAACTCACACAACACTAGGAGAACAAATAATCCAATTAAAAATGGGCTACTATTATAATTCTTATTTTAGCAGTAAAGGAATTGACAGTCACTGTGTAGTTGAACCAATGATTGAACTGAGACAACTTGCCTGCAGTGCCTCTGTTCTTAACCACTCTCACTTAGTATCCAATTGATTCATTCATTCAATAAATATTTATTGAGCATCTCTTTATCCTGGCATTGCAAAAGATTAGGTTATAAGGGTGAACTAGCAAGAACATGTTCAATGCTCTCAGGAAGCCAACAGCCTACTGGTGACATAGAAATAAAATAATAGTCTCCTGAATTAGAATATAATTACAAATTAGGATAGAAATGAAAAAGTATATAGGCTGCTTAAGAAATAGGATCAACCTTGAAATTAAAGGAAGCCCTCTCTGTGTGAGAGGCTTAAAATGTTAAGCAGATTTTAGCCAGATAAAGGGGAAGGTAAAGATGAGAAAACATTCCAGAAAAACATAATGGTTTATGCAGACACCCTTAAGTGGCAAAGACCTCAGGGCCTCTAAAGACCTGAAAGGCCAGAGTGACTTCAGTCCTGAGATTGAAGAGAACCAGTGTGGGATAAGGAAGGGCAGGGATCATGCTAGGCCTTGGAGTCCATACAAGCAATTTGGAATATTAAGTAAATGCAAAGGGTACAGGATTAGAGGGAGACAAGAATGAAGCATGGGCTACTGCAATGCCTTGTAGGTGGTTTGTGTAATGAAAAAGAGATCTAAATGACTTCTCCATTAGAGCTAAAAAATTCATAAATGTTTTATTCTAGAAATCTCTAAGCATCTGAGGGCTTTCCCTTTTCTCACAATACCTTGGTTTAATCTTTGTAGTGCTAGTAACTCAAAGGCAAAGCTCTTATTGGATTTGTAATCCAGTGAGAAATACAGCCTTCACATATGTGCCTGACTTAATGACTCCTGCTGAGGTTGAATTATGAGATGTTATCCATCTCCTTTCTGAAATATGAATTCTAGTTTAGTGGAATTTGTTGCCCTTAGGGAGTTGGTAATAAGACTTTTGGTATGACTTTTTTTTTTAAAGCCCATTGATAATATATTTAAGATGGAAAGCTGTAGAATGTGCATTATTTATATCTTTATTTTCAGCTAGCTGGTTGAAATCACATGCTAAGATTTTATTCTTTTAAGTTATCAAACATTCATAAGTTAGTTTACAAAATATATAGGTTTATTTAAAGTTTAAACAAAATATTAACAAGTATTTGTGTTTTTACTTACTGTACTTTATTATACTTTACTATTATATTTGTTATTATGATTTACTACTTATACATTGGACTACTTAGAAAACAAAGTTTTTTATGAAGAAATTTGTTTGTTTGGTTGTTATTTAACAAATCATGATATTTTATAACAAATATCACCCAGGTGATAGACAAAATAAAATGGTTGACAAATGTAACCTATTTTATAGGTTTATTGAATACATTTATGTTACATTTTCCTTCCTATCTCCAATAGGTAATGCTAAACTCTATAATTTTTAAACAGCTAATATATGAAAAAAAACAAAACAAAAAACCCAAATCAGAAACATTTTGAAGTTTAGAAAATGTACCATACTTTACTGGTATAAAATACAAAGCAACTTCATCTTTTGTGGTAATTTAATTAGATCAATAAAGTAAATGGTTTATTGTTATCAAATGAAAGGTAAAGATACTTTAATCCATTTCCTTTAAAAGCCAGGAGTGAAATAAAATATAGATATCCACTATTATTTCATATTAAAAATTCTGGTGTTTTGAATTTGACAAAATGAGGGTTAGAAAGATCATTGTAGTTGGAGAAACTTGGGTTAAAATTCCAACTTTAATATTTACTTTCTTTATGTCCTGAGGCAAATTTCTCAACCTTACTGAAATTCAATTTTCTAATCTTAAATGAAGGGATAATAAAATTATCTGGTCAGATTGTTTTGATGATGACATGAGATAAAGTATTTAAAGCTTATTTTCAATCCTAGTTGCACATTATGATCACTTGGAGAGCCTTAAAAAATTCTCAAACCAAGGTCACACTTCTAACCAATTAAATCAGAATCTTTGAGGGCAGCCAGGACTCATGTATCAGAATGTTTTAAAAAAGATTTTGAGAGATTTTATTTTCTAACCAGAATGAAAACTGATTTAAAATCATAACAATATCTCACTTATGGTAGGCATATCATAATTATTCCATTCTTTTCCTCTTATAAGTTGCCTTCAATTTGTGTAAAACTTATCCCTTCCAGGAAGATAAGCCATAAGCTATATATAAAGTTTACTGAAAGGTAGAAAAAGATATAATAATTCTCTTTGGCAAGGCATAATAAATAGAAGCTATTTTAGAGATAATTATAAGTAGCCCTTTTGGAAACTTAAATATTGAAAATTAATTTAGTTTTTATTACATATTGACAGAGAATTAATTAAAAGTAATAGAAGCATGGATGAATATGGACATTAATTATTCATGTGACAATACTTAAGTTTTAATGATAAATTGTCATTTCTTCAGTCACCATTTTTAGACTTCATCAAATTTCATCAAATTTCTTTATGAAAGAATCCACATACTGGTAACAAATTATGACACTGAGAGTAATGTATACTTCTCCCAATTTATTTCTATCAAAGTATCCTTCTTTGTTACCAGTGTAACAGGATTATAATCCTTAGGTCAATATTGATTCATTTTTCTCAGATTTTTAAAAGAACAATCATTTACCAGATTCTGCAGTTTTTCCCAATGTAATCCAGCACTTTTCCTATTTGACTGTGTGGAGACTTTGTCTTCTGTTAAATTGTGTCTGGGAGCTATTGGATGAAGGAGGTGGAAGATTAAGGCCAAGGAAGAGTGTCCAGGTCCACCGTCTGCCTCTGCTTCAAATAGCAGCTCTGCTCTTTTAGTCATGTTAGGGTTCTGTGTATATATGTTCTATGTCTGTGTCATATGTTAGGGTTCATTTGAAAAACAATTCCTTTCCTAAAAAGAAACTTTGACTAACAGTGATTCCGACTATAAAATAAACTCTTAAAATGGGGAACTAAGTTAAAGAGTCTATCACAGTGAGAAAGGGAAAATATATGTTAACTAGTGACTTCAAACTTTCTCCTGCAGAAGGAATTGTTTTTGTTAAGAAAATATCTTGACAAATGACTTGAGTGGCTGAATGCAATTGGAGAGCATCAGTGAACAGGAGAAAAAGCACAAAAAAGAAAGCTAAACTGCTCTGCAGTTTGGGGGAGAATGGGGAAGGGGGAAGAGACTTTGGAGGAAGAAAGAAGGGACAGAAAGGGGATAGCATAATGACATTTGGGTTGGCTCTAATGACTTTGAAGAACAAGAGTTCTTAATGAATAATCTTGTTTGAATAATATGTAAATTTTCTTCCTCAAACTTACAATAATATTTACTAAATACAAAGTTTTATTTTGTGTGAATCATGGAAAAGGGCTGATTTCTACATGTGGGTTCTGCTCTGCAGAATGCTGTGATAACCATAAACTGAACTGCTTTGATAGAAGCGGAAGCTAAAATACGTGCCTAGCATATAAGCCTCTAGTGATTTGCAGAGATCTTGGGAAGAACATTAGGCTTTATAAAAGTCACAGAAAGGGAGTTTGAATTACTTATTATCCAGAGTAAAAGGTAAGGACAACTCTGCCTGATGAGATAAAGGACATAATGAGGAAGATGAAGCTTGTTTTAGTATTGATCAACTGAATAAAATAAACTTACTTATTGCTTACAAACCTGCGTAAAGTGAACTGTTCACTTTAAAACTTTTCTATATGATATTTGATGGTGTGTTATTGTTAATAATTCTCCCTTGTTTTCTGAAATAACAGAGGAATAAAATATCTCATTTTTCTTTGATTCACCCAAAGGTCTCAGTGTAATGGAAAACTTGATGGTATAATTCTCTTCTGGTTCTACATACTCACAGATGAAATTTAAACAAAAAAAGGAAAAATGACATTTGAGGATTCTCTCAACTCTTCTGTATTCCTGGCTGAGTTATTTTTGGGATGATCTCCAAAGGAAGGCATTTCTTCTTGCTTTGTCTAGACAGTAGAAATATTAGAAAAGCAAGCCCTATCAGCAACATGGTCTTGAAAAGAGAGAAAAATGTCATTTTGATTTTGAGGAGGAACTGGAGAAAAAGTTCATGTGCTTTGAACACTGGGGGGGTTAGCCACCTGTGCATTACAGAAAAACAAATTCCATTAAGTATTGATGAAAAACTTCTTGAAGATGATTGTAGAGCTGGACTTGGGGTGGGGAGATACTTGTTGTTCTTCATTTACTAAATAGAAGAAAGAAAGGCTTGCCATATAGATTGAAAATGAATTTCAAGTAAATGTTTTCTTTCTTCTTCCCTTCATACCACATCCCAAGATGAGGTTGATAAATCTGCTAAACATGATGAGTTGGCCTTTTTTCATCTCCTGGTTATGCAGTACATGCAGATGATGGATTCTGTCCCTGGTCTTATTATCCTATTTATCACTGTCTTTGAGCTAGTAATCTCTCACAAGCTTTGCATTATGTAGCATCATTAAAAGAGAATGTTCTTATCGTTGTTGAGGACATCTAATGATCTCAACTTTGATATTGCTGTGAATTTTCTTAACACCATTTTTTAGTTTAGAACTTCAAATTAGGAATGGCTTAATGACTAAATTCATTCTTTGTTGTAGAATCTCCAAGATTGTTAAGGTCTTTGCAACATGAGAGGTAGTTGTATTAAAGTGGAGATGAAAATTTTGTTCATCAAGTAATAAGTTACTTGGTATTTAGGCAAATAGCCAAAATAAAGTCATATTCAGATTAAAATTTGCATTTCTGTATATGCCAATTCATTTAAAAATATTGTTGATCTCTTGAGTACATTAAAGTTAATTCATTTCAGACAAATTAAACGTAGGTGTTTAAGAACTTTATATTTGAGGTTTGCATATCAAAATTCCATGGAACTTCCAAATACACCTTTTAAACATTCATAATATTATCTTATTGAAAAAAGAGATTGCTTTGCTATTCAAGATTTAATTATTACAAGTGATTTTTGTCTTGAGATTGAATAATACTAAACGCTGGCAATATATTATCCAAATGAAAAAATTATCTTAACTAATCTTTTATAACTTTATATATTCAGTACTTTTTGATAAGATCTTCTTGGTAATTTGTTTTGGTGAAGCCATTTTGAATAAATGTGCAATGAAATATCCTGATGTATGCAATTTGTCAATAATGCCAATTATTTACTAAAATTCTAAGTAAAAAAATTCTTTATTAGTTGTTGTTTACTCATTCTAAAACTCAGAAAAAAATGTTACGAAAATGCCAGAGTGTATTGATAGCATATTACACTTAAAAAAGGAGTTACGGGTTTAGTTTGGGGCAGAATTCTCTTGACATTCACAATGAGCCAGGCCCTGTGCTGTGCATTCATTTATTTCATCTTCTCAGAAGAGTTTCAGACTCTAGCATTTACTATATGATTTTGACCAAAGTACTTGCCATCTTCACTTGCAAATCAGGAGATCAGTCGTTCATTTAGAAGTTTTGTATTACCATCTCTTTTGACCTTTTGCTCCAGCTGTTCTCTCACTTATGGTTAAGGAAGAAATGAAATTTTATTTTTCAAGCTATGATTGTTCCTAGTACCTTCTAGTAGATCACTGATAATTCAGCGAGATATATTGCTGTGGGAAATAAGTAAGCATCATGATTGCGTGTAAGTAAACTGCGAATATTGTACAGATTTTGTGTTAGGTATTTACCTTAAAAATGAGGTTTTATGTCAGGCCTCTGCTTTTTTTGCCTTTCATGTTACCTGAGTTGTTAGCAATGGCCACAGTGGAGGGCTGAATTAGGATTTTGAGTTAGCCATAAGGACAATTCACTTTTGAAAGAGTAAGTTTAAGCTTTGGATTTCATGATTTAATATGCTGAAAACAGGAGGAGATAAAATATTGGACGTGAGAAATTTAACTTGAAAGCATAAACTGTTTACCAGAAACCCAATTATTACAGCTATGATAATAGTCCTACCATGGATTTGCTCTATTTCTTAGAAATGATGCTTACTGCAAGCTTTATTACAAATTACCCATAAGCTTCTACATTGTTGGGGCACTTAAATCTTTACCCAGAAGATTTTGGCCTTGGGTCACACTAGCTGTCATATCACAGGAAGAGCGCAGAGCATTGGATGAGGAAATCTTGATGTGGTATGTTGTTAGTAAATTAGTTTTATCTGAATATATTTCTTTATGCTTATTGGATATTAGAGATATTTTTCTGAAAAGGAAGTACAGTGAGGACAAACCTGCATCAGGCAAGCTAGGATTGAAATTGGGGGACTCAAAGTCATTTTATCAAAGCCTCATCATCTGGAAAAGAGAAACCTGTGCTTCCACATGCTCCAATTTATACCAGGTTTCTAAATGATCATGTTACTCCCACGTGTGTGACACTGGGGGCAGAGAGCCACCTTTTTCCTGCTTACTGGCTTGGGCCTTCACTTGGGGAGCCTATCCGCTTGTTCAGGACCTCAGGGAGGATGCCGCCTAATAAGGATACAGATAATTTCCTTACCCTAAAGCTACATTTATTTTTAGGAAGTGGCTGAGTAGAACGAGAATGTGAGTTTATAAATTCTGGAGACAATGTATGTGAGATTTTTGTGTGTATGTATGTCCTGAAGCCAGTTTTTCCCCAATGGGATTTTTCTTATTTTTGCTTGTTCCTAAATAGCCTTCTCTATCTTATACTACCTCCTCATTGTAAAAACATGATATATTCATACCTATATAAAATATAGATATAAACCATGATATGTAGCATATCATATATAAAAACATATCATATATAATATATACATCACAATATAACTCATACATGGTATCACTGTTTTGTATGACTTTCTATTACTCTTTCGTTCATTCACATGTCAGTAAGTTTATATTTAAAAGTAAGAGCTCAGTTTGTGAGTAGTACTCACTATTCTTAGATTTCTGTGAGAAAGTTCTGGTCACCTCAGCTCCTTTAATCAACAAACCACTGTTGAGCTTTCTCAAGTTTCCCAAAAGCATCAGCAAGAGAATTGAAAACCAGTCCATTTGCTGATACTTACCACTTTGCAAATTGATAATGTGAATGCTGTATATGATGGGAAATATATAGCTCACTTAACAAAATTTGTTTTTCCATCAAGAAACTAAAGAAAAACTTTGAGGCCTCCACATTTTGGTTTTTTCTTATAGATATGGCTTAGTAGGGGTCTTTAATCTCCTTTACCACTGGATGTAGAATAATATTTAAATTAACCCATAAAAATTCAGTTTGAAATGGATTACTGCACCTAGTCCACTGATAAAACTAAGATTAGAATATGTCACATTACAGATAAGCTCTAAGATTCCTACCATTTCTGTCCCTGATTTTTAACTCCAAATCCTTTCCTCTGATAATATAAGTGTATTATATGGATATAAGCTTTGGCTTTAGAGAACACGCAGATTTCCCTGGTTCCTTAGAAGTATTAGGTGGAATTCTAAAGAATTCTGTGTCTGCATTTTACATTTTCCATTATTAAAGAATTACCTTTTTAAAAATAATGGAACACAAACCAAACAAGATAACTCTTTAGACCCCACCATTCCTACCCTGTAAGGGATTCTTCTATTAAATAACCATAATCTTTTAGCAAATCACTGGAATTATTTTTAAATGTCCAGCTGCTAGTATTTTCTTGGAGTATTTTCACTCAATATTTAAATACAGTGGATCTTAGATAGTTGATTTTACTGTTACAGTACATTACTTGGCCCTGAGAGGCTTTTCCTCTTTTTGTCTGTGCTTCAGCACAGCCCACTGGTTCCTGTGCATCTGAACAGGAGACAATCAACAGCCCTCTTGTTCTGTGATAGGATTAGAATGTCCTCTCTCCTGAAACCTGTTCTTCCTTACTATTTCCCATATCGCTAAATGACACCATCATCAACTAACACATGAAAATCTAGGAACGATATCTGAGCCTCTTCTTTCCTTCATCCCACACAATCTATCATTAGTACCGAGGACTCTACCTACAAGACATATCCTGAAGACTACTTCTTTCCTTCTGCACCACCAATGCCTTTAAGCCACCATCATCTCTTGCCAGTTCTACTGAAATAGCCATTTAACTGATTTCCTTCCTTCTTCTTTTGTTTTCCATACATTAGCAAGATTAATCTCTAGTTTACCATATCATGTCCTGCTAAGACATCCCAGTGATTTCCCAGGTAACATACCATAAAATCAAAATCCCTTACCATTGTTTACAAGGTCCTGTATGATTTGGCCCACTGATCTATTTTAACATGTCTAACAACACAGTCTCCTTTCCAACACAGCGCCAACCCAATGACTGACTTTTACTTCCCTAAGCAACCAGACCCTTCACCTTCTTAAGGACTACATTAAGTCTTATCCCTGCAATGCATGGAATTGGAGGTATGCAACTGTGATGTGGCAGGAATTTGTTTATGGGTTAAAAAGGTGGACTCTTGAGTATTGACATTCCTTCTCCCAAGCCTCCCCAAAGTATGAAAGGCAGCAGGTTCATACTTCACTGATTCCTCACTGTGTTGACTTAAGACATTATAAATAGTGGCCTCCAAATGGAAAAAGATACTATTTGTGTCTTTGATTACATATATAAAAATTAGAAATATATAAAAAATTATATATGTAAAATATATATATAAAATCAAAGATACAAAGAGTGTATATATATAAAATATACTTATGTAATATCCTTTGTACCACATGTTTGCTGTTTGTGTAGTAAAAGGAAATGAAATTAACCTTAAGCTCAGCCTATGTCATTGTGACTGAGTCTTCAACAAAACCATCAGCCTTCAGGACATCTGGCCTAGTTCAGCTCCCTTCCCTCATTTTCTCATAGTTGGTTCTGTCTTGTCATAAATATCGCATTCTCAGAGAGGACTTCCCTAACACCAGTCTAAAGCAGTTACACAGTCATTCTGCTTCATCACTCTATTTTTAATATCCTATAAGACCCTTTGCATTTCTGATATTTTTCTTGTTTGTCCATTTGTTTAACTACCCATCCACCACCTAGCCACCTATCCATCCATCCACGGTCTGCCTTCACTAGGATATGAGCTCCAAGAAAGCAAGAACCTGTGTGTCTATTTCATTGCTGTATCCCTTGCACCTAGAATAATGTATAAATATTCAAGAAATATTTGTTGAATGAATTTTTATTTCAACAACTTTAATCATCAAATAATTTACCTTCCTGAGATATTTAAATAAAAAATATCAGAAAGAGTATTGCTACTGTGACATCTCATTGTAGGGGATTCTGGAACTGAAGACTGAGTTATAGTTTGTGCTTCCATCCCATACAATAAATAAATTATCCTTTTGAATCTAATTATTTTCAATTAACAAAAGTTCATGCCTCTCTGAGGATTTATTTTCTTTCAAAGAAGATTTTCTGTACACTAACAGTAAAAATAAATGCAGGGATAAAAGTTTTAAAGTTATTTGAATGAAACAAAAATAAATTATATAGGAACTAAGAAAGGAAGTGGACTCCTCTTGGCTTTGTAACCTATGCTGTATTATTACAAGAACAATTTTAGCACTCCATTAAATATCAAAGTTGCAAAGACTTTTTTGGGTTTTAGTAATTTTTGTCCTAGTTAGAGTGATCATTGGAACCACTGAGAAGAGATACTCTTTGGAATGATGATAACCATCTGACCCACACACCCAGTATTCCTGCTTTTATTCTAAAGTTTTTGAAGAAACAATAGTAATTGTTTTATATATTTTTGATGCTTATCTAATTGATATGATATCAGGTTGTGAGAAATGCAATTGATATCTAAATGGTCAACCTATACAGCTTCAATATCAGTAAACTGCAAAGAAGAGTTTGTAATGTTCTTACACTTTTGTTTTCTCATTTTTGTACTTCTGAAGTCAGCATTGAACCATACTTGAAATTTCCTGGGGACCAGAGAAAAGGATATCCTGATTAAGGGGAAAGAAGAGCAAAACAAAAGAAAAATACATTTGTAGGGTAAAATATACTGTTTTGATTTAAAAACCTGCATATACTGAAGACCAGGATACAATGAGGACAAAATAATCCTGCTTATCTCATTTATCTCAATTTATATTATGTTCATCTTCTGCTGTTAAGTCTAGCAGGCTATTTCAAGAGCAGTTATTGTTGCTTGACCTTGGAAGCAAAGGATAATTTTGTGCTTCAGTGCAATATTTACTTAGTTGACAAACAGTTATAGAGTACTTACTCAGTTCTGATTACGATTTTGAGAGTTTTATATGTCATTTAATCTTCATGACCATGTAAGGTCGGTACTATGATTTTCCCAGTTTTTCAGTTGAGAAAACTGAGGCACAGAGTGGTTAAACAGCAGATGACCCAGAGGTATGCTCTAGACCCCGGGATCTCGGACTCCAGGCTCTGTTTCCTCTCAGTGATGCATTCATTCAAATCTACTTGAGTTTGTATTATTTTAATGGACTGAAAATTGAAATCTGAACAGGAAACAATTTGTATTTTTTTAATTTGGCAAGGAGAAAGATTTAAAAAAGAAATGGATATATATAAAAATTATAGTCTACAAATTTTCCAGAATTTTCTGGATGTAAATATTTTCTTTAAAATTTGGGGAAATGGCACGGATCATCTGCACTGTCAAAGGAAAGTCTAACCTATGCAAATATCTTTTACATCCCACAAATTTTGTGCTTGCCATTCTATAGATTATATAATTTGGGAATCTTAAATGATTACTGGCTGGCCTCTTTGAAAGATTTCCTTTATTCTCAGAGGATGTATGTGAGTGCTATGATATGTGTGGCTATAATATGCATGGGCAGTGTTGTGTATGTGTTTTTGTTTGGATGTTCATGTGTATTCTCAAAGCAAAGAAAATCGTGAGTGTGTTTTTTTGTATATCTTAACTATTCTCTTAGAGTTGGATATATATATATATATATATATATAGAGAGAGAGAGAGAGAGAGAGAGAGAGAGAGAGAGAGAGATAGATAGGTAGATAGATAGATATTTAAAATATTCCCCATTAGATTGGGAAATTAGCACTAAAATCTTACTACTTGAATCTAGCTCCAGATCTCCAAACTATAGTATTCAGAGAAAGAACCCATCTAATGTCTGCCCAGCTGTGATTTGAAACCCTGAATCTTAACTAGTATCACTGGAAATAGTGTATATTGTGGGAACTTTAGTAAACCTGGAACCCCCATCCCACTTAATCTTAGTTTTAAATCTCAGGAGTGACTCACTTTGCCTCTCTAATGTGTCCATATGCTCTGTGACATGCTAATGTCATACAGCCTGGGGAATGGAGGGGGCTGAGAGGATGGATGCTATATCGCCTTGGTGTTGTAGTTGCAGACTTTATTTCACTGCTACAATAGCTGAAAATCCTCTGGATGACTTAGACAATTCTTAAGTGCCTACAGATGATCAAACTATGGGTATATGTCTTGCCAGTGGGTTTCAGCCCTGGGCAAGTTCACTATGGATTCAATGAGACCAAAGAAATAACAATGGAACGTTCTTGGGGTGAAATTGTTTATACCCAACTTTATTTCCATGGTGGCAGGTCAGTCACTAGAATCCTGTCCACTCAGAGCGACTCTACATGCAGCAAGTTGGTCTCTGCCTCTGGGCCTCTCTACCTCCACAGCTGTCTCAGTCTCTGTCCTCAGTGCTGCCACCACTCCAGCCTCTGCTCTGCTCTCCTGCAGCCCTGCAGCTCTGCCACTGTGTTGCCCAGAGCACTGGGCAGAGCTATTTATATAGAGTCAATAATGACGTATTGCCCACATGTGTGTAGTGAGCTAGCTGACCAGGGCCAGGTGAGAATCCTGGTCATAGGAACCTTCACTTTAATCCACAGTATATTATTCACAGCTTTGCAATTCCCAGAACGCTATGCCCTTAATGCAGAGGAGGATAGTTAAAAGGTTTGCTTTTCCTAAGCTTTGTTCTTCATCTAATGCTTTTGATCCAAGTCATTTCAACATTATTTCAATGCTGCTTTCAAGGAAGTATCTAATTAGTGTGTATGAGGTGGGGGCAGGTGCAACTCATGGATCTACAGTACATCACCAGTAATTCACATTTGGAACACTTGAAATCTATTAGGCCAAAGAAGGTATTCCCCCCCACCAGAAAACTCTCTCTAAAGTGGCATTTTCCAAAGCCTTCAAGGTAGAATAAATCCTCAATATGGGAAGAAGCAAGAATTGCAAATAAATATTAGAGGTATTTGCTGACTAAACATTGAGCTTTATTTCCATGTGTTGACTTTTTTCTTGTTAGTATTACTTTATATATTATAATAGGCATAATATAAAAAATACTCCTGATTTAGTTCCCTTATTACTATGCTTTTTCTTTATTGTTCTTCCACCCCAACGTCCTCCCAACAAACAACAATTTTGAGTTAACGTGTAGAGAATGAGACAAAGGAGGATATGCTATGGAGGAAAGGGAAAGCCCTAGCCCTGCCCTTTTGCCTTATCCGGAAGAAGTGCCAAGTTCCTGGGAAGGAGAAGTACAATAATGGTCACTCCTCACCTCAAGGATTGCAGAAGAAAGGAGATAGAGGGGGAAGAAGTTGGTCCGGGCACAATGTTCTCTCTTCCTTTCTTTCCTGAACACCAACTGGCTTCAGAAATATCCAGATACGTATGGCAGAGCCAAGAATACTGGGCTGTTGGCACACATCCCTGAGGACGTCAGAGGGAGATTACAAGGCAAAGATTAGCTCACTACCACTTTCAACATTGAATGGTATTGGCCTTCTAATTTATGAAAGTTTGACCCAAGGAATGGGGAGGAGCAGAATAATGGGTAATCCCTGGCAGGTAGATCTGGAATAAATGCTCTAACAAAGGCACCAATACCAGATGAAGTAACCAAGAATCTGTGACTACAGTGAATAAATATCATTTGGATACTTGAATTTTCATTAAGAAATGCAGACTTTGATCTTGTACTCAGGCATCAATATAGGCATGTGAAACAATTTTATTTTTAATTTGATCATCCAGGATTTTCTCGTGGTAATATTCTGTAAAGGAGCAATTTGGCATTTTTAGGGGTGCTTTTGTTATTTCCTGCCATGGGCCACAATTTATTCTGCCACAGTGGCAATTAACTAAATGGTACTCCAGTGGACTAAAGGACGAATATGCCTTTGAAGTATTCAAGTTACAAAAAGGAATTGAATTACTATGAAATGAACATGAATTTGTATAATATCATATTATAATAGACATCTCAAAATTGCTTTCCTGTCGTGCCAAAGCTCATTTTATTGATAACAGGATTTTAAAGCCCTGCCATGGGAAGGGTAGTCCGTGCCTGGGCAGATTGAGGCAACTGGCTATAGCAATAGGTTGTGGCATTATTGTCACAGAAGTCTAGAGGTGGACAACAGCTGGAGGAGGTCTTAATATGTTTTCAGAGAATTTCACAAGGGACAGATGGCAGGGAGCCATCTGTGGGGACTCAGATTCACTATCAGGACTTTAGTTCTTGGAAATTCTTAAGGAAAAAGAATATTACTGTTACAGGAATTATGATACCAGGAAATAAGAAATTAAGACCTGGGATCAGAGATCTAGTTACTGGAATAAAACTAAAGTCCCCTTTGTAGAATTTGGGTAAAAAAGTCAGGATGGAACTAGGATGAAATATCAGATATTTGGCAAGTTTGACTCCCCACACTTTCCCCAAACATGGGAAGGATTGGTCTCATAATTGGGTGAGATGTAGTGGCCCAGTGTTTAAAAGTTAAAGGAATCCTAGGCAGAAAGTCACCAAGTTCAATATATTTCCTTGCAGAATATCCCTCTCTTCTTTGGTCTATTTTATAGCATCATCAGATGAACATTGAATTATTTTCCTTTGGCTCAGCAAATGTTTTGTTTTTCCTTGTTTACATAAAAGTTAACTTTATAAAAGATGAAATTCTGCTTTGAAAAATATATTTGGAGTATCTAACAAAATAAAATACATGTACCCTTTGACCCAGGAAGTTTATAGGAAAGCCAAAAGTGGATGTACACACACACACACTTTACATATATGTATACTGATATGTACATAAAACATTATTTTTTTCTGGAAGAAAACTCAGGAAAGAATTAAAAATGATTATTTTTCAGGAGTGAGAGCTGTTGGGGAAGAGGAGGATATGCCTTTCACTTTTGCTGATTTTGACCATGTTCTACTTTTAAAAAATATCAACAAGCAATTATCTGAGCAAAGTGATTATGGAATTCATTTTTTCCCCTCATATTCTTTTGTTTTATACACACACACGCATATATCTCTAAGAAGTGTTACTTTCCTCCTGGTATAGAAAGCACTTTATTTTCCTTAAACATTAACATTTTATAAGAAGATGAATCTTCTCTTTGAGGAATATGAGTTTTTATAAATCAAGCATATGGAAAAATTGTACTAAGCTGTTGCTGTAAGTAATACACTGAATTACTAGCCTCTTATCATTTTAGTATGTTTTATACCTGAAAATGCACAACTCTGCAGTTGTTTATTAAACCATCAATTGGCTTGGGGCCTGGGTTTTATGTAACACTAAAATCTGTAAATAAGAAAAAGCATAGATGTATTTTAGTATAAAATGCTTTCCATTTAATTTGGTGTTTTATATAAATTTTATCTATATTTATAGTCATGACCTGAAATAGCCCATAAAAATAAGAAAGAAAATCAAGATTAAGGCAGCTGCATTTATATTTTTGGTGAATGTTCACATAGAAAGAAAATAGCTGCTTTTGCCCTGAGTCTCAGGCGCCAAGTTGATATCAGTAATTTAGGGCCATTATCAGACTAAAATGTCCCTTGCCACGACTGTTCTACAGAACCCAGCAGGTCTTCTCAGCCCTGCATTCTCACAGGCTGAACTCTGTTCCAAGGGCTAATTTTGGCTTGATCATAGACACACAATGTGGATATTACCTACCATACGTGGCCACTCTTCCCGGAGATAATGGCACAGCTGGTCTGCCAATTGGGCTTAGAAGAATGACATCAGGTTTATTTTGCTGCCAGCAATACTGGAAGGCCAAAACACGCTTTAGTTGGGGAGATGAAGAATAGTAATAGATATTTTGCTGTTATATAGCACTTGTTGGTAAAAATCTTAGACTGAGAGAATTAATTAAGACTAGCAACATTCTTCTTAGGCTGGTAAGTGTTATTACGTGGTAAGCATTTTAGAGATTTTTCTTTTTTACAGTAATATCCTGTGTTGGTTGATTAGGCTATAATTAAATAACAGAACTAACTATAAAAACAAATAGTTTGGATTACTTTATCTGGCTCCAATTATCAAATATTCTCTTTGAGATGGCAAGAGAGCCTGCCTCTACCTTGAGGTGATGTTACATTTTAATGTCCTTGAGAGCAGGGATTCTTTCCCCATTAGCTCTTGGTTCTCCTCTCATGAATGGGACCATTCTAATCATCTTTCTATGGACATAACTCGTTCTTTATTGCCTTCTGCGACATGGTCTGTTACGTCTTTCTTACTTCATACATTAAATAGGCCTAAAGATGAAATGCCACGGACTGACTGGCAGGGGAGTAGAAGGCATGCTAGTGCAGTGACCTTTCCAAGGCCCCCTTGCCCAGAGAAAGAAAAACGAATGGTGTTCCTCTTTACCACGGCCTCTAAAATCAGATAGGACCTCACTTACTCTTAGGATGTTAGTATTTAAAGTAACAAAATACACTTTGTTATACCATTTCCACTCACATCATAGTGTTTTTTTATGGACCATACTGAAGGTAAAAACTAAGTGTATTTGCTTTTCACATTTTGTAATTAACCTTTTTTGAAATTGTACTTGTTTTTCTTCCCATTTATAGGTCATTTTTTCTTGCATATATAATGAGTAGATTTGGGTTTAGCATTCTTTTTCTTTAAAAAAATAATTTAAATCTAGTCATTGTATATATATATATAGATAGATAGATAGATAGATATGGATTTGGCATATACAAATAATTTATCAACTACTTATATATATAGTTATTAACATAAATTGAATGATTTTTGTTCTTGTTGTTAGAGCTGGACTATTAATGGAGCCCATTCTTACAGCCTAATAAACATGAAATACAAGCAATTTGTCTAAAATTTTAGATGGATTTAAATCTTAAATGTATTATCCATAACACTCAATAAGAGAATTTTATACAATTGATATTGTACAATCAAAATCATCTTACAGAGAAGTAGATTGCCGGTTTTAAGACTTTTTTATGGCTATTTATAATAGCAGTTTGATTGAACAGATGTAGATATGTGTTCCTAATAGGCCAGAAATAAGAGAGGTTTGCAAAGGTAAGGAATAAAATATCCCATCATTTCTACTGTATATCCTTAGTCAGAGTTATTCTGATATATTCTCACTTTGAAGCTTCTGAAAAATTGTTCAAAGAGTTAAAAAAATATTCTTTAAAAATATAAAACTCTTGAGTGTCCAGTGCAGGCTTAGAAATCCCATAATGTTCATTAGGAAAAATTAACACAATTTTCAGAGATTTCCCTTCAATGAAAATTTTCTATTGGGACAAAAGTTTAAGCATTTAATATTTTCTGATCTTTTAAATTCTGTACCATAGTGGTATTCTGTTTTGTAAACATAGAGATTATAACATTATCTACCTCCATAGTTCAACATCCGCTAAAAGTATTATACTTCTGAATTGAATTTGAATTTGAAATATTGTAAAGAGCCACAGTATTAAAGTTTAAAATCACATACTTATATATCCTTTATTTTTGTCCTCTAAATTATTAGTGTAAATCTTTAAGGACATCATTTTCTTATTTTATATTTATATACACAAATATCTGTCAGCTAAATATCAAAGCATCTGAAGATTAGTGCCTATTTCTGGCCCCGAAGAAAAGTTATTTAAAAGTACCCTTTTCACTTTTCCTACCCATACAGATAGATAATTTAGGAAATCAAATTTCTTTAAAAATCTCTAAGATATCCCACAATGGGAAATACATGGGTACTAATGGACTGGCCACAGAGTAAACAATAAAGCAGCTTATTGTTTTTTTCTGTATTTGACCCGTTTCTTTTCTTTATTGAAGTATAGTTGATATACAATATTATATTGGTTTCAAGTGTACAAAATGGTGATTTGGCAGTTATATACATTATTAAATCCTCGCCCCAACTAGTGTAGTGAGTATCTGTATATTTGACCCATTTCTGATGATTCAGTTTGGTTTAGGTTTTCAATTATGGGAAATCATCTGAGAAGATGGTAGCTGACATGGATATTTTGGTTGGAAGGAATATATGTTAGAAATAGTGTGCTGAGAAACAAGACAATCTCTACTTTGAATACCTGTCATGTAATGAGCATGCATGTGTATTGTGTCAGGCACTGTGCTGGGTATTTAATATCCATTCTCTCTAAAGAGGAGAAAAGAAACATGTTAAAGCTGATATAGGAATGTCTGATATAACGATACACCCATTTTTTAAGTTACACATTGAGGCAGCCAAGTGTCCATTTTTTTAGAGAACAAAGATCTTCACTTACTTAGTTTGCTACAAATATGATCTACCAAAGAGTATGACTTAAAAATGTGCAATGATATTTCTACTATATCTTGGGAAAGTTTGTTTCTAATACCCACTTCCATTATTCTTTGATGCCTGAAGTTTCCACTGCTGCTTCTGTGTGTGTGTGTGTGTGTGTGTGTGTGTGTGTGTGTGTGTGTGTGCGTGTGTGCATATACATGAATGGGACTTGGGTCTGTTTCCTCGTTCTGAATCTTTATTAATGCTAAGAAGCCCTATGCATTTTAACTATTTTGCTACAGATTTCACAAACTTTAACACACACACACATAAAAATCCTGTGTTTCTTCTTACAGGTGCATCTGAAATGGAAAAACTAAATATCCGTGAACTTTGAAATATCTTCCTGTTATAAAATGTAATACCTATTTTGTAAGCAAATGACCATACCCAAAATATCACATATCCAGAGAAATGACATAATTTTGTGAATAAGCTTGAAACTTACAACCTTTTATTCTGGAGTTATATTAATATCTACTTATATAAATATATAAAATGAATTATATAAAAATTTTGTTACAATCTAGTGAGCCACGTCATGATTATTCATATAAATCCTCCTCCTTAATAGATATATAATCACTAAATTGGCAGAGCTAAAGTGGGAGACAGAATGATACTGTTTAAACTCATTTCCTTTTTTTAAAAAATAATTTAATTAAACACATTCATTCTTCTGCAGTTGCTCTTATCAAGCCTACACAATTACAGAGCTTCTGTTAGTTCATTCTATTCAATAGTTTTGACAAAGGAACATTATGTAGAGAGAAAAGATCCATGTGTTAATTCAGAACTGGTTGAGAGAGAATTTTGGAGTAGATAGGGTCGGATGGGTTTTATAGTTTTATTTGTTTCAAAAAGTAAAACTTTTTCTGACTTGAATATAGGAGCAGGGATTTCTCAATATTACCTTGTTCTTCTAGTAAGAAATTTATAAACCTAAAAGAACAGAAGTTGTTGGGTGAAGAATTATGTCTCAAAGTGTGAAGATTAATATGATTTTTGAGATTAATGAAATTCATAAAATTGAAACATGATAGAGGGCTCAATCTAATTGTGGGACAGTGTAAGACGGCAAGGCACTCATGTCAAATGTAGTGTATACACTTTGAGCACAGTAGCTAACAGAACTTTTTCACCTTCCTTTAGATACTGTGTCAATGCTCCCATAGAGGTCCTCTGCCAAATGCCCTTCATGCTACATGGTTGTCACTGCTGTAGCCCTGTTGGCCTGGGCTTTAAGGTCTACCCTGCTACCTCTTCTCATCCAACCCATGATGTTTGATCACAACTACCTAATAGAGCAAGTGAGAAATAGTGGCAGGGCTGTTTCTACCACAACATGGGAGTTTTGCTTGGGGTCAATTCCTGCTGGTCCCAGTGCAAGGCCCCTACCTACTCACCAGAAGGTGAATTCATACTCATTACCTTCCCTTGGAGGGAGGGAGTCATGTCCTCCTATGTCATTTTGGTATTTACTCCCAAATTCTTGAGGCAGATTGCCTTTTACTCTTTCCCCCTGCTTAGAAGATTTCTCTCTCCATTCTTACTCTAGCAAGATTTCCTGTGCTGGATTTGCAGATTTAACAGTTTCTTTTTTGAGGACCTTCATTTTGGTTAGAGACAGCTTGTGTCTCCCTACAATTAAAGACCTTTTCAGAGAGTATTTTTCCTTAATTTTATTTAATGTAGGAATAATGGAAACTATGGCCAAAAGCTGGTGGGAGAGAGAAAACAAATACTCTTCTGATATATATATATATATATATATATATATATATATATATATTTCAAACTCTTCCTAGTATCGTCATTCCATTTCTGTATATGAATATTGTTTTACTTGTTACTCTTTATGGTGATCTCCTGTCCAGAAGAAACTAACTTTTAAAAATTAAAATTACATAGAAAAATTAAACATGTAATGTAACTGTTTTGTATTTCCTGGAAACAGAGATGGCAGGGAGACCTTTGTCTATGCTCTTTTGGAGTCTTATCTTGGGAGCAAGCACATAAATCATTATACCATAAGAGAGAATAAAATATTATGATAGTGGTATAGGAAAAATAAATATTAATTCAGGAATAATAGAAATAGTCAATGACTGACCAAAAAAAAAAAAAACCTCCAAAACAAGAGAAGCAAGCAAAGAACAACAAAACAAAGCAAAATAAAATTCTCCCACACCAGAAAAACAATGTTGTTTAGTCTAGACAATAAACACAAGGGTGCATGTATCTTTTCTAATCAGAAATTTTTGTTTTCTTCAAGTAATTCCCTGAAGTGGAGTTACTGGGTCATATGGTATTTCTGTTTTTCGTTTTTTTTTTAATGGAAGTATAGTTGATTTACAATCTTACATAGTTTCAAATATTCAACACAGTGGTTCAATAGTTATCCACATTATTAAATCCGCACCCCGACTAGTTCAGTTACTATCTGTCAACATAGGAAGATGTTAAAGAACCATTGGCTATATTCTCCATGCTGTACTACCATCCCCGGGACCAACTTATGTTATGATTGAGAATTTTTGTGACCCTTTATCCCCCTCACCCTCTCCATGCACCCTCCCTCCAATCCCTCCCATGGTAACCACCAGTCACTTCTCAGTGTCTGTGAGTCTACTGCTATTTTGTTTTGTTTTGTCTTTAGATTACACAAGTTAAATCATATGGTATTTGTTTTTCTCCACCTGGCTTATTTCATTGAACATAATACCCTTTAGGACCATCCATGTTGTCACAATTGGCAGCATTTATTTTTTATTGCTGAATAATATTCCAGTATGTATATGGACCACATCATTTTCTTTCTTATTTTTAATTGAAGTATAATTGATACACAATGTTATTGTTTTCAATTATATGAGAGTGGTTCAACAGTTACTCATTGTTAAATCCTTACCCCAACCAGTGTAGTTACTATCTGTCAACATAGAAAGATGTTACAGAAACAGTGGCTATATTCTCCATGCTGCACTTCCATCCCCATGATCAACTTATATTATGATTGAGCTTTTTGTGCCCCTTTATCCCTTTCGCCCTTCCCACCACCCACCCCAACCCCTCCCCCATGGTGACCAACAATCACTTCTCAGTGTCTGTGAGTCTGTTGCTCTTTTGTTCATTTTGTTTTGTTTTGTTTTGACTTTAGATTCCACAAATAAGTGAAATCATATGGGGGAAATCTCCACCTGGCTTATTTCACTTAGCATTATACCCTCTAGCTCCATCCATGTTGTTGCAAATGGCAGGATTTCTTTCTTTCCTATGGCCGAATAATACTCCATTGTGTATATGTACCATATCTTCTTTATCCATTCATCTATTGTTATGACATTTTGGTTGCTTCCATGTCTTGGCTATTGTAAATAATGCAGTAATAAACATAGGGGTACATGTATCTTTTTGAATCAGGGATTTTGTTTTCTTCAGGTAAATTCCTAGAAGTGGGATTACTGGGTCATATGGTATTTCTATTTTTAGTTTTCGAGGAACTTCAATACTGCTTTCCATAGTGGCTGTACCAATTTACATTCCCACCAATAGGAAATATGGAGCTTTTGGTGGGGGGAGAGAGATTGCAGAGGAACAACACTGAGGAAGAAAAACCCCTAAGGAGGCTATAACAGTTCATTATGGGAGAGATAGTGGGTGTTTGAACAATAGTAATGATGGGAAGATGGGATGGATTTCAGAGACAGTCTCCTTTGTGTGCAGTGCATCTAATTTCTATTAGTCCTTTAGGACTCAGTTCATACACTGTATCCTGCAGCAAGCCTTCTGTGATAGGTACTCCATACTGAATAAAATGCCTCTTCCTGTTCTGAGAGCACATTGTTGATAGTTCTAGAAAGGCACTGTGACATGGTCATATACTCTAGACCAGCTTGATTGTCTCCTCCATCAGATTACAAATTTCTTGGAAGCTCATACTACTTATTTTTACCTTTGTATTCTGAGTGCTAATTGTGGCTTGTGAGATGGTGGGTGAAGTAGCTAGGTTTAAAATATCCCCAAGGATTTTTTAAAGTGTGTTATTCAGAACAGATCATGTTTAGTGCTATTGAGGGGGCTCTACAGGAGGCATTTTTTCCTGCCCCAGAAGAAGAAATCTCTCCCTTCCCCACACCCTTAGAGGGCACTAGAGAGAATGGAGTATGGAAGACATGGTTGTTTTATTGCTGTGAGACGAGAAACACCTGGATGAGAGGAAATGCTGTAAAGCCATTCAAGCAGACTATAGTCATTTACAGTTTAATAAGGGAAGTTACCATTTCACAAAGAAAATAATAAATAAAAAAATACTTTATAAAGTGGTGTTTCAGTTAAAGAAGAATCAGCAAAACTGGGAGGTGCAAGAGGATCAAACCTGAATGGAGAACTTAGACCCTAAGACTTGACGACCAAAGGTATCAGGATCATGTGGTTTGCCCATTAAAGTGTAGATCTGTCTGTATTACAGCCTCTGGGATTTGGGTCCTAGAATTGGAATCTGGGGAAATATTGATAGTGGTTCTTTTGAATAGTCATTTTTGAAAAGCACTGTTATACCACCAGCCAAAAGAGTGAAGGCTTCTCATCAGCTCATTGGTAAGGAAGAACTAGAAGATGACACTGCTACTTCATCAAGTTCTTTTTTTTTTAATTTTCTTTTTTTATTTTGCTATTATTAATGTACAACTATATGAGCAACTTATGGTTATTAGACTCCCCCTATTATCAAGTCCCCACCACATACCCCATTACAGCCACTGTCCATCAGCGTAGTAAGATGCTATAGAGTCACAACTTGTCTTCTCAGTGTTATACTGCCTTCCCCGAATCCCCCTCACTCCCCTACATTATGTGTGCTAATTGTAATAGCCCTATTCCCCCCTTATCCCTCCCTTCCCATCCAGCTTCTCCAGTCTCTTTCCCTTTGGTAACTGTTAGTCCATTCTTGGTTCTGTGAGTCTGCTGCTGTTCTGTTCCTTCACCTTTTTCTTTGTTCTTATACTCCACAGATGAGTGAAATCATTTGATACTCGTCTTTCTCCACCTGGCTTATTTTCCTGAGCATAATACCCTCTAGCTCCATCCATGCTGTTGCAAAGGGTCGTATTTGTTTTCTTCTTATGGCTGAATAATATTCCATTGTGTATATGTACCACCTCTTCTTTATCCATTCATCTACTGATGGACACTTAGGTTGCTTCCATTTCTTGGCTATTGTAAATAGTGCTGCAATAAACATAGGGGTGCATATGTCTTTTTCAAACTGGGCTGCTGCATTCTTAGAGTAAATTCCTAGGAGTGGAATTCCTGGGTCAAATGGTATTTCTATTTTGAGTTTTTTGAGGAACCTCCATACTGCTTTCCACAATGGTTGAACTAATTTGCAGTCCCACCAGCAGTGTAGGAGGGTTCCCTTTTCTCCACATCCTCGCCAACATTTGTTGTTGTTTGTGTTTTGGATGTTGGCCATCCTCACTGGTGTGAGGTGATATCTCATTGTGGTTTTAATCTGCATTTCTCTGATGATTAGCGATGTGGAGCATCTTTTCATGTGCCTGTTGGCCATCTGAATTTCTTCTTTGGAGAAGTGTCTGTTCAGCTCCTCTGCCCATTTTTTAATTGGCTTATTTGCTTTTTGTTTGCTGAGGTGCGTCAGCTTTGTATATAATTTGAATGTCAACCCCTTATCGGATATGTCATTTATGAATATAGTCTCCCATACCGTAGAATATCTTTTTGTTCTATCAGTGGTGTCCTTTGCTGTATGGAGGCTTTTTAGTTTGATATAGTCCCACTTGTTCGTTTTTGCTTCTGTTTCCTTTCCCGGGGAGATATGTTCATGAAGAAGTCGCTCATGTTTATGTCCAAGAGATTTTTGCCTATGTTTTTTCTAAGAGTTTTATGGTTTCATGACTTACATTCAGGTCTTTGATCCATTTTGAGTTTACTTTTGTGTATGGGGTTAGACAACAGTCTAGTTTAATTCTCTTACATGTAACTGTCCAGTTTTGCCAACACCAGCTGTTGAACAGGCTGTCATTTCCCCATTGTATATCCATGGCTCCTTTATAGTATATTAATTGACCTTATATGGTTGGGTTTATATCAGGGGTCTCTTGTCTGTTCCACTGGTCCTAGAGAATGTTCTTGTGCCAGTACCAAATTGTCTTGATTACTGTGATTTTGTAGTAGAGTTTGAAGTCAGGGAGCATAATTCCCCCTGCTTTATTCTTCCTTCTCAGGAATGCTTTGGCTATTTGGGGTCTTTTGTGCTTCCATATGAATTTTACAGCTATTTTCTCTAGTTCATTGAAGAATGCTGTTGGTATTTTGATAGGGATTGCATTGTATCTGTAGATTTCTTTACGCAGGATGGCCTTTTTGACAATATTAATTCTTCCATCCATGAGCACGGGATGTGTATCCATTTATTGGTATCTTCATTAATTTCTCACATGAGTGTCTTGTAGTTTTCAGAGTATAAGTCTCACATTCTTGGTTAGGTTTATTCCTAGTTGTTTTATTCTTTTGGATGCAATTGTGAATGGAATTGTTTTCCTGATTTCTCTTTCTGCTAGTTCACTGTTAGTGTATAGAAATGCAACAAATTTCTGTGTATTAATTTTTATCCTGCAACTTTACTGAATTCAGGTATTAGATCTAGTAGTTTTGGAGTAGATTCTTTAGGGTTTTTTTTTATGTACAATATCATGTCATCTGCAAAAAGGGACAGTTTGCTTCTTCCTTACCAATCTGGATGCCTTTTATATCTTTGTGTTGTCTGATTGCCGTGGTTAGGACCTCTAGAACTATGTTGAATAAAAGTGGGAGAGTGGGCATCCTTGTCTTGTTCCTGATCTTAAAGGAAAAGCTTTCAGCTTCTTGCTATTAAGTGTAATGTTGGTTATGGGTTTGTCATATATGGCCTTTATTATGTTGAGGTACTTGCCCTCTATACCCATTTTGTTGAGAGTTTTTAACATGAATGGATGTTGAATTTTGTTGAACGCTTTTTCAGCATCTATGGAGATGATCAGGTGGTTCTTTGTCCTTTTTTTTGATGTAGTGGATGATGTTGATGGATTTTTGAATGTTGTACCATCCTTGCTTCCCTGGGATGAATCCCACTTGATCATGATGGATGATCGTTTTGATGCATTTTTGAATTTGGTTTGCTAATATTTTGTTGAGTAGTTTTGCATCTATGTTCATCAGGGATATTGGTCGGTAATTTTCTTTTTTTGGTGGGGTCTTTCCCTGGTTTTGGTATTAGAGTGACGTTGGCCTCATAGAATGAGTTTGGGAGTATTCCTTCCTCTTCTACTTTTGGAAAACTTTAGAGAGGACGGTTATTAGGTCTTCATTAAATGTTTGATAAAATTAGGCAGTGAGACCATCTGGTTCAGGCATTTTGTTCTTAGGTAGTTTTTTGATTACCAGTTCATTTTCTTTGCTGGTAATTGGTCTATTCAGATTTTCTGTTTTCCTGGGTCAGCCTTGGAAGGTTTTATTTTTCTATAAAGTTGTCCATTTTTTCTAGGTTATCCAGTTTGTTAGCATATAATTTTTCATAGTATTCTCTCATGATTCTTTGTATTTCTGTGGTGTCCATAGTCATTTTTCCTTTTCCATTTCTGATTTTGTTTATTTGTGTAGACTCTCTTTTTTCCTTGATAAGTCTGGCTAGGGGTTTATCTATTTTGTTTACTTTCTCGAAGAACCAGCTTCTGCTTTCACTGTTTCTTTCTATTTTATTCTTCTCAATTTTATTTATTTCTGCTTTAATCTTTATTATGTCTTTCCTTCTATTGACTTTTGGCCTCATTTGTTCTTCCTTTTCTAGTTTCATTAATTGTGAGTTTAGACTGTTCATTTGGGATTGTTCTTCTTTTCTGAGGTAGGCTTGTACTGCAATATATTTCCCTCTTAGCACAGTCTTTGCTGCATCTCACAGATTTTGCGGTGTTGAATTATTGTTTTCATTTGTCTCCATATATTTCTTGATCCCTGTTTTTATTTGGTCATTGATCTATTGATTATTTAGGAGCATGTTATTAAGCCTCCATGTCAAACACATGGGCTTTTTCATTTTCTTTGAGTAATTTATTTCTAGTTTCATCCCTTTGTGATCTGAAAAGCTGGTTGGTACAATTTCAGTCTTTTTGAATTTACTGAGTCTCTTTTTGTGGCCTGGTATATGATCTATCCTTGAAAATGTTCCATGTGCACTTGAGAAGAATGTGTATCCTCTTGCTTTTGGATGGAGTGTTCTGTAGATGTCCATTAGGTCCATCTGTTCTCATGTGTTATTCAGTGCCTCTGTCTCTTTATTTTCTGTCTGGTTGATCTGTCCTTTGGAGTGAGTCGTGTGTTGAAGTCTCCCAAAATGAATGCATTGCATTCTATTTCCCCCTTTAATTCTGTTAGTATTTGTTTCACATATGTAGGTGATCCTGTGTTGTGTGCATAGATGTTTATAATAGTTATATCTTCTTGTTGGACTGACCCCTTTATCTTTATGTAATGTCCTTCTTTGTCTCTTATGACTTTCTTTGTTTTGAAGTCTATTTTGTCTGATACAAGTACTGCAACTCTTGCTTTTTTCTCACTATTAGTTGCATGAAATATCTTTTTCCATTCTACTTTCAGTCTGTGTATGTCTTTGGATTTGAGATGAGTCTCTTGTAGTCAGCATATAGATGAGTCTTGTTTTTTTAATCTATTCATTGACTCACATCTTTTGATTGGTGCATTCAGACCATTTACATTTAGGGTGATTATCGATAGGTATGTACTTATTGCCATTGCAGTCTTTAGGTTTGTGGTTACCAAAGGTTCAAGGGAAAGGTTCAAGGGTAATTCCCTTACTATCTAACAGTCTAATTTAACTCACTTAATATGCTATTACAAACATAACCTAAAGATTCTTTTTTTTCCCCTCCTTTTTCTTCCTTCTCCATTCTTTGTACGTTACGAATCATATTCTGTACTCTTTGACTGTCCCTTGGATGACATCTATTTAGTCTTAGAAATACTTCCATCTATAGGAGTCCCTCCAAAATGCACTGTAGAGGTGGTTTGTGGGAGGTAAATTCTCTTAGCTTTTGCTTATCTGAAAATTGTTTAATTCCTCTTCAAATTTAAATGATAACCTTACTGGGTAGAGTATTCTTGATTTGAGACCCTCTGCTTCATTGCATTAAATATATCATGTCCCTCCCTTCTGGCCTGTAAGGTTTCTGTTGAGAAATCTGATAATACCCTGATTGGTTTTCCTTTGTATGTGATCTTTTTTCTCTCTCTAGCTGCTTTTAAAAGTCTGTCTTTATCCTTGATCTTTGCCATTTTAATTATTATATGTTTTGATGTTGTCTTCCTTGGGTCCATTGTGTTGGGAGATCTGTGCACCTCCATGGCCTGAGGGACTATCTCCTTCCTCAGACTGGGGAATTTTTCAACAATTACCTCCTCAATGACACTTTCTATCCCATTTTCTCTCTCTTCTTCTTCCGGTACCCCTATAATGTGAATATTGTTCCATTTGGATTGGTCACACAGTTCTCTCAATATTCTTTCATTGTTAGAGATCCTTTTTTCTCTCTGTGCCTCAGCTTCTTTGTATTCCTCTTCTCTAATTTCTATTCCATTTACCGTCTCTTCTACTACATCTAATCTGCTTTAAAATCCCTCCATTGTATGTTTCATTTCAGATGTGGAATTTCTTAATGAATGAATCTTCATCTTAAATTCATCCTGAGTTCTTGAATATTTTTCTGTTCCTCCATAAACATGTTTATGATTTTTATTTTCAACTCTTTTTTTAGGAAGATTGGTGAGTTCAGTTTCTTTTAGCCCTTTTTCTGGGTTTTGTGAGATTTTGGTCTGAACCATGTTCTTTTGACGTTTCATATTTCTGTGTGGTACGCTCTATTGCCCGGAATCTCCAGTCTCTGGGGCTGCTCATCCCCTACAGTGAGGTTGGGGGTTATAGGGGAGTGGAGCTGGTACCTGGGGGGAGGAAAGATCTGTTTCCTGACTCCCGTCTGCCCTTCTTGTCTCCAGTATCACAGCCAGTGGGCTGAGCACACAGGTGTAAGCCCCTGTGCTTGTCATCTCTAGCTGTTGTAAGTGAGGCCTTTCTCATGCTGGCCTGACACCAGCACAGTGACTGCCAATTTGTGAGCTGGTGCCTGCAGGCCTGTAGGAAGGCTCGGCAGGCTGTGTGTCACAGTGGGGGGCTTCAGAGATGAGTTGGCAGTCAGGGGCATGGAGCACCTGAAGCTCCTCAAAGTTCCTAATCAGCTGGGCAGAGCACACCCAGACAACCTTGTCCAGCTCTCCCTTCTCCCGCACAGCAAGCTCTGTGCAAACCCCACCCCTTCAGCAGTCCTCTTGCTGCTAGGAAGCCTCTAAGACCTCCTGCCTTTCTCTTGTCCCAGAGTGGCCAGGTGTGGATCCTGTCCTCCACAAATGGCCAGAATCTGTCTCTCAAGCACTCTGCCTGTCCCAGCTCCCCATCCTCCAGAGCACCACACAATGTAGATTTCTGCTAGCAAAGCTGATCTCCAGGGCTAGGTGTTCAGTAGTCCCAGACTTCCACCCCCTCCCTGCTCCGTTTCTGTTCCTCCCACTGGTGAGCTGGGGTGGGGATAGGGCTGGGGTCCCACTGGATCAAGGCTTTTGTACGTTACCCTGTTTTGTGATGTCTGCTCTTTTCGTGAGGTCTGTATGCAGTCTGGTGCAGTCTTCTTTCCTGTTGCTGTTTTAGAGTTAGTTGTATTAACTATATTTTCACACTATCTGTGGTTTTGGGAGGCATTCTCTGTCTCACCTCTCATACCGCTATCATGAATCTCCCATCAAGTTCTTTTAATAGGTGTGTGTGTGTTTGTGTGTATTTAAAAAGTAAATGCCTAGTACATTCTTTATAGTTAAAATTTCAGAGCATGGGGCAGTTCTTTTCATAAATCTTTGTGATTTCATGAATCAGAAAAGTTCTAAGTATGCTTAAGTATGTATGCTGGCTGACTTGTATGGTCCACATTTATTTTTCTGAATTGGCAATACAAGTCAGGAATCACCCCTTAATAGATTGTTCTTTAGCAGGCCTAATTCTGGTGTGGATATATTGCATTAGTATAGAAATTTTCTATAGATACTGATCAATGAATTCCTTTCTAAATATGTGAATGGGACTGGGTCTCAACGAGCTGTTTCCTACTCATAATATTGATAGATTCCATATAGCACCTTCCTTTGTATTGTGTTTCCATGAGAGTGGTAAGGAAGTAAGGAACATCTGAAAGCAGTGAAATTTAATATACAGTAAATTCCAAGTGCCCTTTTTATTGTAAAATCCTAGTTTTTAATTTCTCTGTAGTACTAATGAGTCATGTTTCATTATTGTGTACAGTCGAAGCTGTTATATAAACATGAGGAAATACTTTTTGAGTCTGCATTTGATGTTTAATTGAAGGTTGTATTTGATTTAATCCACAACAGTTTTTTTTATGGTTAATAAGGTGCAGTGTCAGAGTTGTTGGTCATTTAAATGTAAATGACTGCAGACAGTTAACAGCTCAATTATAAAGTCATTTCTTAATTCGGGATACTTTTTAACTTAGTTCAGGGGAAGAAGTAAATTTAATGAGAAAAACTGTGACATTTGAAATATGCTGAATGTTCCAAGGCAATTGGGATAGCAAACATATCTTGTTAGTTTCTTACTTAATGAAAATGATTCCATTTAAATATCTGAAAAATTTTAATTATGCAGTACTGTCATAGGTGCAGTAAAGAGGCAAGTGCTGTGTAGAGATTAATATAAAAGGTCACTGGCCCTTCCCTCATGGGGGTAACAGTCCAAAGAATATAGGTTGCTTTTTATCAAAGGGTTCCAAATGAGTGAGCAGTCTAATTTTCTAAGTTTTTTTCCTCCCTTTTATTTGTAGTTTTTAAATAATTGCTATGATAAGATATATTTTTAAATTAATGTAAATTTTTAATTTACACTATTTTTATAATCAGCTTAGTTTCAGCTTGTTTAATTTTTCAATTTTCTATGTTTAGAAAGAAAAAGAAAAAGAAACCTTCTCTCTAGGTGTAGTAATTTTATCAGAAGTAATTGCTTCTTTCCTTTATATTTTTTCATCTTAAATGCTTGAGGCATTAAGGGTTTTTTTTTTTCCTCAAAAAGGTGTTTACCTATGAAAAAACGTTTCGTGCTCAGGACATCTATTCATTTTTATGGTGTACATGTTCTGGGGGCAAGCATTACATAGAGAATATTGATTCTTCCTGACTTACTACCCAAACTTTGCCAAAGCAATACTGAAGGAGAAATCGGAAAAGTTAGGTCTTTGATAATTTTAAGTATTGTCAAGGGGGTAAAACTCTTAAAGGAAAATGAGGCAAATGTTCCTGCCCAAGGCTACTTTAAAATGTAGCTCCACACAATGCAGCCTGCAAAGGATTTTGATAGGAAACATTGCATCTGCAGTACTAGTTTTGTTAACCTGGGGAATAATATTTTATGGTAATTCTAAAAAATCAGTTCATTTGGAAGTATTGTTTCCCATTGGAGAGATGTAGCAATGAAGTGAATTACTTTTGAATGTAAGACTAGAATGGGGCTTTTTATGAAGGATTTGATTATGGCAAAACCATACATCCTTTCTGAATCATCTCTTTTTTTCATCCTACATTAATATTAAACACTTATGAGTGCGATTTCTACATTTTGAAAGGAGAATACTTAAATTTTAGAACGTGTTTCCTTTTCTACCAGCTATTTGAGGATAATCCATATGGTGAGATATCTACTGAAACCTAGAAGCAAGTTATAAATAACCCTTATGAAGATAATTATATTGTGGGTGAATGGAGGCTGCTTGGTTGATTTTTCCTTGTGACTTTATGGTATCAGACAGGCCCCACGTTGTTCAGGTATCTCCATATAGCAAACATGTAGGATTGGAATGAGTTCAGAGTAGATACTGAAAAACAACATAGGAGGCAATTGCAATAGTTAGTGAGAGATGATGCTTGCTTAGACCTCACAGAAAGTGATTGAAAAACTGATTGAGGAAAGAAGTATTTAGGTTTCTCTAGAGAAACATTTATCCATCCATTTATCTATCATCTATCTATCTATCTATCTATCTATCTATCTATCTATCTATCTATCTGACTGTCTGTCTAGAGTTTTATTGTAAGGAATTGGGGATTACAATATTATGGAGGCTCGTAAGTCACAAGGTCTGTATGGTGAGTTTGCAAGCTCGAAACCCATGAAAATTGATGGTTTAGTTCTAGGGAGTCCAAAGGCCTGAGAATCAGGAGAGCCAGTGGTGTGGTTCTAGTTTGAAGGCTGTCAGTCTTGAGATTCAGGAAGAGGTGATGTTTCAGTTAGAGTCTGAAGAAAAAAAAAGCTGACGTCCTAGGTCAAAGGCCATCAGGCAGGAAGAATTCTCTCTTGTTTGTAGGAAGGTCATCTCTTTTGCTCTATTCAGACCTTCAACTGATTGGATGAAGCATACCCACTTTAGAGAGGGCAATCTGCTTTACTTATTCTGTTGATTTAAATGTTAGCCTCATCCAAAACCACCCTCATAGAAACACCCAGAATAATCTTTGACCAAATATATTGGCATCCTGTGGCCTGGTCAAGATGACACATAATGTTAACCAGCATAAGGTTAACTCTGGATTTTTAGAAGATGTGGAGATTAATTAGATATAGAGGATAAGGATGAAGAAGAGTAAAAAATGACTCCCTAAGTTTGAGTATGAGCAACTGGTTAGTCTGATTTGTTAGGTTGAGGACATATAAGAAAAAGCATGAGTAACAGTAATGTAGGATAATGAATGTAAATGACTTAACACGAGCTCTTTTTGATGAATGTAATATATATGTACATATATAGTATTGTAAACATTCTGATCACAATCTTGAGTTCTTCCCTACTGACTTGGAAATAATAACCCTAAGGTTGAAAGTGGGTGAAGGAAATGTTTATTATTTATTATAGATAAAATATGGAAAGGTGAGCCTGAGTGTGGTTAAGTCCTGTGGAAAGACTGAAATGAACTGGACTGAGCTTGGTACAGCTGCACCTGAAGAGGGCTCTTCATGCAGCCTAGACCATGCTATTCTCTTTTTTTAAATTTATTTTTTAATTGAGGTATAGTTGATATACAATATTACATTGTTTTCAAGTATACAACATAGTGATTCAACAGTTACAAACACTACCAAATTCACCCCACCTATAGTGTAGTTACTATCTGTCAACATAGAAAGATGTTACAGAAACAGCAGCTATATTCTCCATGCTGCACTTCCATCCCCATACTCAACTTATATTATGATTGAGATTTTTGTTCCCCTTTATCCCCTTCACCCTTCCCACCCACCCACCCCAATCCCTCCCCCATGGTAACCACCAATCACTTCTCAGTGTCTATGAGTCTATTGCTCTTTTGTTCATTTTGTTTTGTTTTGACTTTAGATCCCACAAATAAGTGAAATCATATAGTATTTGTCTTTTTCCACCTAGCTTATTTCACTTAGCATTATACCCTCTAGGTCCATCCATGTTATCACAACTGGCAGGATTTCTTTCTTTCCTATGGCTGAATAATATTCCATTGTGTATATGTACCACATCTTCTTTATCCATTCATCTGTTGATGGACACTTTGGTTGCTTCCATGTCTTGGCTATTGTAAATAATGTGGTGATAAACATAGGGGTGCATGTATCTTTTCAAATCAGGAATTTTGTTTTCTTGAGGTAAATATCTAGAAGTGGGATTACTGGGTCATATGGTATTTCTATTTTTAGTTTTTTGAGGAACCTCCACACTGCTTTCCCCAGTGGTTGCACCAGTTTCCAACCCCACCAACAGTGGTTCCCTTTTCTCCACATCCTTGCCAACACTTGATATTTCTCATCTTTTTGACAGTGGCCATTCTGACTGGCGTAAGTGATATCTCACTGTTGTTTTGATTTGCATTTCCCCGATGATTAATCATGAGGAGCATCTTGCCACGTTATTCCTTCCTACATTCCCCATGTTATCATTCAGATGTTGGAGAGTGATCTGAAGTCTGATTGCTTTATGGGGGTTGCAGAGAATCATAGAATTTCCCTGACTGAAGGAGTAGTTTTTTCCTGGAAGGAATGAATATTCCCAATGTTAATCATTGTTATGTGAAGTCATCACTAGAGAAGGTAATGACGACTTATGACATAGATCTTAAATCCTGGATGCTTGTTTTGTAAGTGGGGATGGCTGGTGGAACACAAATCTTGTTCTCCCTTCAGTCAATCACTACAAGCTTTGGAGCACTCTGTACTGTTTGTGTACTGAATTATTACTGTTTTTATCAGCATTAAATGTGCATTATATAGTAAGTCAATAAGTATACCTAATGTGTGTTTATAATGCGTTAAAATCTAAACACAAATATACAAAATACATCAGAAAAAGAGGAATACAAGAATTATCTGTTAGCTCAGTAGTCAGACAGTAGAGGAATAAATAGAAATGAATGTTTAGTTTTTGCTGGCCTGAACTGTCAGGTAGAAAATATATGCTGTAGTTGCACCAGAAGAACTAATGTAATCCAGTGGAGAATTCTACTGGAGAGACTTCACTTCCTAATATAAGAAAAAAGCAAAAATAGAGACAAAATCCCCAAACAGTACATGACTGGCTTCCCAATTTTCTTGGTTGTCATTATCTCTCTTCCCAGAATATTGGTCTAGCTAAACCATCCATCTCGGCACTGAGTATACTTCATTGTTAACCATTTATTGACTAAGATGGATTTACCCCAAGGTATACAGATCTTGTTTGGAGGTTCAATGTGCAGTCACTCAGCTTTACTTTGTTAAGTACTATTGATTTAGCATATATTAGTCTAGTAGCTAAGGTATTTTGAATAAATTACTGATATGAAGGTTTCCTTTGAGAAAGAAACAGTTATAGTTATAATGCTTGTATTTTTACAAATGATTTTGCCTGTGTTTTGTTTTTGTTCGGCCCATCTATCATTCTGTAACCATGTCAGAGATTCTTTAGTAGTTAGATTTAACTTCCCATTAAAGATAAATAATAAAAATAGTATTTCTTCTCTTTGTAATATCCTTCACTATGAAAGACACTTTTTTTTTTGTTAGCAGTGAAAAGCATTGCATGATGTTATCGATCTACTGAGAAGGTCAGAGTTGGATTCCAAAATCAGCAGAAAAGGAAAAACCAAGTATGGTTAAATTACTTTTAAAAAAGGGCATATCACAGTTCAACCTACATATGTCTCAGTAAATACAACATAGCCAATTTTCCTTCCAGTATTTCTTGAGGTGAGCATCAGAAGTAGTTGTCTTTCTTTTAAGGGTTATGCTATGTGAAAGTGTAAATTTTAAAATCTTACATCACCTTCAGAAAGCTACTTGCTCATTTATATGCTGGGCTGTACTTGGGCCTCTGAGCTTTTGAGACCAGAAGAAATGAACATTTCCTGTTTCCCACTCTGTCTACGTCACACAAAGTGGGTGACAGGTTTTTTGGCATTGCTCCCTTTCCTTTCAACTTATATAATTGAAGTTGTGTAAGTTACATGTGTTTATTCAACTCCACTGTATATGTGTTGGTTCTAACATATATTTGGTTAATCTTCCTTATAATATTTTCTAAGCAGAGATACTGAAGTAGTTTGGAGAAAAGTTTTACAGTAAAGCAATAAAATTTTAATACTTGTAGATATATGTGTGAGGGATGGTTTAAATTTTTTCCATGATGCATTGGCTTTAGGGGCACTGAAAATATTTGGAAAGAACATCAGTTGCTAATGACTCAATTAAAATAAGAAGACCCTGAGCTGGTGGGAAACAAATTATTTTTTCAGGGCTCATCCCTCACTAGAATAAGTGTATTCTAGACCAAGACAGTCACACTCAGGTCACTGAAATCCATATTTTAACTTTATTCATTGTCATTGGGAAAATATTATGTTTCTGAGTTTTTTTAATGTCGTAAGACATTCAATTTTGGTTATTATAGTCTCCTTGCATGTTATATAGTGTGTAGTGAAAATATATTTAATATTTGCAAAATGAAATTAATAGTATTAATTTCTGTTCTACTTGGTGAAATAAACAAGTAAAAGAAACAAGCAATGTTTTCTTCTGTAGCTTATAACTCAGCTTGCTTCCTATGAGGCACTGCAGTTCCAGCACAGCTCTGGTCATTGATTATAGATTCACCTTGCTTAACTTGATAAATGATTTTTCTCAAGCCTCCCTCTTGTTTGGGAGACCTATTCAGATCTTGCTGATATAAAATTGTCATTGCTCTTTTAGCCACTGATGTCAGCATTACTGGTGATAATCTTTGGTTTGTATGTTGGCATATGTCACAGTATTTTGTAAGCCCCTTGGCAAATAAGTTTATCTGACTTCTTGAAATCATGTGAACATGATTTATGATTTGTGTGTTATAAGTAAATTTTGAATGGGCTAGATGTGAATTGTCTCAATTTCGGAATGATGGATTTATGATAGCTCTAGGTACTGTAAAAATATGTAATACATTCTGTTATTTTGGAAGCCTTTACTATAAAATCTGAAACACTGAATGGATCATTTTTCTGGATACTACAAATTTTCTCTTGAGACAGTTCACCATGAAACAGTTCTAATGACAGGTTATGCATCCATGGCAAGTGACTGGAAATTAGTTATTCTCTTTGTGAGAAATACAACCTGGAAACGGATTTTTGAGTGATTTTCCCATGTGGAATTTTTTTTAATGAAAAGGGATAAAGAGTATTTTACATAGAATATTTCTCATTCACTTATAAACTATAGAGAGAAAGAGGAAGAAAGAGAAAGAAAGAGAAAAGACTGGCTCTCATTAATCATAAATAACAGCCATGAGTGTGGGTAGCACTTAATAATTTTTCTTAATTTTGAAGCTTTGTGTCAATTTTGGAATTGTAACTAATAACTAAGCAGTTTATAATTTAAACCTTATCACCATGATATTTTATAGTGAATATTTTATAGTATCATTCTTTGCTTTTGGAGCAATGATTCTCTACTTTTAGCCTTCATCAGAATTCCCTCTATGTAGAAACTTAGATTTTGGGCCTTGAGTTTCTAATACAGTGTATTTCGGGTTGGACCTGAGAATTTGGATTCCTTTCATTCTCATGTGATGCTTGTCCAAAGTCCACACTTTGAAAATCCATGTTTTAAGGGTATGGTGGCAATATATTTTTCTCAGTTATACTTTCTCCATTTTAGAGATGTAGTTCTAAAGGATGGAAAAGACCTACACATACATACATACATATATATTTATATGTATCTATGTGTATGTAATTGACAACAGAATTGATGCTAGATTCCAATTCCTCTCTTCCTGTCCTCAAGGCTGTGTTTGTTACCCTTAAAATAAAATTTTTGTAATATAAAGTATTTAAGTAGAACACTATAGGAAAACAGAAGATTTTAATGAGTTATATTTTCTGATTAATGATTAATATAAGAATACAAAGCCCACAATTTTTTGTTTCCTTCCTTACCATTGAAGATGTTTTGAAAGAATATATGTTGCTTTTCTTTCTCAGTAAGTAATTATCCTATGAAAATTTATTTGCCTTTTATAGTTGAACATTTTGAGGTGCTCCAAGGTTGTTTCTTAGAGATGTGTTTTTACTGTGTAAGGTTGTAGATTCAGACGTGGAGATGCCTTAATGAAAAGTTGCTCAGGTGTCTGGTAGCATTTTATAGTTGTTAATGACTTTTTATAATAATCTTTTTGTTATCATAAAAGATAGAATTAAACAATGGTTTTGAAGAACTGAAGCTGTTGTGGTGTTCTATTGCAGTGGTAAATTGACTCTTCACATAGAATAGAGCCTATTAAGTTAACATGAATCAACTGGGGGTTTGCTGGAATCATTTTTTTTCTAGGACTACTGCCTATGAAGTAGTAAATACTCAATAAATATTTGTTTAAAAATGCAATCCAGAGATCTGGCCTCTAAAGTTGTATCACGTCCAGTTTTCTGAAGGGAAGCTGGGTAAGGAGGGAGAGCTTTTTGCCTAATTTCTGCCTCTATGTTTGGTTCATCGAATGCGAGATGCTCAACCACTGATTTACAGGAGCGCCTCTTCATTATGTATGGGCTGCACATCCTCTGTTACTCTGAGAGCTGAGCCTTTCCAAATTGTATTTAATAGTCTATATTTTGGGTTGAAATTAGACTGGAATACACTAATGCCTACCACTGCTGATAATGCATCATCCTTACCTTTTTTTTCTCCTTTAAAATAACAGCAAACAGCAACCAGTTTATCTTGGTAGAAGTCCTTACTTTTTATTAATGTAGCTTTTTAAAGGAGCTGTACAATTCTGACACATTAGGTTGCAATATTGCTGGTAGTATATCCTGTATATGGCCTCATCAGACCGATGCTCCTGTAACTCACAGTGCCTTTTCTTATTATTGAAAAATCTATTTCTTTCAGCAAGGCAGTATTAAAACCCTAAGTAGGAAGGGATCTATTCTGCCCTTTATTTTGGCTCACAAAGACAGTTTTTAAAATAACGCTTTTTTTTGCCATGAAAACATAGAATCTAGACAAATTATATAAAAATGCCCCTTCATTTTGATATGCATTTATTACTTTATGAGTAAGATATGTTTATACACTTTGAAGACCAAATTTCATTAAAAAAGTACACATGGACTTATAATGAACACTTCCTCCCCTCCGTGCACACATAGTAATCATTTTTATAAATAAACAGCTAATGAGGCTTTTATTCTTTTGACTGTATTCAGCATGCGTTTGTTGTACTTTATCTCATTTTTACTAACATCATTTCTTCTAGGTCTTTCTTTCAAAATTTACTTTTCATTTTATCCCATTTAAAATTTTGTCATATCTTTATCTTTTCTTGCACAAGACAGGATAAAATAAATGATTAAAGGATTTTAAAAAGGTAAAACTTTCTTTATCCAACTAGTATATACTTTGTAAAAAGGGTATATACTTGACCAAAACAAGTAGCTTACTGTGATTAGGTTGTATACATAGGCTCTGCCTAAGTATCTTTTCCTCTAAAAAATCATGCTATTTAGAGTCCTTCTATGGTCTCTTAAATGGCAGCCTAGAATCCACCCTCATGGCTCCTGAACTTCTCTTCTCTTCTTCATGCTCTAGATAGGAAATTACCAACAGATTGACCAAATCTGTCCCTCAGATATATTTGATTCACCCTGAATAGTGTTGACCCACAGGATATTACATAAAAATTGAATTAGTTTCTAACACTTAAGAATTAGAAATTTCCCACAAAAATTCAGATTTTGGTTTCTCTAGAAAAACTGGAAGATATGGACCTACGTCCGTGTTTGGAAAGAGTCCTCTGAAGCTTGGTAGTTGCCTCTTTTAGATGAGACAAGGGCTGTACCCCTTCACCTCATTCCCTACTGTCCTCTATTTTGCAAACATTGAGTCTGATGGTCAATTGAAAAACAACTTGCCTTGTTTTTTTCATGCCCAGCACATGCCTGACCCTCTGGATACTTGAGATTGTGACTGCTTAGATCTTTTTACTTCATTGGAACTTAACTTGTATTGTGGCTAGCACCACTGGGCACTGCTATCAGTCATTATGAACTACTTTGTAATGTACTTTCTGTTCCAAATATGATACTTTCAACTAAGATCGTATTGCAGGCATTGTCTTAGAGGAATGAATCTAATGGTTAGAATCTCAGCTTTCATGTTAGGTGGAGGAGTTGCTTTAGCGCCAGCAGTCTTCCGTGGCATTGCCTCACCCATAACCTAGGTGCTTTACTGTCACTGTTTACAATTTGACTCCTTTGATTCCCAGTCAAGGTGTCGCTATTCACAATCCACTTTGGTGTCTAGCAGTGAGTGCATTCCCAGAGCATCTGTCCTTCCCGCACACTCCTTACAAAGCTGGTAATTACAATGGTGCCTACACTGAGGCACTGTTAACAAGATTCGAAAAAAAAAAAAAAAAAAAACCTACATTATGGAAGATGGTTTAACTGTAGCTTTATAGAAGAATGGACCAATTGAGAGAGTTCTGATGGGCTATATTAATTTAAGAAATTTAGAACAAAGGAAGATTTAAGACATTTAAGGAAATACTTTTGTGTGAATTTTGGAATCTTGCTCAGGGATTATCATTGGTGTGATAAAATTGAAAAAGTACAATGGTAGTAGAGACCTTGAGAGAAATTCTTTCTGAAATACTTAAAATCCCAGTTCCTATTTGACATGTAGCAACTAGTGACTATGGCAATAGAGGGCTTCATTTGTATCTCTGGGGTGCAATACTGTGACTCAACACCTTCAACATTAGTTCTTTCTCTATATAGTTGAATAACAGCTAAAACATAGTCTCTGTGTTTTGGGGTGATTTATGATATGAATTATAAAACAAGAATAACTTTCCTTTGTACAGTAATCTCATCAGCCTGTATGTTCCCATTGCATTCATCAAGACAATGGTCCATAAGTAAGATCTATGCAGTAGGTGGAATCTTTCTGTTCTCTTTTCTCTTTTGTAACTCATTGTCATGCAGGAGGGTGCCCCAAAATCTCAAGTCTTCTATTTTCTGGATAGTGTTCAATTTTCTTGACTGCTCCATTTGGGCATCAGATATTTCTTTTGTTTTCAGATGGTTTTCAAATGCCACAAAACTTCCTGTGAAATGCAGAGTATTTTAAGATCCAGAAGCCATGGTACAGAACAATATTGACACTCATTCAGGGTACTCTTCTTTCCTTGAACTTGCTGTTTGACCTTGAAGAGTCTATGTGTATATTAAAATCAATATGTATAATTTGTTTTGACAAAGTGAGCTTGAAGAGTCTAATACTGTGTGGTCTGGTAATATAGTTGCTTTCCATTGCAATATAGTGTGATGAAATTTTTGATCGACCTAACTTGAATTGTTCACTTGATTGAGGATAGAAATATGACACCCAATGCAAGTAAAAAAAGTCATTTCATAGTAATTCGCTGACATTTAAAAACTGTAATTGATGAAAGTCCATTAAATTTATTTAATCATTTTGGAATCAATTTTGAGCAAAAAACCCAGATCTGATGTAAATCAGTACAAATCTCTGGATCCCTCTCATGTACTTCTTCATAGTTTTAGGCCTGATTCAGAATTTTTGGTTTTACCATGACACATCTCTTTATGTAGAGCAATTATGTGAAATACTCTTATTTTTAGAAACACTATTTGGTTTTTTTTACATGCCCTGATTTGCACTGGGGACATCATTACTTTCTGTCTGCCTAGAAAACCTAACAGAGGAAGTACTTTTAGTATTTCATAATCAAGACACATTCTAAAATGTTCCTTAAAAATAAATATGGTGTGTCATATACTTTAAAGTATGAGTTTACTCTCCTAGATATAGATAAATTTGCTGATGCTTACAAATACCAGCATGATTGATATGCTATTTACTCTTGACCACCTGCTAATGAATTCTCATTCATTACTTGTTTTCTCTTGCTAAAATTATACTTAAATCACACTGCAAAATAACCCACAGCTAGTGCAATATCTAAAGGAAAAATTAAAAGAGCTATCACACCTCTTATACATGTTTTTTCAAAAAATTAACAGAGCTATCACACCTGTTATACATGTGTTTTCAATCTGTGAATTTCATTTTTCAGATGGACAGTTCTAAACCTTTAAGTAAATTTCATTAATAAATATGTTTGAGGTTCTAACAAAGGTTCATAGTTTACTTAATTTCCCGAAGTTAAGTTTTTACCATGAGTCTTTGATTTTGAGGTTTTTTTTTTAAATTTCTGAACAGAGAAATAAAAGTACTTCCTCTGTTAGGTTTCCTAGGCAGGCAAAAAGTCAGATGGTGTAGAGAAAATTTATAGCTCAAGTAATATTTAAAGTCTAAGGTCCCATTTAACATTGAGATTCTGAGAGTCTGTGAATTCCTGTGAGACATTAGATGTATTATTCTAGAATTTCACATCTGAAGTTTCTAGGCTGGGTTGTACAGAAAGTAGAGATGCTTGACCAAATCTTAAAGTTCTTACTCTTAGTGCTTCACATACATGTCTATACTGTCAGTGGACTCACTGATGGGTTGCTTTGCAAGCTTAGTTGGATACAGTTCGGTGTTTGTTTAGTATTTGGTGTCAGTCACTCTAGTTATACTGGCTTACCAGCTTAGTCCCAAATGGGCTAGAAATCTTTTATTTTTCCCTGAAATTTAGAGGTGTATCCAAGTTAACTTTTCAAGCAAGAGTTAATACCATGTATCAACTTATTTTCCCCTTGGTAGAAAAGATAAATGATAGCAGAAAATGGTTTCTTGGCTTTTCCTAGAGAAACGGTTCTGATTCTTATACTGATTTTAATGTATTTCAAACTGATTATGAAATGACATATTTATATGTCATCTTATATGAATTAGGATTGAGAAATGTTTAGTTCATAAGAGGGGAATCATGGCTTTCCAAGTTCTTTGAGGGTAAATTCCATGTTTTATTAGTTCTTTTCATTTTTCTTATTCCCACTATGCCTTAGATAAAGAAGTCACTCAGAATAGATTTTTGGATGAGTGAACTATAACTGAAACTATGCTACATTTAAGATTTCCTGGTATGTGCAATATTTAAATAACCTCAGGGCAGGGGGAGGATCTAAGTTAATTCATGCTATTACTGAATGGTGTGCTTTCTTATGAAAAGCAATTACTTTTAACTTTTCTAAAGCCTTCAGATCTTTAATTTGAGAAGATTAATGCATAAGAGTTACCAGTGAAATACCTTAAAACAGAGCAAAGCAAAGATGAGAAGGAGATGCCCTTCTAAACTCCATTCCCATGTGAGATGTGGAAACTCCAGTGAATGGTTGTTGCAGAGGAGTGTTTGATGATGGGAAACTAGAAAATAACCAATGAGGCACCAGATTAAAAAAAAACCTGCTCCAACAATGTCATTCAACAGAGCGAGGCTCTTGAATGTAAAAATTTTCAGCAGTACTTACTGGTTTAGATCAGTATGCTCTTGCTTTATCCTTCAGTCCAGTCCTTTTTCATGAAGAGCTGTTTACTGGATGGATGTCTCCTTAGATCTGCCCACTCTTGCCTTGAAGGGCAATGACTATTTCAGTAGCTATTGGCATATTAAGAAAACTGTATTCTTGTTGATTGCTTGCTGATTATTGTGATTATTTGTTTATTGTGATTGTTGATATGTTAAATAATTGCTCTTGAATGGGTCAAGAAAAGCAGTCACCCACCCATTTTGATTGTTATAAATGTCTTTGAAGTTATCCAAATGTTCTTCCATATTATTCACAGCTCTTCTAAGTCATAATAAATATATTGAACACCTGTGCTAGCACTGATCCCTGAGGTGCCTCATTATTAACCTAATCACACAGCTTCATGGTATTTCATTTAACCTTGATTTTACTACCAAACTTTTTTCAAACCAAGACAATTTTAAGTTAATGATAAAACTTTACCTTTTAGCCTGTGGTTGCTATGGCTCCATAAATGAATTTACACATAAAAAAAAAATCTGAATGAAACATCATTAGATATTCATTTTTCTTAAAGTTTAAACAAGAAAATAGTTATACACATTTGTCTCCCAGTTGTTTTCACTTGAGTTCTACTTGTCTACCTACTTTTCACTGTATTCACCAACTGTTTTCAAGTGTTAGGGTGTAGAAACAATAATTCTATACTCTGTAATCACAGTATCAGGGTTTTTGATACTCTTCTACTTTTTGTGAATCCCAACTCTTTATTGCTACTTGATTGCCAACTGGTACCTCCATTAAATTGGAGTCAGGAAAGGAAAACGGAGATGGAATTCATGTTAGCTGACATTGCTATTCATCTGTGAAGCCATTGCCAAGTCAAGAATGAGGTTTGCACCTTCTGGTTTAAATTGCACTTTCGAAACATGGTTTTATCTAACGTTGGACCTAGAAGGAACTCTGAAGATCACATGGTTAAATTTCCCTCATTTTTCAGGTAAAGAAGTAGAAGCCCAAAAGATGAATTGACCTTGGTGAAGGTTACACTGATCAGAGCCAGTGTTCTGCTTTTCACTCTGTTGTTTATTCCACTGCAGGCTGGTTGAGATTTTTATCATCATTATTTCCCACTATAAGCAATAAAAATTTTCTGTCTCATTTATTCTGAATTTTGACATGAATCCCTTTTTAAGCCTCTTTGAGACATCAGCTGTATCCATTAATATTTCTTTTAGACCCTAACAGTGTCTTGAATATAGTAAGTTCTCAATAAATATATATTGAATAGTTGAATCGAGTCATACTGTGTATCTCCAGACCCAAATATTTATAATACAAATTTATATGCATAGGTATTAAATGATGGCTATTTACAGCATTTTTAGTTTTTCTTTTACTTATCTCATGGATCTTTATCAATCATGAAAACAAGATCATAAAGCATATTATATATGTTGATTTCCAAAACTGACTTCCAAGTGGTTAGGCTTTAGGTTAATCAGATTTATTTGAACTATTTTACTAAAGAGTACTGAGTTTTTCTATGATGTCAACTTTGTTTCCTTTATATAAACTTCATTATCACTTGCTCTAAGAATCTCAAATCCAACCAAATACCCTCATGGATACTTGAGCTGTTTTGAAGAGTATAAGGAAAAGGATATATATATATATAGGAAGTGCCCTCCTATAAAAATGCCAAGGTCATTATTATTGTTGGGCCCCAGTGTTCCTGAGAGGCATTATCAGAGAAGCTTGTGTTCATCTACTTTAAATATTTATTTTAATTTATTTTTAATAGTATCATTTCAAAAGAATTGAAATGCTCTTCATTGCCATTAGAAGGCCACCACTCAGATCAAATGGTCAACATTCTGTCTTGTGGGTAAGTCACTCCTTGGAAGAATGATAAGCATCTTCAAGGTGCATTGTCTATTTCAGGTTCACGATTCATCTGCTTGGGGAAAAGTATAATTTCCTGGCACTTGTTCAAATGCTGTAATTTAAGACATTTATAGTAAATTACTATACCACTGCAGCAAAAAAGGAATTAATACAACTCCAGGAGTTTTACCTAGGGAATAGTTGACTCATTTAGTTGGATCTGGTTCATTGTTCTTTAACATGATAGGAAAAAAATAAAGAAAAGCATAACTATTTAAAAATTTTGTCAAATACCTATGAAACATACGAATACTAAGCAGGAATGTAAGTTAAAAAGTAATGTAAAGGAGCACTAGTAAAAGATTAAACTGCTAAATTTCTCTAGGTATTTATTTGAATATTTTGACCTAGGAAGTCAGATGGAACATTATTACAAAACAACTAAAGGAGCAGCTCCATCTTAACAGAATCCCTTTTTGTCTCTAGGATCTGAAGATACAGTTTTTGCTTCTTCCTCATCCCCCTAACTCTGTTTCCTACCAAAGAATCCTTTAAAAGTATTGCTGTAAATCTGTTACTGAAAAATGTGGCATCTACAGCATACTTACTCAGTCTGTCTCTGTCTCTCCCTATCTCTTCCACCAGGACCTGAGTGATCATTGCCTCAGTTGTTAACTCTTGCAGATTAATTGCTTCCATAGGCCTTTGGTTGAGGCATAGATGGGTGGTGTTACCATAATCTTGAAGTTAGTCAGATATTGGACTAGAAATGGAGTCTGTAGCGTATACAGACTGACATGGCTCCCGGAGATATGATCTGGGCTTTTTGTGAGAGAACTATGGAGATTCTGAATTGACACAGACAGGATCCTTGAAGACTTACTATAGAACTTTTAGATATGTAATCTCATTTCTGGGAAATCAGCATTCAGATTTTCCCAGACTCAGATCTCTCCTTGGGATCTCCTTGATCAGAGTTGCCCCAAAGCTGCATTATACTCTATAGCACTCAGCTTCAGATCCAAATAGGATCTGAGGTTTTTTAAAAGGAGGTTATTGAAGTACACACTTCAGGACTAATTCTTAGCAGAGATAAGCCAAGAGAAAACACAGAAGGTGGTATCCCTCTCCACGGCAGGCCTCCAACCCTCACCACACACAAACCACATACACACACACCACTGAGAACTATTGCTGGGGTAAGTTACTAATAGTGTGTTACATTTTTAAGTATTCAGGATTAGAAGAAAATTTACTAACCATTAATCCAAATTTTTTACCTAACTTCATGGTGCTGGTAGTAATGTAGTTCTAATCTCATTCATATTTATAGCATGGCAAAACTTAATAGCATCAGGAAAAACAAGAAAAGAAAATCTGTGGTGATTCCAGAATAGATATATTTTGTATGAACTGGTCTTAATAATTCATTTAAATAAGGTTTTTATTTGCATTTTTATGTTGCAGAGGTTTGTAAATTCATTTTACTCTATTTGTGAAGAAGACATCTGTGTTTTTACAAAGGTTATACTCTTTAAACAGAATTGAAATGTAAGTCAGAACATTGTGTACATGTAATTTAAAACTGTGAATGTAGAGGCCTTATATTCCAAAATATTAACTTATTAAATGTATTGGTTATAGTTACATAGCTGGTACATTGATACATATTTCTGCTTTCTTTAATTTTCAAAGAAAGTTTTTGAAATAGAAATTATATAATAATTGGGAACAGAATTCATGTAAACATTTATACAGAATGCATCAATATACATTTTCTTGATTTTTCTCTTTTTTCTGTTCTCTTATCTCAGACTGTAAGGAGTAATGGGGCACCAGGACATTCAACTAAAGATAGATTTGCATGCCAAGTGAGAACTATCCTATTTTAAATTTATCTTTATTGCATGCCTCATAAATCTGGCAGTTGGACTAAAGTCTAGCCAAATAAATACATGTAATATGCTATAAGTGAGTGAGTTTGTATGTTATGGATGAAATATTATTTTATTTTCCCTTTATATTAATTTTTTAATGAATTGTGACTGAAGTTCATTGTGATTAAATTTTGGATAAAATATGAAAAAATACATTCATTTTAAATTTCAATTTGGGGATTTGGTTCATACTTATTTTATAGTTTATTAATATGGTACCTAAAAACCTACATTTTAAGTTTCAGAATGTAGCACCCATACTAACACCAATTCCCTGAATATAAGTGGAAGGAAATACTTTAAATAGTATTGTGAAATCATGTTGAAGATATTTTTAAATGGAAGAACTTGGATATACTTGAAAAAGTATTGCTTCTTTTCAGTTTGGGGTTGGCATTAGAGGGGTAGGTGGCCATCTCAGAAAGAGGGGTTTGGGCTGTCAAGGAAGGTGGACGAATGAACATTTGGAATACAGTTATCATGGTTTATTATCTATAGTCTATAATTATATTGTCTTAAGTGTTAATAAAATGAGGTAAAATTTAATATTAGAGAAAAAGGTAAAAGCCATTTAATGACAACATGTAACTTTTGACTTAAACCAAGAATATACTATTTAAAAATAACTGTTGAGAACTTCATTTTTAACCCTAGTTAGCTCTTTCAAAAACACACTTCTTTGGTTTGTTTACTCCTCCCTTGAGAATATGTAGTGATTTAAAATATTTGAAATGTATATCCTGTGTTTAGTGATTTTTATATCTGAAGAACAGTATATGGAAGGAGTGTGCTGTGTCAAGGTGCATGTGTATATGTGTGTGTGTCTGTGTTTGCTTATTATAATTTTTTACAGCTCAAAAGATGCAAACTAAGGAATTGAAAATCTGAAGATGATTTAATGATCGGGTAGTGGGAAGTGGTGTGATGCTGGAAAGAAAAATTAGCATTCCAAAATTGCAGTAAGATTCAAAAATCCTTTTAGAATAGAAACTCGTTTATTTCCTTATTTATACGTTTTGCTTTTCCCCAAATTATTTAAGATTGCTTATAACAAAGGACATACAGAATGAAATGAACAAAATAGAAATTAACAATATGAAAAATGGGGAAAGCCAGAACGCTCAATAGGAAGGTTAACCTGGTTACTAATTTATCAAATGTAACCCAGCTCTGGGTTCCTGAGCTGAGATGTAAAGAAGATAGGATGTGTTACAGGACTTCAGTATTCACTGGAACAAAGCACAGCCATTTCTCAGGAGTAATTTTTTCTGGACCTAGCTCTGAAATATATTTCTCACATATTCTTTTAAAAGCTATGTTCCATAGTGTGATGAATATTTTCCTTGACATAGTTCCAGTTAAGTTGTAGAAGCATATTCCCAAAGGCTTTTTCTTATATTGTACTACAACATGTGAAGGGTTCCAACAATTAGTAGATTCTTCCAATGTACATACCAAAATGTTTTGAAGAATTTGGCTGTGTGTGTCATAAGGTGGTCACTGGGAAGCCACCACTATGCAAGGGAACGAAAGGGTTTCAATGAGAACCGCTGTATTTTATTTCTTTAAAAGACATATGATGCAAATAGAGCAAAATGTGAACATTTATTAATTTTGGGTAGCGAATCCATGGTTGTTCCTTACACTGTGCTTTTCTAAATGCTTGAAATACTTTGTGATGAATGTTTTGTAAAAGGAATGAAATTGCCACAGTCAGGGTGAACTTTGTTCATCCTAAGTTTTTACCTCTACTTTGCTGGAAGATTGGGAACTAGCTGACTGGAAAAAAGAATTGACTTTTTCCCATTGCAGTTTGTTTCTGCTTCCTCAAATCCTTTCTGGATGCAAGTGGGGGTCCTATTATTAGGTTTGTGTGTCATGAGGGTGTTATGGAGCAACAACAGTTATTAAACATAGAAAACGTGCAAACTCATGCCTGCTGGAAGGCAGCGCAACTCAATGCACACACTCCTGGGCGTGCTCTGTCCAGCCTGGCTCTCCCAGGGCATGCTACCCAAATGTAGGGAAACTGCTGGGGCCCTCCCGAGTCTCAGGCATTTCACCCTGAAAAGGGGGGCAATACAGCATGAAATTCAATGGGTTGTTTCAGGGCCCAGCAAAGACACCGAGGATGTGGAATGGCTTTGTAAACACTAAAGTTCTTTACACTGCTTAAAAGCTGGAATGAGCATTTCCAGCCATAAGGCAAGGCCTCAAAGTGATCAGCGGCTTAGGGCATCTGTGTGAGAACAAGTGTGTGCCGACAGCTGTATGTAAGTGACACAAACAAAACCAAACACCCCAGAGGTCATCCTTCGCTGCCCCTAAATTCTCAGATAAGGAATCGAGTCTGACCCCCAGATCTGCTGTGCTCTGCATGCTCCCAGGCTGGCTCTTCTGGATCCTGCCAGATGTGGACAGTTCCAGAAGCCAGATAAGCCAGAACAGGTCAAACAGATGGTCCATGTGGTCAGTCACTCATAGCTCATAATTTTAGTGAAGAAGTCTTCACTCAGCTTGAGTATTTATTCTAATGGACATTTTAGGGAAAGCAAATAAACAAAATATGGAAAAAAATAATATAATTGATCTTCCTCACAAGGAAAAAAATCACACCCTCATGTGTGGCTATGAGGAATCATGCAGTGCACTAGTGAAAGGTGAAAGATGTGAATTTGTAAACACCTATTTTTCCTTCTGGAACTACAAGATATCTCTTGTTTAATGGGGCCAATGTCTTTTAGCAGGTTGCTATAAACTACATTTCTGCAAAGTGAATCCTATTTTTTTATTCACTCTCATTATAAAAGCAGAAATACATTCTTCTGGGAAAAGAGAAAATTTTAATTCCCAAGAAAACACAATACACACACACACACATTCAAGTACAGCCAGGGTTCCACTGGGGGCCTATATGCATACTAGACCCAGTTAGGCAGCAACTGGGTGTCTGATTTGCTGACAGGTCCTGGGAGGGATGGGAAGAGATGGGCACTAATGGGACCTTGAGGCAGCTGCCCCATCACCTGGAAAGGAGGGCCAGGGCTGCCAGGGGAGTGAGGAAGGCCATGAGGTGGGGCTCCAGGAGGGTCAGGAGGGGTTGGGTCCTTAAAGGCCTAGACCTCTGGGCCAGCTCACAGGGCTGAGATCCTCTAAGGGGAGAACCCTTCTGCTTCCAGAGCAGTGAATCTGGGCCTGGCAATAGGAGGAAATCCATAAGGGCCAAGGGCACTTGGCACAGTGGAAAAGAACCAGTGGATAAGAGCCCCAGGAATAAATCATCTGGGATAGGCTTGGAGGCAGTAGCTATTGATTTTTCCCCCCAAGAACTGGTATGGACTGTGCATATAAAGTCGTACCAGAAAGCATGTCTCTAAAGCAGTGGTTCTTAAAGTGTGGCCCCTGGGCCAGTAACACCAACATTATCTGGGAATTTGTTAGAAATGCAAATTCTCAGGCCCCATCCCAGACCTACTGGATAAGATACCGTGGGGTGGGGTCCAGCAGCCCTCCAGGAAATTCTGTTCCTCTCTCAAGTGAGAGAATCACTCCCCTAAAGGAGGCAGGATAAGTTTTACATAAACCTTTGATAATGGAGTGAAAATGTTTTAAATGGCTTGGCTATTTCCCTCCTTGATTAGGAGACCAGAATGTGTTAGCTGCGTAAGGTCACTGCCCGAAGTGTGAGTAGGACTAGGAGTCACATTTAAAAGGCGACACATCCAGAATGAGGGAGGGACAGTCACCCTCTGCTCTGTCCACCTCAGTCCACACCGGAGTGCTGGGCTGTCAGCGCTGCTTTTATCAGGAACAGTGACAATGTGGCTCAGGCTCAGAGGAGACGAGTGTGGCTAGGACAGGACTGAGGACAGCATGGACACAGCGGTGAGGAGTACAGAGGTCACAAGGGGTGACACCAATGACTCCTCAGGGATCCCATGCAGTCTTGGGAATCAAAGATGCAAACCCAAGAATTTTAACATTGACACTCAGACTTCAAGCTCCAACATCTTGAAAGACGTCAAGAGCCAGGGAGAATCAGTGACTTTTGGGAAAAGCCCAGAGCTCTGGGGATAGTCCTCCTCAGGCTGAGCAGGAAGAAAATGCCACCAGGTCAGATTTGTCAGCTGAACAGCGGGCCCAGTGGGTGTGTGCACACTCTCCTGCCCAGCTGTTCATGGGGCCGCAGGGGAAGGTGTGACGGGCTTGTCACTCTGATGAAGACGTCACAATGACCTTGCTCCTCCAGCTGACTGTGCACACAGCTTGCATCCACACACTAGGCATCGGGGATGCACAGCCTTTCTCCATCCTGAGAGATACAGGGGAGAAGTGGACAGATTGGAGGAGGGAAAGGAGATCTGAAGAAAAGGTGGGAAGCTAATGGAGCTGGGAAAGGGGTGTAGTTGAGTAGACTACACAGACTTAGCATAACCGAGTCCATGTGACCCATTTTAGGTGTTATGTGGGTCCATCCTGTTCCATCAGGGAGGCCTGTCAACATGCCTGAGCAGGCCGCAGTGCCACTCCACCTGCAAGGCCCCCCTCCTGCCCTGCAGCCTCATGTCCCCACTAAACACACATCAGCCCCCAGATGATGTAGGGCACTGTCCTCTGGAAAGCACCCAGTGATGGGGCTCACGAACTGAGCTCACTATGTGCTTCCCCCAAACAAGTGCCGGTGGGCCAGTCTGTTCTCTCCACCCGTGTTATCCCAGCATGGCTCCTGCCCCCTGCAACTTCCTCCCTGCAGGTAGGGCCAATTAACTCCCCACCCCTACAGATCCCCACCTCAGCCCTGAATGACCCTCACCCTCCAGCAAGGCAATGTAAGGAGCCTGCAGTCAGGGGCCCAGAGGGTTCGGCACCCCGTCGGCTTGGCTGGGGGCCTCCTTAGACCTCAGGCTTCCAATCTGGGCTCCTGCTGCATTCCTGGGGCTGGGATTCCATCTCATGCCATGTAACTGCCTGGCCTATGGGCTCAAGTACCTTTCTGGTACCCTAGTTATTCCAGATTGGGGTCCTGTTTGCTCTCTCATTCATGCATTCACTCATTCATGAATGTGACTTCTCTTCTATTCCAGGCACCATGTGAGGTAGTACTAGGGCTCTGACAGGGAGCAAAACTATTCACAGTCCTGGGTCTCTATCTAGGGTGGGTGAGAAACATTAATTAGATGACCACCCTGGTGCCTACCAAGACAAGGGCTCTCGAGTTCAGGGGCACGCTTCTGGGAGAGGCTGCAATAGGAGGAGCCGGACCCAGGCCAGGAGGTAGGGCAGGAGAAGATTCCAGGCTGAGGAGGAGGGTGCGCAGAGGGACCGTGGTGGGCGGGAGCACTGGGAAACGTGGAAGAAGAGCTGGACTGGGCTAACGCAGAGCGTGGGCCAGCGCGTGGGCCGGCGAGTGGGGAGGATGTCGGCATGAAATGAGCAGGTACAGACCATGACAGCCTCATAATTCACGGGGAAGGTTCTGGTCTTGAGCCTGGGCATGGTGGGAAGTCATGACGAGGTTTCTAGGAGAGGGTGACAGGGCCAAAACTGTGTTCAAAAACAACAATTCCACAGCTGCTGGCCTGGGAGGGGTGGGAGCATGAAGACAGCAGGAGGAAGGCCAGTGGACAGCTCAGCAGTCAGCCAGGTGAGAGATGCTGGAGGCGGATGGGGAGACGGTGGTGGAGGGGGCAGGAAGTGACCCACTTACAGATGCATTTGGGGCAACGAATTAGTCATTTACTGCTGTGTAACAAATTATCCCCAAATTGAGTGGCTTAAAACAGGAAACATTATCTCACACAGTTTCCAGGGACAGGAATGTGGGAGGGACTTGGCTGGGTGGTCCTGGTTCAGGGTCTTTTCTGAGGCTGATGAAGGATGTTGGCTGAGGCTACAGTCACCTGAAGACTCTTGGCTGCAGATTAGAACCACCTGGCAAGTTTAAAAAGTACCGATGCCTTGGCAGCCTCCTAAAACAATGACCATCTCTGGGACAGCACCCAGGCATCAGCATTTTTAGGTGATTCCAACATGTCGTTAAGGTTGAGAACCACAGATTTTAGGGGTAAAAGCAACACAACTGCCAGGCTCCCAGCTGCCCCCAGGCTCCCAAGTCAGCTATCCCCACCTTGTCCCGCTCCAGGGCACCATCTTCCCTCACAGCTGGGGCTCTTCCCCTGCCCTCTCCTGCCGCACCCAATAGAATGTCTCGTCTTTAGTCCCCAGATCCGTCTACTGCTGGCCCTCAGCACCAGGAGGGGATCCTGGCCATGTCAGAAGGGAGAATAAAGAGGAGGAAAGGAGGGCATGAGAGAGGGCACTAAGAAGGGGAGAAGAGAGAGCAGAGTATCACTGTGATTGTGAGTTATCGCATTCTGACCAGGCATCCGAGGCAGCGACGGCTCCCATGAGCAAGTGTAAGGGGGAGAACCAGAGACCACAGCACACTTGGCTTCTGTGCTCACTGTTTCCCCAGATGCCTTCCTGAAAGAGGCCACTGCACCAAATGAGGAATCACCCAGAAAGGCAGAGATCCAGGCAAAGATGGGGGAACCAGGTCCGCGCTACATGCACTTTACAACTCTTTGAAAATTCTAATTAGGTTAGGAAATGAACTAGAGAGCCCAGTGAATTCCCAGCTCTCCTATGGACGCTGAGGTAACCTACTTTGTCATTCAAATACACGCACTATATATAACCCTGGACTGTGCAGCAATGTCACTCCTCTTACCTGACTAAAGCATATAATTATAGATTTACTTCTATTCATTCATGAAATGTGTCTTCACTTGATTAAACAGTTCATTCAAGTAAAATCCATTAAAATATGGAACATGTTAAAATGTGGCTCATTAGAGGCAGAGGGCACCGCTGTAGTTAAGATGCTAATTAGGATAAACAGGCATTTGAAACACTCAAATCTTTGAATAATTCAGGTCACCTTTACTGGGGATAGAGCTCCCCAGGAACTACCATTAATTTAAGCTAATTAAAAAATTAGCCTGGAGAAGAGTAGACCAAGGCAGGAAGTCATGGCCGACTTCAAACACTGAAGGGCTGTCACCTGGAAGGGAGGGTGTCTGGTTCTGGGCACCTCCGTGGTGAAGGGGGAACGGACAAGTAGTGGTTCAAGAAAGCAGATTCGGGCCCAAAGCCCAAAACAACTTCCTAATGATACAGAAGGTTGCTTTGGAGGGTAGTAGGCTCCCTGTCTTCAGCAAACAGAAGCTGATGGGGATGCCAGAGAGGAGGTTCTTGTTTCATCACTAATGCTCGTGGTTCCAAGAGAACAAGAGTTTCAGAATTCCACCTGCCCTCATTGCTGAAGTGGAGCTCTGCAACTCTAAAGTTTTTCAAAGATTTGGGGCACACACTTAAATTCCTGTAGAAACGTTTCCAGGTGGCTGTATTTGCACGTCTACAAACCTGATGGGCATTCATGGAAGTGTTCCTTTGGAAAAATGGAGCCATTTAGTTTTCAGATTCCTATAAATAAGTTAGTTCCGAATACCCTGTGACCCGATTTGAATATAAGGGAAACTTCTTAAAGAGGCAAGTACATAAATGACCATGTATTAGGTCTATTGCACATATGTGCACGTGGGGGTAATACCTGTGGGTAAACGTGCAGCTGTGTCTGTGTGAAGACTGCACATGTGTGACACCTGAAAGTTCACACTGCAGAGCCAGTGGGTTGAATGGAGACCCCCCAAAAGATATGTCCACGTCTTGACTGTCAGAACCTGTGAATGTGACCTTATTTGGAAAAAAGGTCCTTGTAGATGTAATTAATTTAAGGATCTTGAGACGAGATCATCTGGGTTACTGCATGGGCCCTAAACCCAATGATAGCTATCATTATAACTGAAAGGCAGAGGGCCTTTGGGGCACAGACACATGGGGAGAAGGCCATGTGAAGGCAGAGGGACTTTGGGGCACAGACACATGGGGAGAAGGACATGTGAAAGGCAGAGGAGGAGACTGGAGCGATGTGGCCATAAGCCAAGGAACATGTGGATCTCCCAGAAGCTGGAAGAGGCAAGGAAACATTCTCCCCTAGAACCTCTGGAGGGAGCACGGCCCTGCGGACGCCTTGATTTCAGACCTCTGGCGTCCAGAACTGTAAAAAACAAATGCCTGTTGTTTTAAGCCATCAGGTTTGTGGTGACTTGTCATCCCAGCTACACCTGGGGCCTCTTGAGACCTGGGTGCTCCCTGGTCCAAACCATGTTCCCACGGAGAAGCCAGGGCTTCTGTCCTGTCCATCCCTTCACTTCACACAGGTGGGGTTTCCTGAATGGAAGGAACCCCAAATTCCCTCTACATGATGGCCACTTCTGTCCCAAAGAAATATGGGTTTTCTCAGTCCCCAGAGTTACCAAGAGCAGGAAGACGCCTGGGGCAGGAGTTGCAGGGCCAAGCAATGTCACGCAGGGCTCAGTGGAGGGTGCAGGAGTCCAGGGGGCCGACTTTGAGCTGGCTTGCAGGGCTGGCCATGAGCAAGGGGGGCTGTCACACCTGCTCCCCAGCTAACATGGCAGCCCCTCAAGGGAGGGCTTTGTTTCATTTCTGGGATCCCACCCCATGCAGGGCATGCATTAGGCACTCAGAACTAGAAGGTGAAGGAGAGTGAGCGAATGCACATGGGTGCACTGCATCTGTCCAGGCTTAGAGGTCAAGGGTAAATATTTGAGCCTGGAAGAGGTCATGCTGAGGCTTGAGAAGGTCTTGCAGGGATGAAGCAAATGCTAAGGGGAAGGGCTGCACATTGTGCCCTGAAGACACGGCCCGCTGACCCAAGGACTGGCTCCGGGGATAGTGCTGGCAGGAACTTTAACTCTGAATGGCCCCAGTGAGGGAACGGAGCTGTTGGGAGGGGGAGATGTGATGCTCTGTGAACACCCCTGCAGGACCCGTGGAGCCTGGGGATGGCTCCTTGGCCCCCTCACCACCGCACAGGGTTGTGGGGACCTATGACTGGAGCCTGCCCAGCCACTCACATCATGCCCTTACAACACCTCCCACCAGCTGCTGATGTCTGGCCAGCCCACATGGCAGCTGGGAACAGAGCCCTCGACTGGCCGAGGTGGCCTGAGGGGCAGGCCAGGACCCCCAAGACATCACCCTCCCCTTTACAGCCCTCAACCCCATCATCTCATTACAGGGAGAGGGAGAGCCTTCAGGCCACAGTCTCCTCTCCCCAGGCCCACCACCTGCTCCTTAGAGGCCCATCTCCCAGGACCACACCCCATAGGCAGGGACACATCCTGGATCCCCTGCATGGGGTGGGACAGGTGAACTCAGGGAACCAGGTGAACTTTGGGCTCTCTGGTTCTCAAATCTCTCTTCCCATCAGCCAGCCTTTCACAGTTTTAGAAATTCTAAAGAATTAAGTATGATAGACAAAATAATATCACCGCCCCACCTCCCCCCCAACACACACACACAAAAAAGATGTTCACATCCTCATCCCTGGACAAATGGGACTTTGCAGATGGGATGAAGTGAAGGATTTTCAGATGGGAAGACCTGCTTGGATTATCTAGGAGAGCCCAGTGTAATCACAGGGTTTTTATAAGGGAAAGAGGCGGGTAGGAGAGTCAGAGTCTGAGGAGATGTGAAGACAGAAGTGGGGGTCCAGGAGAGCTTTGTTTGATTTATTTGAAGGTGTCGAACTGCTGGTGAAGGTGGAGGGCAGGCAGGGCAGGGCCGTGAGCCAAGAATGCAGGTGGCCTCAAGAAGCTGGAAAAGGGGAGGGAAACAGATTCTTCCATAGAGACTCTGGAAGAAACCAATCCTGCCAACACCTTGATTTTGGTCCAGTGAGACTTACTTTGAATTTCTGAGCTTTAGTATGTAAGATAATAAATGTGTGCTATTTTAAGCTGCTGAATTGTGATGATTTGTAGCAAACTCATACAGTAGGCTTTGACCTTGAGATCCACCCATCCTCAAACACCCCCTAGTATAGGAAGCCTTCCCTCATCCCCAAGTGAGTGGTGACTCCCCTCTAACTCCAGTCCTGAGCTCAAGGCCACGCTTCCTGGCTAACTAAAGATTGTCCTGAGAGTCCACACACCCTCGATCTGGGACCCCCAGAGCCCAGCACGAGGATGTGGGACCCAGTCCAAGCCCCCTTCTTGGATGATGCACAAACCCCCTTTGCAGTACGCCCCAGTCAGCAGCCTTCCCTTTGCCTCCCAGTTTCCAAGGAGCTTGCCACTCGGTGGTGGTCAGTGAGGTCAGGATACGCTGAGTTGCAGAGGAATGAAATTAGCCATCAGAACTTCATTGCCTTCCTGGGACAAAGTGCCTATTGCTTTAACTGCAGCAGACTCGTGGGACCAAACCAATATTTACAGAAATATTTGGATACGAATAAAACAGGGATATTATCCAGTTAAGATGATGAATACAAACCTCTACAGGAAATCAGCAAGAATGTAAAGTGTGCCTCTGACACCAGAATAGAGGAAGGCTATTAGAGAAATCACACCTGAGAGCACTAAAGGAAGCAGGCTGCAAACGGGTTGCTGGGTTCCAGAGCCCATCCCTGCTTCCTGGCACCCAGGGAATTGCTGAGGGGTCAGCAGGGGCCACATGGATGGGAAGTCCAGGCCTGGGAGACACCCTGCCTGCACATCCCTAGGAGCTGTCACTGAGACTAGGGGACCAGGGTGGCATCTGGGCCTCTGGGGAAGGACCAGGACCCATGTAGGAAGCCACCAAGAAGTAGATTTTGGCTTAGAGGCAGAACTTTCTAACAAGACAGTGATCCCAGGACAGAAGGGCCTTTCCCAGGTGGGAGTGAGCTCCCCACCACTGCAGGTATGGAAGCAGAGGTGGGGTTGCCATTGAAGGGGTTCAAGCATCAAATGGAGGGGCTGAAGAGACTGCTGGAACCCTGACAAAGGTCTTGGATTCTCCAGCCTGTGGCCCAGGTATGAGGGCACAGATGCCAAGGGCAGCCCAGGTGTTAGCTGTTCTGAGCCCTGCAGAAAAGGACAGCTTCAGGCAGCTGGATCGCTGGATCAGCAGTTGCACCAAGCACCCACCCTCTCATTTCATGCTGGAGCTAAAGGACTCCTCGGAGAGCCAGGGGCATCCCTGCCCTTTCTACATGCAGCTTTCTTGCCGCTCTGCATTCCAAATCGAGATCTTTGTCTTCTGCTCTAGTGCCCCGCTCAGATGTCCCAGAGCCCGAGCACTGAAGCCCTCCTCCCTAGCTCACACGGATTCCCTTCTTCCTCCAGGACTGCCACTCTGGCGTGTGCAGGAGAGGAAGTAAAGGCAGAGGTGCAAACTGCTCCCCAGAGCCCGCCTCTCTTCCTTGCTCCCCCCCTGCTCTCCTTCCACCGCCTCCCCCACCCACTCCAGCCTCAGGGAGCAAGCAGGCAGCGGGGCACCAGCAGGGTCACTCTGGGGTGAATTTCGGCCTCTCAGCGGTCTCACAGAGCAGATGCCGTTGCTGTCCCCATTTTATGGAGGAAGAAGCTGAAAGGTGAAGTGACCCGCCCCAGGCCCGACAGTTAGTCAGTCAGTCAGAGGTCAAGATTCAAACTCCTGTTTCTCTGCCTCCCAAATCCCCGAGAGGTGAGTGGAGGATGAAGGGAGGAAGAAAGGTTTGGGGGTAGCACAGACCCCCAGAGTGGTTTCCAAAATGACAGGACTCAAGATGGTCTTGTTCATGGAGTGCCCCCCTGCCCCCCACCCACGAGGCTGGGGGACCTGGGGGGCTGGGACCATGTTGTGCCTCTCTCTGGGTGTCCATGTGGGACACGAAGTGAGCAGACAGGGAGAGAGGGCAGAGCTGGGCACACCTGGGGGGCAGGGCATCAAGACCAGCAGGCAACAACAAAGAGAAGGCGGGCGAATGCCCAAGATGTACTGCATCTCCAGGTCCCCAGGTCACTGCGGGGGAGCCCCTGCACAGCAGGCCGAGCCGGCACTGCCTCCCTCAGGCCCATCCCCACACCTCTGGGACAGGGCCAAGCTCAGAACACCAGGCCCAGACTTCGACACTCCAACCCATCAGCCCTCATAGGGCAGCAGGGGACACTGAGATCCGGCACGGGGTACAGACCTGTCCCAGATCACACAGCTGTCCCGGAGCAGAGGTGGATTCAAACCCTGCCTCCTGCCTCGCTGATGCTGTCCAAGGCTGTGTCTTTAACAGCTGCTCCAGCACAGTAACCCCACAGCCTCAGCCCTTCCAAGGACGCTGTCCCAAATCCGCGCAAGACAGGAGCTGCTGGAGGTGGTGCCCAGCCAAGGCCATGGTGTTCCAGCGCCCAGCACAGAGTCTGGCATAGAGCAGCTGCTTGGCCGTCACCACACAGAACTGGAGATCTCCCTGACACCAGCCACCCTTGGGGCCACAGTTTTTAAGAGTTGTGGCTCCCAAGCCTGCTTATGCATTGCAGTTCCCGGGAAGCTTTGAGAAAACAGATTCCTGGGCCCTACCCAGGAGATTCTGACTCTGGTATGAAAGGAGTGGGAGGGAGGCCAGGAATCTATGTTTGTATAAAGCACCCTGAACACACAGCTAGATTTGGGGACCGCTGGCCAAGTGACATCATTTTAGGTGCCCCAGTCTGACCAGCCTTTTAGCATAGACTCTATTCCCAAGGACCCTGTAATGGGTACTATGATGGGCTTCCGGAACCTTCTGTCCTCCCAGCCGCCACTGGCTCCAGACGGCTCACACACGCAGCTTGTGATCTTGACTAAAGGGGGAAACCTCAGCCAAGGTCACCCACCCCTGCCCAGGGCTGCCCACACCCAGTGACTGGCCTTGCCTCTTCGCCTCAATTTGGAACATCTCTGAAGGGCCTTCTCAGCTCCAGGGCTTCCCCTGGGCTCAGCTAAGGCCTCTGCTATGTCATTTCGGGCCGACTTCTCCCTGTCCCTCACGCCCTCCTGTGCAGCATTCCCCAGTACACCTACAAGTCTTGGGATCCCTTCCTGGGAAGACTGACCTAGGCCAAGCTCACCCATGTGTTCACTGATTCAGCCGAAACCAGTACTTTGCCCCTCAGCCCTTAGACGACAGGGCCTCCTGGGCTGAGAGTGCTGGACAGCAGGAAAAATGCACCTGCTTGCTTTGGGGTTCCCCATGGTAGGGCCCTCGCACTAGCTCAGACTAGTTACATCTTTTTGATTCAGACTTTAAATTTATCAGAGTAATTTCTAAACTTTATTGAAAGTCTGGGAAAAAGAGGAAAATGACAAAACTACTTATATCCCAATTTACTGACCCAGGGGGGCATTTATGTCCCATAAAATTTCTTGTGCTGGTTGCCCTCCTCCACATCTCTCCCACTCTGTTTCTGGAACTTGGCTTTTATGGACACAGCCTCACGTGAGCTCCCTAGTCCTCTGCGTTCCAGGTAGGCTCAGCCAATGAGAGGCCCCAGCAGCCGCCAGAGGGCCAATAGGAGGCCCTCACAGGAGTCAGATGGCAGGAGGAGAAAGAGCTCAAGGTATTTCCGCCCACCTGCAACCTGGTTCAGACACAGCCCCTGACCAGCAGCTCCTTCCCTCCGCTCCGGTCATGCTGTTCCCTCCCCTCGTCCTCCAGGACACACACGTGGTCCTGACCCCCCTCGTTGCTAGACCCTGGTACTGCAACAGCCCTGGTTCGTTCCCCTGGTCTTGCCAAAGTCATCCCTTTAAAGTAAATTTCCTTTACATTCAGCTCTCTGAATATGCCATTTCCTGCTAGGACCTTAACTGGCACAACAGGTAAGTGTCTTTTAGGTAGAATTCATCAAAGTGCAAACAATCTTATATCCTGATTTTTTCACCTCACATTTTGTCATACCCCCTTATAATTCATTTTCACCACCAACCACACACACTAATCACTTTAAATTCTTGACCTCCACTTTCCATTGTGAAAGTCCTGCTCCCTGTTTAAGCCCCACCGCAAACAGCTCCCTCTGCATGAAGTATTTCTGGATTTCCCAGTGAGGTGTGCTCACCCTTCTGAATGCCCGCACTCTCTGTTCCTGCCTCCTAGACTCACACTTTCTCGGGTCTGTTCTGCAGGAATTGGGAAGTTCTTTGGGTCACCCACACCTCCTTTCCCCAAAAGCACACGACAAAGGGTCTTCTTGGACCTAGTGCAGGTGGCTGGGGGAGAACGTCAGGGCCTCGGGGGCTGATGGAAAGGAGCTAAGCTGTCAACCGTTTCTCCAAGGTCAGGAAAGACAGTCTGCCCTTGCCCTGGCCCGGAGCCTGTGGAGCCAGCCCCAGCCTGCCGAGGCGCTGAGCGTCTGTCCTGGGAGGGAGCTGGCAGGTCAGGGGAGCCAACCGTGTCCTGGGGTGGACAGCGCATCGATGTGCTGAGCAGGCCGACAGCCAGGAGCTGGGCTTGAGCTGTGCTAAGCTAAGCAGTTTTTATCATGTATCTTCCTAGGAGCAGTTCCTAGAGACTCTGGGGCACAGGTACTCACTCTGTACAGTGCAAGGGAAATTTTCCTAAGGGGATCAGAATATGGAGGCATTGTGGTGTGGTTATTGCCATGGCTTATTAACCTGACCAACTGCCCCTGGGCTGGGAGCTTCTAGGTGCCTGGGGGCCTGAGAGCCTTTCAGAGGCCAGCAGAGCAGCCTTGCTCAGTCAACACTGGCTGAACGAAGGAACGAGGCCGAACAGGGCACCTCGGGCATCTGCCTGAGATGGGCGTCACTTCCACCTGCTGCCCAGTGTCCTGAGGAAGCCTGAGAAACATCTGTGCTTCATCTGTATCAGAAGGTATGAGAAAAGACAAAGGTTTCTCAGGCAAAAATGCCAGAGTGTTCCAGAAAGGGAGCACAGAGAAAAAGTGGAGAAGGCTGCATGTCCATCACAGTGAGAAAGGTAACAATGACCACTCGTGTTTACTGAGCACCCTTCCCATGCAGGGCCCCTCACACATGTCATCTCAGTCCTCTCGACTATTAGTCAAAAGGTATAATTTTGAGCAGTTTATGGATAAGTAAAATGTGATTCAAAGATGGTGAGTCAGTTGCCCAGGGTCACACAGTTAGGAAGCCATGAGCAGGGGATTTAATTTCAGGTCTCTTTCCCATACAGTAAACCAGGGGTCAAAAAACTTTTTCTGTAATGGGCCAGATAATAAATATTTTAGACTTTGCAGGCCATACAGTGCCTGTCGCAACAACTTAACTTTGTCTTTACATTATAAAGCAACCACCGACAATGTGCAAATGAATGGCCATGGCTGTGAAGCAATAAAACTTTATTTACAAAAACAGGGGGCTGAATTTGGCCCGTGGGCCTCACAGATGCGGACCCTTGCTCTAAACCCACAACAAAGAGCCTGTGGTTCTCTTTTCCCCTCTGGGAAGATGGAAGGAGAGGCAAGTTAGGTGGCTCCAGAGAAGAATGCTGGCCATGCCCCCACTGCCTGGGCCACCTTGGGGGAGCAAGGAAACTGAGCCACTTTACTCATCTGTAAAAGGGGCATAACCACGACTTATATTAACACTGGTAGGAAGGTTAAAGGAAGTTAATACATGCTAAATATCTACCATGGCTGAGGTTCAGTAAATGGCAGCATTTATTATCAGAGGTGAGACAGTCAAGAAGGGGAAGTGGAGAAAAATGCCTATGAGGTTGGGAGAGGGGAGGGAAGGCTGGTGATGTCCCTGGAACTGAATCCCAGTAGGTGTGTGTTCTCACCAAGACTGGTCACAGGCTTTCCGTAGGAGAATGTTATTCCACACCCCATGGGCCCCTGAAGGGAATTCATAGGCACTGGGAGGGACATTTTCACCATCCCCGGAAGGAGCGGATGTGTGGTGCTCGGTGTCTCCCCGCGGAAGATAGGGGGGCAGCTGTTCACAGACTTGATATGGCAAATTGTGTGATGTGCTGTCTTCCTGGGGCCGGCAGCCAAGCAGTGATGGGGGCCTCTGCACCCCTTCCCCCCACCACCTGCTGCCCACATTGGCTGATTCACGCAGGAGGCCCTGGGTGTGCTGGAAGGAATCTGAAATGGTTCTCTAGTGAAACGCAAGGCTTAGGAAGGACACTGGGGACTTGGAGACAGGGGACAGTTTCTTTTGTGTTTCCATTTGAAGGTCATAACTTTGATAAAGGAGGATGTGGGGAAACTCCATTAATATTGCTGACGGGCAGGATGTGGCTTATATGCCAGATGATGAGTCCCTGGCAAGGGACAGCACTCATGGTCCCAAGATTGGTGACACCATGTTTGGTGGGAGACTCACCCATCTGATCAAGAAGATGCTGAACTGAAATGAAATTGGAGAGCAGGAGGAAAAATACCCAGGAGAAAGGATAAAACCAGATATAATAGGTAGTATGTATGAGGAATTTAAAAGGGGGCCCTATCATAAGGAAATGTTCAGGAAATGTCATATATCTGTATGCCAAAGAACAAAGTGTGGGTAACAATGTTAACTATGAAACTTTCGGGAAAGATGGCAAGGCTGAGCGCAGATGTCCAACTCCCACCTAAGCTACCTCCTTCTGAAAGTGACAGAGAGGGCCAAGGCAGTATAAAAATAGGAGGGAATCTGCTTCAGCACTGGAAGATAGGAAAGAGTGCCATCAATATGCCACCAGCTTTGAGGAATTTCTGCTAGGTATGGTGCCAGTGGTACCAGACTGGAGGTTGACTCATAAGCTCTGCTTCCTGGGAAAGCAGTGTGGTGCTGCAGGGGAGGCAGAGGCGCTCACGGGACCCACCCTAAAGCCTCTGAGGGCAAGTGCCTGAGTGTGAGGAGAGACTGGGCCACGGAGGGGTGCAGAGCCTACCACAGGGAGCCCACCTCTCGTGTGCAGCCCGACAGCCTTCGGGAGTGACTGGGCCCTGAGATCCAAGAACAAGCAAAGCCTATCCAAGCCTGGTTTTCCCATGATAGGCCTGGGCATTGCTCACACACAGCAGGCAGGAGCACAAAGGAGTGGTCCGGAGGAGCAGTACACAACTGGAGCAACAAACTAGAAGAGAAATGCCCGCAGCCCAGAATGCTCGCCGCCGCCCCCTGCCAAACCCTTCAGGCTGCTTGTCCTTGGCTGGCACTGTGGAAACTCCTCATCCAGTCTTCCAGATTAATATATATCTGGGGGGAAGAATCTAATAGCATCTAGATAAAACACTGAGGTGACCTCAGGATGACTGACCCATGCTATCAGCAAATACCAGGTCAGGGAATACCTAAAATGTGCAGGGAACTTAGGAAAACTTTCTGAAATATAAAGGGAGTGAATGAGGAATGCACGCAGAAGAAGAACATCATCTCTACAAAGATTCACCATAGGAACTAAATTTGGAAGTAAATCGTAGTGTCTGGTTTGTACTTCAAGGAGGTTAAGGAAAACCTGGTCTCTAACATGTAAGAAACGGAATATGCAATAAAAGAAACTGAAACTAAAAGAAAGCTAGCAGAGTTAAGATAATCATGATAGGAAATGAATAAGGTGAGAATTTTAAGAAGCATTTGAAGCAGTAAACGGCAGAATTTAATTGTACAAGACCAATGGATGTGGTGGAGGACATGCTGAGATGTTGACTCAGAATACAGAGTACAAGGAGCCTAATATTTTAAACAACAAATGCAACTACAAAATAGTCTTATTATTATGAGGATGCCATGTTCTTTAGCTAAAAGCATGGGATTTGACCAAAGCTGTAATCAAAGACAAATCAATTGGCTTAAATACATTTCATAGCAACCAAAACAAAGAGTAAAAAGAAGTATGCAAATCCAGAGAATAGAAAATAATGGCAAAATAAACATAAATAAAGGAAGAAGGTATTATCCTCAGGCAGAAGCAAATAAATTAGAAAGTAGGTAAATAGAAGTGGTGCCAATAAAAATCCAAGTGCTGGTTCTCTGGGCTTAAAAATGAGATAATGGGATGTTTCACTGAAGATTTAACTTGTGTTTTTTGCTATATGTTTTTTAGTGAGAGAAAAATCTAGAAGAGTTGTCTATCTCTGGGAAGAGGAGTAATCTTTAAAGGGGAGGTAAGTGGATCCCCCTAGAAGCACCCAAGGTGTCTGTTTTACGGACAATGAGCTCTACTCCACAGCAAAATGGACCACTTAGAGGTAGAGTTCTAAAAGAAACCCTCTCTGACTCTTGGGGATGTGGCTATCAGAGAAGAAAAAGCCAACAGAGGTTCTCCATCCATGGGAAGATGATCACAATTACTCCCAACGAAGTATTCCTGCATCCTGGCCGTGGCTCCATGTGGAAGTGAAAAAGCTGTTTGCAGAAAGTTGGAACTTGGGAACCTAGAGAAGAGCTTGGGAATGTCTCGAAGTGTGTCCAGGGACCTGGATCCATGGTCGGAACCAGTCCGATCAGTGTCACCAGCACCACCAAGTGCCAACAGGCTGCAAGGGCTACAGAATGCAGGCTCCCCCAGCTCGGTGATGGGAAGATCATCAGGGTTATTGGCCGTTTTGGAGAAGAGCGATGCTTTGAGAGGGAGATGCTGACCCTGGTAAATTAGGGAGGTGAAGTGGTTGATCCAGGTTTAATTTAATTTGGAAAAATAAGAAATGTGACCATTTTCTTGCATGCTATATTTTAGACATTAATATCAGTTACATCAACAAAGAACCAAACTAGCTAGTTTAATGAAGGGAAGACATGGGGAAACATATCTGTAATGAAAAAGAGCATTCAATAAAAAACACAGAAATTTTTTTCAAAATTGTACTTAAATATATGCTAATAAATTTGAAAATCCCAAAGGAATTGACTATTTTCTGGAAGATAGAAGTTATTAAAATTCACCCAAGATACAGGAACCTAAAGTGATCAAGAAACCACAAAGATAACTTGTAAAAGGGCCAGGGTGGGAGATGCAAAACCTTGACTGGCTTCATAGACTCATTTTGATTTTTAAGGAGCAGTTAATTTGTATATTTTATAAAGTATTCCAGGGTACCTAAAAAGATGGAAAACCTAATTCACGTTGTAAAACTAGAATAAGTCTGACAACTAAACCTGATTCAAGATGGCACAGAGTAAAATATAAACTATTATCACACATACTTGCAGAAGAAAACTAGATAATTAAATTGGTTAAAAGAATAATGCAGCATAAGAAAGAAAGGTTTGTTTTAGGAATGCTAATACGGTTTAATGGAAATGTGAATGCCAGATCCATTTATCCACCTGTCTAGTCAACCCGTCCAGCTGGATATCCAACAGGACTGTCTAAGCTGTTGATTTCCTTCTCTTATACTTGCTTCTCTGCATTCTTCCTCAAGTTAATATAATAACTTATTCTGTCCAGCTGCTCAGCTGGTGCCGTCCTTGATGCTTTAGTCTTTTTCACATCACACATACATTCCACCAAGAAATCTGCATTGTCAGCTCTATTGTAAAAAAATATCCAGAATCTTACTAGTTTCCATCATCTAGTCCGAGTCCCAACCTACCACTCAGCAGCCAGGGTGATCCTTTTAAAATGTAAGAGATCAAATCCTTCTGGGAAACTGTAGTTTTTCCAGAGTCCAGAAATAAATCCATACTTCTACGGTTAGTTGATTTTCAATAAGGGTGCCAAGACCACTTAATGGAAAAAAACTAGTCTCTTCAACAAATAGTGCTGGGATAACTGAACAGTGTCATACAAAAGAATGAAGTTGGACCCTTACCTATACCTATAAAAAATGAATTCAAAATGGACCAAAGACCTAAATGTAAGACTAAAACTATAAAATTCTTAGAAGGAAACATGGATTTACATCTTCATGACCTTGGATTGGACAGTGGTTTCCTAAGTATGACACCAAAAGCACAAGCAGAAAAAGAAAAAAAACATAAACAGGTAAATTGGACTTAAATTCGTTAGACAAAAATTAAAAAACATTTGTGCAAAGGACATCATTAAGAAAGTGCAAAGACAACCCACAGAATGGGAGAGAATATTTGCAAATCACATGTCTGGCAAGGGTCTAGTATCCAAAATGTATATAAAGAACTCTTATAACTTTCATAGCAAAAAGACAACCCAGTTAAAGATAAAGAATATGAATAGGCATTTCTCCAAAGAACATACACAAGTAAGCTAGCTACAAAATACCACATATTTTATGCTTCCTTTTTTCCTAGTTTTATTGACATTTGATCAACCTGTAACATTATGTAAGTTTCAGGTGTACAGCATAATGGTTTGATATATGTCTATGTTGTGAAATGATCACCACGATAAGTTTAGTTAACATCCATCACTCACAGTTACAATTTATTTTCTTGTGATGCCAACTTTTAAGATCTACTCTCTTAAGCAACTTCCAAATATACAACATGGTATTGTTAACTATCGCTAACATGCTGTACATTACATCCCCAGAACTCATTTATCTTGTACCTAGAAGTTTATACCTTCTGACCACTTTGACCCATCTCCCTTACCTCCAGCCCCTATGATTCCATGTATATGAAATATCATTTAGAGGCAAATCCGTAGGTACAGAAAGTGGATTTGTAGCTGTCAGGGGTTGGAGGGAGTGAGAAATGAGTGACTGCAAATGAATATGGGATTTTTGGGGGTTGATAAAAAAGTTCTGGAATTAGATAGTGGTTATGGTTGCACATCATGGAATACATACCAAAGTCCACCTAAGTGTATACTTTAAAATGGTGAACTTTGTTATATGAAATTTGTCTCAGTAAAAAACAAAATAATAATAATACTCTCCAGTAGCTTCTCAACTGACTCAAAGTATAAGCCAATGTCCTCACAAATATCTTGTAAGGGCTGGAAATTGCAACTCCCAACATTCAGGCGCACACACGCGCACACACCTGCTCCACTCCACGCCACCCCCACTATTCCAGCCATAATGGTCTCTCTGATGTGGCTCCAGCACCACCAGAATCACTCCCACATCAGGACCTTTGCACATGCTATTCTCTCTATCTGCAACTCTCTTTCTCCAGATATCCTGTGATTTGTCCCTTACTGCCTCCAGGTGTCTGTTCAAATGTCACCTTTCCTTTGAAGCCTGACCTCATCCCACCACACATGGCATATCCTACCCCCTTACCCTACTTCATTTTTCTCCCTACCACTTATTACTTGACATATTATGCATTTGTTTGCTTATTGTTTTTTTATCATCTGTCTCCACACTAGAATGCAAGCTCCTTGAGGATAGGGACTTTGTTTCATTTACTGATGTCTCCACTGTACCTAGAATGGTGCACAACACATGCGAAGCACTCAGTAAATATGTGTTAAATGAATGAATGCATTACAGAATGAACACAAGGACTATAATTTGTCACACTAATAGGGCAAAGAAAAAAATGCATAGCTATTGATGCAGATTCTAAAAAGACACCTGATTTTTCATGCATATCAGACACTGAAAAAAAATAAAACATCCCTTACTATGATGAGGAATATCTTTTCTTCTAACAGACATCATACCTTACAAATAACATTCTCACTGAAA
>JAVSCE010006205.1:0-46322 GCA_032199065.1 Smutsia gigantea
AAGCAGTATGGAGGTTCCTCAAAGACTCAAAATAGAAATACCATTTGACCCAGGAATTCCACTCCTAGGAATTTACCCTAAGAATGCAGCAGCCCTATTTGAAAAGGACAGATGCACCCCTATGTTTATTGCAGCACTATTTACAATAGCCAAGAAATGGAAGCAACCTAAGTGTCCATCAGTAGATGAATGGATAAAGAAGAAGTGGTACATATACACAATGGAATATTATTCAGCCATAAGAAGAAAGCAAATCCTACCATTTGCAACAACATGGATGGAGCTAGAGGGTATTATGCTCAGTGAAATAAACCAAGCCGAAAAAGACAAGTATCAAATGATTTCACTCATATGTGGAGTATAAGAACAAAGAAAAAAACTGAAGGAACAAAGCAGCAGCAGACTCACAGAACCCAAGAACAGACTAATAGTTACCAAAGGGAAAGGGACTGGGGAAAATGGGCGGGAAGGGAGGGATAAGAGGGAAAAAGGGGTATTACGATTAGCAGATGTAATGTTGGGGGAGCACGGGGAGGGCAGTACAACTCAGAGAAGACAAGTAGTGATTCTGTAACATCTCACTACGCTGATGGACAGTGACTGTAATGGGGTTCGTGGGGGGGACCTGATGAAGGGGTAGTTTAATAATCGTAATATTGCACATGTAATTGTAAATTAATGATAATAAAATAAATTATATTAAAAAAAAAAAGACATTTATACCAAAGGTGTTTTGTTAGTTTATTAGGAAATCAAGGACTCTATTAATTCACATAATAGTTAAGTAAAGGATGTCCACTGATCTAATAAGCATCTACTGAGACTAAAGGAAAAGTGCAACTCAACTCTGTGGTCAATGAAGTCATGGCAAAAGGAGCACCTCCAGGACCCACTCAGATGCCCCACAGGGCCAGGGACAAAGTAACGCTTTTCCGTGTTCTTAATCTGTACATAGTTGTGCATGCACACATGCATGGGCGCCCATACTACACTGGTAATGGAGAGGGGAGGTTGTTATCCATAAAAAGAAATGTGAACTGAGATAATCAAATGAAACAACCTCTTTTGAATAATGTCTAAAAATTCTTAAATTCATGAAACTTAAATCAACACAAACTGATATAACAGTATTAGCTAGTATGTGTTGTGACAGATGTTAGACACTAACAACAATTTCCCTGAAAAATACTACTTGTAGTGGTTAAACCATGTTGGTGCCTTTCATTCAGAAATGTTCTCTTCATTTGTGTCTCTCTCCTGCTTGCTCCTTCTCTCCCTCCCTTTGCCTGTGCCCCCATACATATACATATACATGCACATCTGCATACACATGTATTTATGTATCATGTATACACTTACAATATACACTCATTACCAAAAAATACAAACTGTTCAAGTGTCAAAGTTTTTTAAAAAATCACTTGATATTTTGCCAGAAATAACTTTCCTGTATTTTTTGGTAAAGTATAAATGTAAATATCTTTTAAAATTTAAATATCTGTGAGTATGCTAAGAAGATTTATATATGTAATTTAATGTGTAACTTTGTAGGCAGGATTATGGTGATCCCTGTTTTGTTAAATTTTTGCAATATTATTTTTAATCGGAAAAAAACAATAATAAAACTAACAGAAAAGAAACTTTATCACACTATGTAGAGACACTGCTAAGCTCATGAAACTCCATAAATTTTAATTCCCTTTGTGTACATATTTGATGTTGAACAGTGAAATGTTATACCTTAAAACAATAATAATTGTTAGGAAATTGGCATATTATAAGCTAAATGAGTGTTTGGAAGGTTATGTACACATGCCTCAAGTCAAACAGCTAAACCACATGAAGTTAACATTACCATCAAAAATACACAATATGTGTTAGAGGGACTTTTTCCTCTGTTCTTACACAGAATATACAGGATTTTCCAATGACTGATTTTTACCAAGAAACTTTTAAAATTATGACTTCTATTCTGACATATATCACCTTTAACATAAGAGCGTTGACACCAAAAGCTTGTTCTCCTTCAGGTTCCAATCAAAGAGAAGTTTGACTTCTGTGGTTTTACCCACAAAATTCCAAGGTTTCTTAGAATATGCTGCCATACAGCTGAAGTGCGATTCAAAGGCAAACAGTTCCATTTTTTATTTGCAGATACTAGAAATAAGACTTTTAATATATCCTCCTTTTGTCCTCACTCGTGCAACAAGAGTGTATTTATAGTCTCAGATCTTAGCAGAAAACACTGATTATACATAGAATGAAGACCTAGCAACAAAGCTGGAGGAAAAGCTGTAAACATGAAGCTCTGAAAGAACTTAAGAGAACTACACACTTATTTGGAATCAATAAGAATGACAACTGAATGGATTGAAATACATTTTGAATTCATAACTCATGTTTTAGAAAGTATTTGTCACCTTTAGAACTAATTCACTATTCTGAAAGCTGATAAGTGAAAGAAAAAAATCAAGCATTTTCTGACCTTCCTACAGAAACCTGTACACCAAGGTATATAACCAAATAGTTTGTGAAGGAAGTTTTTCTCCATAGAAGTATCCCAGCTAATAAAAGAAGTAGAAATTAACAGAATTAGAATATAACCATTTGTAACCTATAATGCAATTACTGATATACACAACAATCATCAATGATTGCTAATGTAACAAAAAGACACAACCAGACATTATGTGTCTTTTGATAAAATTACACCTTTGAAGTCTTGCTACAGACCAAAAAATTACACCTGAATCTGACCAAGTCTGTAGATCCAATTATCAATTTCCAGAAATAAAGAGCATCTGCAAAAAGCCTATTAGTTAACATCATATTTAATGGTGAAAGACTGAATTGTTTCTCCCTAAGATGAGGGACAAGGCAATGATGTACACTTTTATCACTTCTATTCAACAATATCCTGGCGTTTCAAGCCATTGCAATAAGGCAAGAAAAAGAAACAAAATGCATAAAGATCAGAAAGGAAGAAGCAAAACTGCCCCCATTTGCAGATATAATTGTTTACATAGAAAATCCTAAGGGAATCTACAAAACAACTACTAGAAATATCTCTCTAGATTCTTCCTATCTGTTAGTAGTTGAGGGCAAAGGTTGACAGCAGATATCTGCCTGAGATTTCTGGGTCAGCAACACAGTCTTATTTAGAGGAAAACTGCTTGTGCATCCTATTTATTTAATTCTTTCATTCTTTTATTCTTCCTTATTCTCTCTCATTCTCCTTCCCTCTCTCACTCACTCAATCACTCACATAGGGACTCCTTATTTAAGCCTTGGTATATTCAACTATAAAATAGGGAATGGGAACAGCATCTACCTCATAGAGTTGTTGTGAGGATAAAATGAGACAATGCACATAAAACATTTAGCATGGGGTTGGATGCTTTGTAAGCACTTAATAAGTACTACAATGAGGACAATGCCTGCCTTAAGGAAAACCATTTTCTATCATTTTCTGTCTCTCCTCACTCTATTCTACCTATCTTCTCTTTACTAGGATAAGGTGATTCCTAGCTACCCTGACAAACATCACTGACAGCCTAGAAGAGAGTTTAAAAGGACTTTAGCCTTTGATTTGCAGTTCTGAAGGTTTCTGATTCAAAGCAAGCTGGGCTTTTAGATAACATCAAAATGATCACTTTGGTAGACCATTCATTATCTGTATAAATAATAAATAATGTGATAAAGATTTCTCTTAATCTGGCAGGAAACATTTTAACTGTGGTTATCCCAGAATTATTGATTATGCATGGTTTTTGTTCATTATTCATTCTTTCTGTTATTTTTCTAAGTTTCTGTAATAAATAACTTTTCTTTTTAACAAGCTTATTGCCTGACTTCAACGTTACACTCCTGCCTTCACAATACTTGCTTTTAAAGCACTATACTAAAGAGCAAGGAAGGGTCTCCCAAAATGGGATTTGGTCCCATGTATTTCACTTCCCTGTATCTGAGTTCCTGAAATGAAAAGAGTGAATACAAACTAATGCTGTGGGTGTTTTGTTTCATCTGACCTTCACCACACATTTAGTATTTTCACTTTAGCTCTAGTGATAGGTACATCCTTCAAATTAAGAGAATTAAAAACACATACTATAATCAACCAATAAATTATATTGTCAAATTATGTTTTAGTTCCTAAAAGGTAAGTACCAAACTGCAATAAGAATAGAGCAATAAGAAAATTTACCAATTCTTGGCCATTAAAGATACATCTTCATTTCAAGATAATTTTTAATCTTTTTTATCTTTGTTTCATTTAGTGGTGGCAGTAATGAGCCAAATTATTACAAAACAAATATTAAAAGGCCCTCAAATGTCAACTGTTTAATGTAGGGTTTTAAAATAGTGTTTATGTGGTAGAGGATTATTAGATGGAATTTCTCCACTCAAAATGAGATTAGGATTTTTAAGTATAATTCCTAATCTCACAGATACTTCTCTCCTTTGGGAGATCTTTAGTCCTTCTAAACCACCCTAACCTCAATCCTGATACAAGAGCCCCCAAAGGGGGAAAGTGAAGCTACACTTGCAGGAGAGATATACCCACATTCCCAGGCAGCGTGCAAACAAGGAAGAATACAGGATCAGCAGCAACAAAAGCTCACATTCAGTACCACTGGCACACCACACATCTCCAAGGATTACTGATGATTTTGAAGTATTTATGTCATCTTATAAATGCTGCCATTCACTCTCACCGTGGCTAGTGGGCATCTGAAAAATCTTTCAACACATCTCCTGTTAGAAGTCCACAGGGACAGATAAGTAATGAGGAAAGGTCTTTCCAAATTTAAAAGGAAACATTTGGTACTTCAGTTTCCAGTATTGCAACATCTCTTTTTCAACAAAGGAATTTATTACACAGTACGTCACCTTTTCCCTGTTGGAGGATTTACTGCCAATTTTGGAGTTGGGTTACTTCTGGTTTTCAAGCCTGTCTTGTGAAATTAAAGAGAGGGCTGTCTTAAAAGTGATAGAACACACATGATTTCAGTCTTCACAGTGTGTCCCTATGGTTATCAAACCTGGAACCTATTATATACAAGAAGAGAACATTGGGAGCTTTATAAAGAGATGGACTAAGTAGTGAAGATATACTTTACTATACTTAAAGAGGGTATAACCACACATTTAGTGTTTTCCCAATATTCCGTTCTCTCTAATCCATAATCCACCAGTGTACTCTGGATATTTATTATAATGTATCAAAAACAACTCAGTCTTTTTCAATTTTTTTTTTTAATAGAAAAATCAGTTTTACCATATCGCCTAGAAGGCTCATCTCTCACATGCTAGGATGTGTTGGATATATCCTTTAGCACTTTATATTATTTAAAATACAGAAAAATATATTAGAACAGTTACAATTAAACATAGGAAAAGATCTCAGCTAGAGCAGAGTGCTAGGCATATGCTACATATTCTAAATACTTAATATTTATTAGTTATTATCACACTTTTCATTTTATTGAGAGGGTATAACCAAATCACAAAAGATTCAACTTTAGTTGAATAAGTAGTTGTGCTGCTCAGTTTTCTGACTGCCAAAAGTTTCACAGACTAAAACCTATTTCAAAGAAGCTAAAACATACAAACAAAAAGCCTTTGACAAAAATGAGCAGTGAAAATCCTTTATCCAGTCTGTTATGTTGGAAAGTCTGTGGTTAGCAACACAGGTGTCCCCTCCCAAAGCTTGAGCCACTCCTTTCCTTGGCCATCTCTTTGTCAAAGTCACATCTCAATGTGGACATTTATGCAATATTCATTTTGAGTGTGAATAAAGATAATGAAATAGGATCTTGCTTTCTGTTCTAAATTTTCTCAGTTACCTAAATCCCAACACTAATTAGGGCACCAAGGGCAAATGGTCCTAAATGGCAAGAAAAAAATTCATGCCTCAGTTTCCTCACTGGAAGAAAATAAATGGCTTGGCTTAAATGGTTTTAAATTTCACACAGAACAAAATTTTATAGCTAGAAGTACCTTTAGAACTTTAATAAGATTCTGGTTAAATTTTAGTTAAGAGGCTTGTAATGGAAGGCCACTTGTGAGAAAATCCTTTTAAAAAGTTGTTAATGAAATAGCATATTTAGATTAAATTCAGCTACAGAGAACTTTATTTTTTTAAGAAGGAAAAGAAAAGGTCACTGACCAATTCACCATTAGCTAATCAACTACTGTGTATCTGGGACTTTCAAAATATCACCATATTAAGGCTTTAAAATTAATTGTAAGGAAGGTATTGTAATCTGCATTTGATAAATAAGAAAAGTGAATTGGAAGAACTAAGAGTCTAAGACCCACATCTTGTACTACAAGTCACGTGTTTGTTCCATGATGGCCCCCCCACTGCAGAAATCAGGCTAATGTCATCATACAAGTAAAGAAGATACCAGCAAAGAAAACTCAAAAGCCTTAAGTACCTGAATCCATAGTCAGGATCAAAGTAATAATTACCTGCCAGTTAGTAGCATAACAAACTCCAATACCAACACCTAGGACTACAGATAGCCTCTGATTTTAATCACAACATCCTAGAAACAGTCACTAAGCAGGTCCCAAAGAAATAATGTTAAAATTGGAGACTTCATTTTGCATCAGTGCCATAGTGTGCATTTTATGAGTGAAAAAAGCCAAGATGCAGTTATAAACACCTACACTAATGTAGATATAATGTAATGTAAGATAAATATTTCTGTACACATATTGATTATATATGTAATATAAAGCCCACGAACAGAAAGAACATAAGCAAGACAGTTATACTATGCCATAAATTTAACTTATAACTACTAAGTCAGCCACATATATTAAACATTTAATAATTTTCTTAATGACAAAATTTAGAAGTGATTTATGGGGGTGATTTGAATGGATAGGACCTCTTTGAAAACTGGAAAAGGAAGTTTGAGTTGATGTTATTTCTCAATAAATTCCTCTGTACAAAGGAGAGGCAATATAAATCATTTCATCAGTTTTAAAGCTGTACAGAGTTTTAAAACAACATTTGGTATTTAGAGGCCTCATGAGGTATGATGGAAAAAAAGTTTTAAAACTGCTCACCAGTCATTGCTTATCCTTTCTCTACTCAACACAGTGTCAGGGGTGGTTCTGAGACTGAAGAAAGACATAAAAGTTCTGAAGGTAGAAGGGGAAAATGGTGATCATTTGTCTAGATCACAGAATTTTAGGAATAACAATAATAAATGGTCTCAAACCTATCTTACCACCAACTAGGAGAACTATCATATAAGCAGTTAAAGGATGAAAAAGTGAAATAGGAATACCACCTCAAATGACACCTATAGCAAAAGGCAAATAGACAATATAAAATTTATCAGTTTCCAAGGTTTTCATTTGTCACCATTCTTAGGATTATACTAGTAAAAGAAGGAAATACACTCAATTGTATTACACTTTAACATTTTTATTGTAGCCAAGAAACTTATCTACAATTTTGTTCCAAGTCACCTAAGACCCCACTTCCTAATTTCTTCTAGGGCATGAGAAAACAGATGTATCTTTACCTAAAATTAAACAGTCTCAGGAAATACACAGAACTCTCTATGAAAACCCATGTGTAGATTCCATACAGTCCACAATCCCCAAATTAAGAACTCATACAGCTAGCATGGAAATTATACTGAAAATACTGAAACTAAATTATTATGTTAGAATCATATCATTTCCTGTTAAAAAGAAACAAGAATCCTTTGTAAAATGACTGGGGGATTCTGGGTCTGGCTAAAGAAATGTCCAAGAGAAGTCTGAGCTATCTTGTTCTACCTAAAAGCAAGGAACCTGTCAAAGATAGTCATGTTCAAGACCATAGAAGCCAACTTAAAAGGCCTTTCATTGACAAAAGATGTATCAATTTTACTAGTGAAAGAATAATAGTTCCAAATTCTTTAGTATGTCTTCCAAGCCAGCAAAACTGATCCCTTAGATTTCCACTTCTAGTGAGGATGGAGAAATTTAAGAGTCCATTGCTCCTACACTAACAACAAGAGCAAGCCAGGTAAGTTACAACACTACAGGTTTTTTAAAAACTTAAGAGAGATGATGGTGCAAAGATGTCTCAATAAACTAAATTCCCAAAAGGGACAAGCCCTTCCTATGAGAGTAGAGTCCAGTGGCCCTTTTATTCTCCAGGAAGCAGTGGGAAAAAGAGAAATGCTATTGATGAGGCTAAGGAGAAACTAGTTAAACTTTAACAAACTTTAAATGATCACATGTAAAATCACATGATGAACTGGAAACCCAAGATGCCCTGTTCACTGGGTGAGTCTGATTCCATTCACAAACTCTTTCCTGTAAGGCTTCATCAAGAGCTCCAAAGACCTGGGCAGGGTAGAAGAGCTAAAAGAAAGACACACCCACACTCTCAGTGCAAGAATGCCCAACCCCATCTCAATTACAAATGACACTGACTCAGTCCTCTATACTAGATGTATGAAAGAAGTGTGCTCAGTAGCAAATATTTTCTTATGTTTATCATTTCATTATGCTGAGAAAAATTTATTTCTAAACACATTTGGCATACAGTCAATAATTATGGAATGCATGAAAATGCAAGTAGTGTACCCTGTAACAAGGGAAGGAACAGTCAACAGAAGCAGGCTACTAATGGCCCAGATGTTGGAATTATCAGTTAAGAACTTTATAATAACTAGAATAATTATTTTTTGTAATTACTGGAAAAGGTGGGAAATTTTCATGAAAATATGGGAAAGCTCAGCAGAGAAAATCTTCAAGTATGCACCAAATGGAAATACTTGAAGTAAAAAATATAGTAGCAAAAATTAAAATACATTGAATGAGCTTAAGAGTAAAGGATATAGCAAAAGAAAGGATCAATGGACTTAATAATAATCAAGAGAAATTATCCAAACTGAACCACAAAAAGGAAAAGAATGACTGAATATGGAACAAATCACCCCAGATCCATAGGACAATACCAAATGCAGACCCAGAAGTAGAAGAGAGAACAGGGCAGGAGAAATATCTGAAGATAAAATGGCTGAGAAACTTCCAAACTTGACAAGAGACATCAACCCAATAACCCAAGAAGCTCAGCAAAGCCAAACAAGGATAAAAACAAAGAATATCACATTTAGGGAGAAAAAAACATTCAAAAGTACTGAAAACCAAAGATAAAATATTAGAATACACAGAAAAAAAGACATATTATAAATATTATACACAAGGGGTAACTACAAAACTTCTCACCAGAAACAATGGAAGTAAAAAAAGACAGTGGAATAATATTTTTAAATTACTGAAGAGGAAAATAATAAAAGTCACCACAGAATTGTCTGTGTGGAGAAAATATCCCTCAAAAATGAAGGGGAAATAAAAACATTTCAGACAAAGATGAGAAGATTTATCACCAGCAAATATGAACTATAAAAACACCAAAGAGAATTCTTTAGCATAAACGAAATAATACCAGAGGAGGCTTGGTGCCAGGAATAAAGAGCAGCAGAGAAGAACTACTTGGATAAGTTTTTTTTTTTCTTTTTAATTTTTAAAGCTATTAAGTGTGTGTGCATGTGTGTGTGTAAATTTCTTTAAAGGATATCTGACTGTTTAAAGCAAAAATAATAATGACATATTGTAGAATTTATAACATAATATGGACATTAAATTATATGACAAGAGCTCAAAGGGTAGGAAAGAAAAAATGGATTTATACTGTTAAAAGGATCATACATCGTTTGTGAAATAATGTATTATACAAAAGTAGACTATGGTAAATTAATGATGCATATTTTAATCTCTAGAGCAACTACAAAAAAAGTGATACATAGAAGTGAAACAAAATATTAATGAGGAGGAAAATGGAAGTAAGAATTACTCAGTCCAAAGAAAAACTGGAAAAGAAGACCAGAGGAACAAAGAAAAGAAAGAACAAATAGAAAACAAAAAGTAAAATGTAGATTTAGTCCAATCATATCAATATTTACTTTACACATAAGTGGACTAAACACTCTAGGTAAAAGGCTCATATTTTCATTTGGATTAATTTAAAAAGTAGAAGGGCCCAATTTGTTTACAAGAAACATACTTTAATATAAAGACACAATAGGGTAAAAATAAAATGGGTGGATAATGATACACCAGACAAGCACTAAGAAAGCTGGTGTGACTACATTAATATTAAACAGAGTAAATGTCAAAACAAAGGATTATCTAGAGATAAAGGAGGATATTTTATTACGAAGACGTAACATTCTTAAATGTCCTAATAACTTCTAAATACAGAGAAAGTTGTACTTAGACTACTTCCAAATGTTAGAGTTTCTAAATACAGGGGAAAAAATAGTAACAAATATAATGAACTGAGACATATCAAATATAGAACAATCTATAAATCAACAATTTCAGAAATGAACAAACAAATGTATATTAAAAAACAAATACATTAAATAAAACCTAATTGAGTAATTGAGCATCTCAGGAAATTGCCTGTGCATCACTCATTATTTTGAAAATTGATGTATAAAGAGACTTGAGCATCTTTCCAGCCCTTCTTATAAAAACCATACCTCTGGGTAGCCAAATAGAAGATGAGGAAAAGCTTTTAGAAGAATGAGAGCTAATAAATGCAAGAAAAATAATAGAATTCTGAGATACAGTCACATGATGGAGTATTATACAAAAGTTAACATAAATGCACTAGAAGATGGCCAACATTGAAAAGACTAGGAACAACAAATCCTGGGGAGGACGTGGAGAAAGGGGAACCCTCCTACACTGCTGGTGGGAATGTAAACTAGTTCAACCATTGTGGAAAGCACTTTGGAAGTTCCTCAAAAACTAAAAATAGAAATACCATTTGATCCAGGAATTCCACTCCTAGGAATTTACCCTAAGAATGCAGGAGCCCAGTTTCAAAAAGACACACGCACCCTTATGTTTATCGCAGCACTATTTACAATAGCCAAGATATGGAAGCAACCTAAGTGTCCATCAGTAGATGAATGGATAAAGAAGATGTGGTACATATACACAATGGAATACTATTCAGCCATAAGAAAGAAACAAATCCTATCATTTGCAACAACATGGATGGAGATAGAGGATATTATGCTCAGTGAAATAAGGCAGGCAGAGAAAGACAGATACCAAATGATTTCCCTCATTTGTGGAGTATAACAATGAAGCAAAACTGAAGGAAGAAAATATCAGCAGACCCACAGACTCCAAGAAGGGAACTAGCAGTTACCAAAAGGGAGTGGTGAGGAAGGGCGGGTAGAGAGGGAGAAGGGGATTGAGGGATATCATGATCAGTGCACATAGTGTGTGTGGGGTCACGCGGAAGACAGTGTAGCACAGAGAAGACAAGTAGGGACTCTATGGCATCTTACTACACTGATGGATAGTGACTGCAAAGGGGTATGGAGGGGGGACTCGACAATAAGGGTGAATGTAGTAACCACGTTGTTTTTCTTGTGAAATCTTCATAAGACTGTATATCAATGATACCTTAATAAAAATAAATAAATGAATGAATAAATAAATAAATGCACTAGAGTTACAGAGTTAACTATATGGAAAATACTATGGAAACAATATTCAGTGAAAGAAGTAAGTCACCAAGAACTATATATCATGTGATGTCATGCTCCTATAGCTCAAAAAAACTATAAAACTAGATAATATGTTGCTTAGAATGCATATATATATGTGATTAAACTTTTTTTTAAAGCAAGGGAATAATAATATACAAAATACAGGATAGTGTATAGTGGTTATCTCAAGGAGAGGCAGGAGTTTGTGAAAGGGTAGGAGTAGATAAATATTATTACTAATGTTCATGTTAAGCTGATAAGTTTGAGGAATTTTATTTTTATATTTCATAACTTACATATATTAATTATTTTATATGTATCTGATAATGCAATTAAAAAATACTTCTTAATAAGCAAAAAAGATACAGTAAGTCAGTATCTACCAAAATCCTTAAAAACGTCCATTTCTTTTGAGTCATGAAATATATTTCCAGTAATTTATGGTAAGGAAATAGATATGTACACAGAAACTATGTACAAGAAAATCACAGTTATTAGAACAGAAAAAAAAAGTAAAAACAAAAACCAGTAAACAACCCAATGATGATTCTAAGAAACTAAAACAATCCCAAAATAGAATTTTTTTGAAATATACAGTTAATATTTTGAAAATAAAAGAATTAATAACTAATGTAGAAGTTAGTAAATTTCTAAACTTCATGGGTTAAACCAGGAGTACTTAAGCTGGACAATTCCTAAGAATCCCGTGAAATGTTACTACATGTGTACATTTCTGCAAGTAACTAACTTCACATGCATGTTCTAGGGAGAAAATCCAGTTTTTAGGTTCTCAAAGGGCTAATGGTTACTTCAAAAAACTAGTTACAAAGATAGCTAGTTTCCAAACATGACCCCAATTAATGAAGCTTCCCAGTACTCACACCCTCATGTCATCCCCTCCTACACTGACCTGCCCTGGGCTTCACTGTAACAAACACAATGCCAGTCCCAGGCCTAAGCCTTAAGGAGGACTGACAGCTTTCACTTTTGCACTTGAGAGTCCAGAGGGGCCATGTGAGTGCTGCTACCTTGCTGGAAGGGCCACATTAGAAAAGGGCAAAACCCTGATACTACATGGGGAGGGAGTAAGGTCAAAGCATCCCAGCACCAAAACCTTGTAGTTGTCCCCACCAAGGCACCAGCCATGTGACTAAGCTATTGTGGGCATCTAGTTAAGCCTCCATCTGCCTGCAGCCACATGAGAATCCGCAAGCATAGCCAACAAAAGAACTATCCACTTGAGACCCATTTAACAAACAATCATAAGAAATGAGAAAATGGTTCTTCGTCTAAGCCGCAAAATTTGGGAGTAAATTATTAAACAGAAATAAGTAACCAAACAGTTACAGACTGCTAGTTTGAGACTAAGTAACTTCACCTAATTAACCACTTAATATGTTTCTATATAATGGTTAAAACAAAAATCAGAAGCTACCCGTCAGAGGATATAACATTCCTCAAGTCCTCTGTGTAATCCTTGTCCATGCGTGCATGTGTGTGCGCACACACAGTGATGCCACGTATATAACAATTTCATTGGGCAAAAACAACTTTAGCCACTTTGATGTCATGTTAATTTATATATATAAGCCTTTTTATTACACATAAATGAAACATAGAGCAAGCATCTAATTTTGCCCTTATATTAAAAAAAGGGAAAGGGGTGAGACCTTCAGATGAACCTTCATTTTAAATATTACAGGAGTTACTTATATAAATTACCTTCCTTCCCTCTTGACTAAAAAAAAAAAACCACACACACAAAAATAAAAATAAGAAAACAACAACAAAAGGTAGATTGAGGTTAAGGGAACACATATTTGAAAGGTATCTTAAAATGCTAATAAAACAACATTGTATTATGTCATATTATGGTAATTATAATGCAGTGCTTACTGAATATAAATACTTTCTTTTTATTAATTTCTGCAATAATCTTGCAAATGATACTTGAGAGGAAAATAAATTCAAACAGAACCAGGAATCCTGCCGCAGAATCAAGAAGCAAAGCAGAACATAAACAATATGAAAAAGGCCAGATCCTATTTCATCTATTCAATTTGAGTGAAATGAAGATATAAACAAACTTTGTGGTGGCATGTTTTTTTTAATCTACAGCATTTGATTTTTCAAAACAAAAACATCCATTTTCCATAGACAGCTGTTAGCCAAAAATAATGGCTTCAGTGAGGACAGATTTATATGACAACTATATTTCTTTAACTCTCTAAATACTTAACCTATAAAATTTATAGCAAAATAATAGCTGATTAAATTTCAATTTAGCACCTTTTCTTTCTCACACTTCTCTACTATCATTGAGCAAAGATTCTTTAAGATTCTTTAGGTACTAGGACACTGACCTTTCTGACCTCAGATTTATCATTTGAGAATGAAAATCATTATGTAAAAAGTACAATGCCTGACCACAGTAGCAAATGCTCAACAAATGATAGCTATAGTTGTCATCCTTATTACTGATCACAAAAGGATGGCAAATGTCAAATTTAGTACAATACTGGTGGTTACCTGAACATCTATTTCCTTCTCCTTTCCTAACAGAACCTGATTTTGTTCTGCTTTCTCTCCCTACAACCAAAGTCACATATATGACCCACAAGCACATCATGGGCCCATAAGTGGTTCATGGGTAACTCTCCTTTGTCAGTGACTTGCTCAAAAATGGGCATGTGACCCAACATTACTCAATCAACAAAATGTGAGAAGAGGTCTGCTGGGGATCTTCTGAGGAAAGTGTCCTCACACCTAAAAAAAGAGCCACAGTAAGAAATTTCTCCCTCTTTCTCTAGAGATTTTTGTATGATGTGTTTTCCCGGCAATGAAGCAGCCATTCTGATGTCAGTCTGAGGAACAGGCCAATAATGTTGACAGCAGAGCAAGAAAAGAAGTGGAAAACTGGGTTGAGAAACAACCAGTGCTGGAATCCACCTACCTCTGAACATCCTCATATGTGAAATCATACCTTTCCTTATTGTTGAAGCCAGTTTCAGTTGTGATTTTTGTTACCTGCAGCCCAAAGCACTCTTAGTACTACAGTAATGGAAAGCCGTAAACTCTGTAATGGACTTTATCAAAACTAAAGTTAAACCACCCTTCTCTTCAATAGAATAGAGCCTCTAGCATGAATATCTAAAGCTCTTAAAATAAGCAGGTACAGCAGCTCTGGTTTACCAATGTAGAACAAGTTAGTCATTTTGCCAATCAGAATCTGTTTGACAATGCTTTAAAATATGTAAAGGGTTACTGAATTCAACTGAACAGATACTTATTGAGTAGCAACTATATCGTTAAGCCACCAACTTCCTCAGTGAGCTCCCAGGCTTTGTAAGGAGGAACAACCATGCAAGTGGTGTAAGTGCTACATCATGGCACCAGTGACCAGCACAGAGTAAATCTGCAGGGGCAGGCAAGAGAGGGAGGGAAGGAGGAGGGAGAGCTTCAAAAAAGAGAAGACATGTGAGCTCAATCCTGAAGAATGAACAAAACTTCAACAGGCAGATAAAAAGGGAAGAGATTCTAAGATAAGAAAGAAAAATGTGTAGGTATTCCTCAAGACATTGTATTAAGTAGTTCATACTGCATGACAGCAATAAAGGAATGAAGTGAATGATGATAGCTAAGACTTTCTAAGAAGAGTTGCTAGACATGTAGATTAAAATAAAACTTACCTGTGCAATTAACATAGTGAGTGGCTGAAAACTATCCATGAACTTGTTGACATGGGCAGGGTTTAACCTGCAAAAGTTGTTCTGAGAAAAGCCAAGGGCTTTACACAAACCCAAGTCCATGTTGCTTATGCTTCCTCCAGATGCAAACACGCTACACATTCTGATGTGAAAACCTACAAAGAAGTAACTGCTACTAAGATATGAAGTGAAATCAATGCAGGTAAGACAAATCAGACAAATGAAGACATGTAAGACAAATATGAAAAATATTTCAGTTGCAAATCATATTTCTATATTCCACTACATTTACTTTATCTTAAGAAAGTTTAACAGGTAAAGCAGAGGCAAATCTAAGTTTTAAGGTTAACAAAGAACTCAGATCAAACAAATGCTCAGTAAATCTTCAATCCTTATGATCCTCTGACATGAATTTTACTATTACTTAGCCAGATGTGGCAAATATTCCTTTGTATTAGTGAGAATAATTTCTGAGAACACATCATTCTAGCAGACCCAATCTGGAGCTTATGAATCTATCATTAATATTAGTAAACAATGACTATCAACATGATAGATTAAAATACATATAATTTACCAAGAAATTATGAACAATGAAGGAAACATTCTCATTAAGGGCTAAAATAGAAAGAGATGGAATTCTTTCCTCAGCATTACAAAATATACAACACTGAGTCCTAAACTAACAGGAGACGCCCTGGTAAAAAGCAGTAACATCAATGATAGATAACTAGCGTATCTGTATGTCTCTCGTCCATGAAGAAAGATGTCCCAATCCTGGGACAGGTGGACACAGCCTTCCAACTTGCTCCCTCCATTACAATTCAAACCCAAGTCTGGCTCCCAAGCCCATGATCCTACACCCCAGACTGCCTCCAGAGGGCACCTGCTCTCCCATTCAGGGTGGGAACATGTAAACCTAAAATACCACTGTGCAATTTTAGTAAAGTCTCTTCTAATTCTTGGATAGCTAACTCAGATTTTTAAAAAACTTCTACCCATGATTTCTATTAGCCAGGGCTTGCTAAATCTTTTTCCATGAAAGCCAGAAAACAAATACAACATGCAAATAATGTACTTTTTCATGATATGAACAAAACATTCTGAAAATAGAAATGCAAAGTATTCTTTGGTAATGACATATACTATGGGCTCAATCATGCTGTGATTCACTAAAGAGAATCATGATATGTATTCAATAACAGGTTAATAAAAATGCAAACTGTTTCTACATTCAACTTTCATGTGTCTCCACTTTTTTCCCATTATTCACCAATAAATCTTTTTGCCCAAATTACCCAGTCACCATGGACAGAGCCAGTTAAAATAAAACACTATGATTCAGCATTATGTCTTTCTAAGACCTCTATCAGCAACTTTTACAGTTTGTTTAACCACTTCTGTTTGCAACAAGAACCTTGGCTAGAGCTAAGTGTATCCCACAAGAGTTGGAAACATATACATCATTTCTGCCAGCACAATAATCATGTCTCAGTGGTCCCTATCCAGGCTGGCCCTTATGGTCACCCATTACACTATCTGTTAGTGCTCTCAGGGATACCTAGGGTTATGGATATACAACAGATCTCAACTTTATGTCCACCAAAACATAATGAGGGAAGAGATCGGTAAATTGTATGAGATGAGTGTTACATGCAAGGCACAGCTGGGGACAGCACCCCTTTGCCCATCGACATGTTGCCTTGCTAAGTACTTAAAATCATTAACTATGGACTAGCAGCCCTCATATCACTTGAAAAATACAGAATCCCAGGCTCTTTCCAGACCCACTAGATCATTATCTGCATTTCAACAAGTGATTCATATATGCAAAAGTGTAAAAAAGAGTAGGTGTTTTAAAAAATAGCCTGATAACACTGTTTCTGAAGATACATCATTACAATTATTATCTCAAATAACACTCAGAAATAGGAAGCCTAAACCAAACTTGTGTCTACAGAACAATGTGCCTTTCACTGAAAATGTCCAAGGAAACCTTTAGAGGGAATGAAGATCCACACTTAAGCACCAGAGCCAAAGTTCTGAATTCCCTGGGCATCATTTTTTTCTTAACAGCTCGCCAACATCAGATATACTATGTGCCCTCAAAAAATGATGAGTTATACCATGTACAACTTTCATAGCAACAAATTATCAATTTATAAAACTCAAAGTCAACATATTGTGCCTCACAGTCATTTAAGCTGGCAAGACTTTAAAGTACACACAAATCTGAAGTAATGCATTGGAAATATTTGATTTATGTTAAACAGGACTCTGGAATTTAAACATTTGTATGCTCAACCAAAACCTATTCCTGGCCGATCAGTTCACTGATCAGCTTACATATACCCTTCCAACATACACTGCTCAGCTAAATTTAATACTTAAAAATTTTAAGACTTTGCTTTGTATTTTTTAAAATAAATCTTATTTCAAGTAAATTTCCTGAGCTAAAAAGACCACCACTACCACCACAACAAAATAATACCAAAAACGACTTTGTGCTATAAAAGGCACGGCGTGTATTGAGAGAACTCTGCCTCTAACAAGAACCTTTTACACTGAGAACTAAGACGGGAAAGCCATGAAGGCCCTCAGTCCAGTAAGAAGCCTGGAGCCGCGTGTCAGAAAGAAATTGTTTTTCTGCTCCTTTTGATGGGTTATACTTTCAAGTCAGGAAATTAGAAACAGGTGTGCCAGAGGGCACACACATCCTCGCTCCACACTGAAAAACACGCGTTTTCAATTTTCAAACATGAAAGGGACTCCTGTTGAATGAAAGAAGAAATGAAAATCCAACTCTGTTTCTGCGAACCATATGAAGGGAGCTTAGAATGCCTTTGACAAGTTGCTCCGCTTACTCCTTCTCAAACTGACAGCAGGTAGTACTTGACAATAGTGAGGAAAAGGCATACTTTCAAGTGAGGACAATCAAAGGGAAGATTACATTAAGGATCACAGCACTGGCATTTCTAACCCATCACTTGATCTTATGCTTCTGTTTCTACCATTTCTTCACCTTCTGTTTTAAAATTAGAAGACTGTTCTTTCACCAAACAACAACAAAGCAATGCAAAATAAGTATTTGGCAAAAAAAAAATACGAGAGACTACAAACACCAAAAGAATATCCTGGGGTTCGCTTCATCTAGTATAACCCAAGTCTATAATCTTTTTCAGAGAAAGATCTGCTCTTCTGCATGATGTCCTGAGCTCTACTGGGATGCTGGAGACATTTCAGTGAGTATATTAGTGTGATGGGTGGTGCTACACTTCAAGGCAACCAGTTTTGGTGGGCTTTCAGGGCAGGATGTGTGATAGGGTGATGTTGTGGGCTGCAACAAAGGTCAAGCTGTCAGATGCGCTGTGGTGCCTACCAGGGACACTTTGGGAGGTTTTTAGTGCGTATTCCTCAGGTGACTGGATGCAGCAGAACCTCATTCAGGGCTAACAAGCCTTTGGTATAGCCAGTATTTCAACATTTTTCTATATTGGCAAGAAATTCATCTATGCTATCAAGTAAGGCCATAGATTTCATGCCCTTTGAGGACAGGGACTATCTTTACGTCTCTTTTCCCATACCCAGGCTAGAGCACAGCATATGAGCCTCTAAAATGCTATTGTTTTATAACATGAGAGCAATTATAAATCATCTCTCATAACAGCAAAACGTGTGAACTCATGTATGCATGACAAGATATTTTTCATATTCCTTAAAATTCTGTTTTGATGAATATTTGGTACATAAAAATGTTCATTATATAGTATTAAATAGACAAAGTGTAACATAAGCTAAACAATACTGTTTTTGTTTTATCTACCAAAAATCTACCAAATATATTAATACTGACGACAGCAGGATGGCAAAATTATTAGTTTCATTTTCCAAATTATTTTCAATAAGCATGTGCTACTTCACAATCAGGAAAAAATACACTCATTCAAAACCTCTAAGATACATGATAACTGAAGCTGTCCCACTGAACTGGCTTCCTAAGAAATGACCTAGTGCAATTTGGAATTCTACTTTATTTTGAACCAGCAGTGACTTTATGTTATATAAAAAGCAGGAAATAATAGATTAATAGTTCATCAGATATGAAAGTGACCTAATTAGAGTAAGCAACAGTCTCAGAATAGAATTCCCATCCCAGATAATTACTTTAGTTCTTGGAAATGTGCTGATAATTCATATATGCTTATCTATAATTGAACAATATTTCTTCCCCACTCCCACTAACCAAACAGTCCAAAGCTCAAGTGCTTTTAAGATGACGATATTTATAAAGGTTAAGGTTTTATCTACGATCACATCTAGAAGTCATAATTCACAAAATTCCCAACCCTACAAATTATATGCCAAATTATTTCAGATTAAGTAGCTGCTTATTACCCTGAGCCCTCTAAGAATCTTGCTGAGCATGACAAGATTATGCAAGTGTATTATTTCATAAGGACAAGGAGCTTCTGAGAAACCACCAGTGTCACCCATGTAAGTGAGAAACAGCACTGCCTAATAAGGCAGATAAAGAACCAGAGTAGGCTGAAGAATATAGAATCCCCTCCAGCAGAACGAACAGCAATGTATTTAGCTCCTTGGCCAGTTTTGCCTTTCATTGTTCAATTACTCATCATTCCAGAAAAATGTCAGAAATGAAAGATCTATCTTCATCTATCTTCCAAAAGTCTGAGCATCTCCTTGATCAAAAGGGTCCCCACTTCATTCAAAAGAAAATTTAAATATTTAGTCAAGGCCATCTAGAGATCCCAAATTAAGCTTCACAGACCTTACAGTCACTCCTCTTCTTCCTGCATCCTCTGTTATCATCAGAATATACCACTCTTAACCCTTCACTTAGCTTCCTCTCAACCCTGAATCATCTGAACTTGACCTAGCTCACACCTCACCTGTCATGGATTGAATATTTGTGTCCCCCACAAAGTCATATATTGGAACCTCTAATCCTCTATGTGATGCTATCTGGGAAGAGGTAATTAGGGTTAGATAAGGTCATGAAGGTGGGACCCCCATGATGGGATTAGTGTCCTTATACAAAAAGGAAGAGAGACCAGAGGATTCATTCATGCCAGCCCACATACACACTCTCTAAACCCCACCATCTGCCCTCTCTCTCTTTCACTCTCTTTCTCCCCCAACTCTCTCTCTGCCATGTGGGGAAATAGCAAAAAAGTGGGTCTATTGCATGCCACAAGGAAAGCCCTCCTGGGAACCAAATCTGCTAGTACCATGATCTTGGACTTTCCAGCCTCTACAACTGTGAAAAATAAATGTCTGTTGTTTAAGCCACACAGTCTGTGGTATTTTGGTACAGTAGTCCCAGCTAAGACACTACCCTGATATATTTATTTGTCCATATTCATTCACATCAATTTGTGCAGAAGCATCAGAGGCTCTACCAGAGGGTCTACTTGACAAACACGATTTACACATGGGTGAAGAAAACTGATGAAAATCCCAACCTTCATGGAGTGTCATAGTAGAGAATTATAGAAAGTAAAGATAAAATAAATAGATAAGATATACAAAATGTTAGACAATAATACAAACTATGATGAAAAATAATACATGGAAGGAGGATAGGGAATGTTCGCTGTGGAAAGATTTACATGTTAAATAGGGGGTCAGGGAAGATCTCAGTAAGAAGGCAAACCATCTGAATAAAGAGGTAAAGGGGTTGGGGCAAGGGGTTTAAGGTACAGAAGGGAGAGAGAGAAAGGTAAAGGAAGCAACTCAGACAAAGGTCCTAAACCGAGACAGTGCTTGGCATGTTTAAGTTCAGCAGCGTAGCCAATGTAGCTGGAACTGAATGAGCAAGGGAAGAAAAGCAAGAGCTGCAGTCTGAGGAGAAAGTGGGTAACACCATGTATAAGGCCTTGTAGGCCCTTCATAAAGACTTTGGCTTTCCCTTTAAGTAAGACGGCAAGTGACTGGACAGTTCAAAGAGGTATGACATGATTTGACTTCACTTATGACATCAACTCCTGTGTTGAGAACTGAATAAAGCGGGAAGAGAGCAAAAAAACAAAAAAAAACCAAGGTACCTGCTAGGAGGCTACTGAAATAATCCAGATTAGATATGATTAGCACTTTGAATCTGTTGGTAGCATAGGAGGTGCTAAGAAGTAGTCAGATTTTAACTATATTTAGAGGAGAATAGATAAGGTTTATTGTTGGATTGGATGTGGGTGAGATATAAAAGAAAAAAGGGTCAAGCATGACTCTAAGATTTTGACCTGAGTCATTTGGAGTCTCTAATTGCCTGCCATCTGCTGTGTGGAAGACTGCAAGGGAAGCAGTTGGTGGGGTAGGGATTGGGGATAATAACAAGAGTTCATATTTGGACATGCTAATTTGAGATGCTTATTAGACAAATGAGTGGAAATTTTGAACAAGCAGTTGAATATATAACTGAGTTATATATTCCCTCTCCCTACAGGGAGTGGCCCAGGTGTGAGATAAAAAATGTGGAAGCTAGCTATTATAAAGCCACAGTAATCAAGATAATTTGGTACTGGCACAAGAAAAGAACCATAGATCAATGGAACAGAACAGAGAATCAATATATAAACCACCACATATATGACAAATTAATATATGATAAAGGAGCCATGGACATACAATGGAGAAAGGACAGCCTCTTCAACAACTTATGTTGGCAAAACTGGAGAGCTATATGTAAGAGAATGAAACTGGATTACTGTCTAACTCCATACACAAAAGTAAACTCAAGATGGATCAAAGACCTGAATGTAAGTCATGAAACCATAAAACTCTTAGAAGAAAACATAGGCAAAACTCTCTTGAATATAAACATGAGCAACTTTTTCATGACCATACCTCCTCGGGCAAGGGAAACAAAAGCAAAAATGAACAAGTGGGACTACATCAAACTAAAAAGCTTCTGTACAGCAAAGGACACCCTCAGCAGAAGAAAAGGCATCCTACAGTTTGGAAGAATATATTTGTAAATGACATAACCGATAAGGGTTGACATCCAAAATATGTAAAGAACTCATACTTCAACAACCAAAAAGCAAGTAACCTGATTAAAAAATGGGCAGAGAATCTGAACAGACACTTCTCCAAAGAAGAAATTCAGGTGGCCAACAGGCACATGAAAGATGTTCCACATCACTAATTATCAGGGAAATGCAAATTAAAACCACAGTGAGATACCACCTCATACCAGTTAGGATGGACAACATCCAAAAGACAAGCAACAACAAATGCTGGCAAGGATGTGGAGAAAGGTGAACCCTTCTACACTGTTGGTGGGAATATAAATTAGTTCAACCACTGTGGAAAGCAATATGGAGGTTCCTCAAACAACTAAAAATAGAAATACCATTTGACCCAGGAATTCCACTCCTAGGAATTTACCCTAAGAATGCAGGAGCTCAGTTTCAAAAAGACACACGCACCCCTATGTTAATCACAGCACTATTTACAATAGCCAAGAAATGGAAGCAACCTAAGTGTCCATCAGTAGATGAGTGGATAAAGAAGATGTGCTAGATATACACAATAGAATATTATTCAGCCATAAGAAGAAAACAAATCCTACTATTTGCAACAACATGGATGGAGTTAGAGGGTATTATGCTCAGTCAAATAAGCCAGGTGGAGAAAGACAAGTACCAAATGATTTCACTCATCTGTGGAGTATAAGAACAAAGCAAAAACTGAAGGAACAAAACAGCAGCAGACTCACAGACTCCAAGAAGGGACTAGGGGTTACCAAAGGGAAAGGGGTTGGGGAAGATGGGTGGGAAGGGACAGATAAGGGATTAAGGAGTATTACAATTAGCACACATAAAGGGGGGCATGGGGAAGGAAGTATAGCACAGAGAAGACAAGTAGTGACTCTATAGCATCTTACTATGCTGATGGACAGTGACTGTTATGGGGTATGTGGTGGGGACTTGATAATAGGGGGAATGTAGTAACCACAATGTTGCTCCTGTGAAACCTGAGTATAAGACTGTATATCAGTAATATCTTAATAAAAAAATTTTTTAATGTGGGAGCTAGGACTTGAGAATATGGGTGAATATTGTAACTACAATGTTGCTCATATGAAACTTTCATAAGATTATCAATGATACCTTAATAAAAAAATGTGGGAGTCATCAGCATGTATGTGGTACTTAGCCATCAGACTGCATGGGAACACCAAGGGAGTGGGAATACAAAGAGAGAGAGAAATTCAAGGACTAGGCCTCAGGGTGCTCCAAGATTGAGAGGTCAGGGAGATGAGAAACATCAGCAAAGGAGCCTGAGAAAGAGCAGTCAGTGCGGTGGGAAGACCAGGAGAATGTGGTATTCTGGAAGTCTATCAGGAACAGTATTTCCAGGGAAAGCAAGTCATTCAAGGAACTGTGTCAAATGCTGCTAAAAGGACTAGAAGATGACTACTGGACTTTGGAGGGGGCTGCTAATTTTGACCAAAAGCAGTGGAATGGTGGAGGAAAGGCCAGATTGATGTAGATTTCAGAGTAAATGAGAGGAGAGAACTAAGAAAAACAATGGACTTTAAATACAAACAACTCCTTGAAGTTTCACCTTGAAAGGTTGCTAAAAAACAGGGAAGACCGCTTGAAGGGTGGCTGAACCTTTCGGTGACCTGCACGTAGATTCCTGAGTAGAACAGGGCTCTTATCAAGGATGTTAATAAAGTGTGCTTGTGGCAGATAGAGAAAAAAGAAGAAAATAATGGCTTCTCTTAAAAAGGAAGCAGAGCATGGATTCCTGCCTTCATCCCACCTCCAGAGCAATGACCATATGGGACATATAGATGTCTGACAATGGTCTCCCACTGGATCTTGCATCACGTGACTCCACTCTTGCAGGGAAGATTGTCCTGTGTCCTCCTGACAAAAGTTCCTGGGCAGGAGGTTTGCAGCACAGACTCAATAGACTTATCTCCCACAGAGGCAGAGGAAGACCTGTGGCTGAAAACGAAGAAAGGGTGACATACTTCCCAGCCCCTGAGAAAGAGACTCCAATCACTGGCCCAGAAATATTCAGGCAAAAGCCTGGTCTCATTCTTTGCATTTTTTACCCCATAAATCTTTGAACCTACTCTTGGCAAGCCATGGCCATACCTTCATTGCCTTCAAGTTTCTCGGACTATCCAGAGACAAGACCTAGAAAATCAAAGAACCTACAAACTCAGAAATCACCGGGCTTCATATCAGAAACCAGGTAGCAGATCTTTCTTCATGCAGGAATACTTGAAGGAAGGGAATTAAAGCCTTGTCTCCTGATCTCTAGTCAGCTGCCACATAACCCCTGGATTCACTGTATCCCTTTAAGAAAAAAAACAGACTACACAGACAAGTAACAGAAGACCAATGTTAAGGTCAACTAGAGCATAAACTTAATCTCCTGCTTTTTTCCTCCTTCTGATCTACTAATCCTCAAACTGCTCTTCCATTCCATAACTGAAGAAAGACCACAGATGTATCTTACATTATGTATCTGATGAGTTACTGAAAGATTATGTGTGATTCTGAATTTGGCAAATTAAATCAAATTTTAAAGAACTATTTAAAGAAATTCCATGGTGAATATGAATAATCTTTTTGAAAAGACAAATATCCTTCTAGAAGAAAGAATCACATATGCATTTCTTTCTTTTTTATTGACATATATTTGACATATAACAATGTGTAAATGTGAGTGAACAACTTGTTAATGATATACTTATATATTGTAGTATGATTGCCACTGTAGCAATAATTAGCACCTCTATCACATTAAGTAGTTATCCTTTCTTTTTAGTGGTTGGAATACTTAAATTCTAGTCTCTTAACAAGATTGATGATTATAATGCAATATTTTTGTCCATACATATGCATTTCCTAATTTTAATTTGTCTAGTAAACACTAAGTACAAGGCTCTATGCCAGGCACTCAGGAAACACAAATATGCCCACAGGTCCCCTTTTTTCAATAGCTTATAACACCATTTAAAGAAAGATTGAAACAAATTATTTACTTTCACAAAAGAGCAGAGAATAAGAAAAGCTTTTACTATAGTTTATCAATAATAAAATATACTTTTTTTACATTGTAAGTTTTCTGCAATCAGGAGGTGCATTTGATGGCAATCTCCTGTGACTGTCCTCCAGGATACAGTTATAGCACAGCTACCACTGTCTTTAGAAGTAAGCTGTGCCCATTTGTTCAACCTTCAGTTGAGTTATGTGCCATGATGGAACTACAGGCGTTGAGTTTAACACATTTATGATGTATTCAAAGTATTACAGTATAATACAGAATTGAAACAAAAAAAGTGACTGTATACATAGAAGGCATGGAAATAGCAATGGGGCATGATATTGTTATCAGTGGAGCCAATATTTCATGTTGGAAGAGTACCCCCAAATTCTGTATTTTCTTGTAATGCAACTATCATGTATTAAGTGATGAGAAAGAATGTGCCACTGGCAGTCTTTTTTTTCCACCATAGTTATGTATCTTATATTGGTGTATTTTTTTCTTGAATATGATACAACATATAAGCAACAAAAGCAAAAACAGATCAAACTAAAAAGGTTTTGAACAACAAATGAGATAATCAACAAAATTAAAATGCAACCTACAGAATGGGAGAAGATATGTGTAACCCATTTATCTGACAAAGGATTAATATCTAAACTATATGAGAAAAAAGCAAAATTAAAACACGGGCAAAAGACTTGAATAGACATTTCTCCAAAGAAGACATACAACTGGCCAACAAACACATGAAAAGGAGTTCAACATTACTAATTATCAGAAAAATGCAAATCAAAACAATGAGACAGCACCTCATACATGTTAGAATAGCTATTATCAAAAAGACAAGAGACTTCTGGGAAGATGGCAGTGTGAGCAGGGTGGTGGAAATCTCCTCCCAAACCATATATATTCGTGAAAAAACAACAAATACAACTATTCCTAAAAGAGAGACCAGAAGATACAGTACAACAGCCAGGCTACATCTACATCTGCAAGAACTCAGGGCCTCACGAAGCAGGTAAGATACAAAGCCGAGACCCGGCAAGACCGGAGCACTCCCACAACACACCTGCAGGAGGAAAAGAATAAGAGTGGGGAGGGGGTGGAAGCACAGGCCTGCCAAATAACCAGCCCTGGTGATCTGCACCACAAGCACTGACACACATCGTGTGGTGTATCGGAGATTAGAGAAACAGAAGGGCAGGACCTGAGACGAGACCGCAACCGGGTCCGCTCAGCTGGCTCTACGGGACAAAAGAAAAGTGCATGCTTTTTTTAAAAAGCCTTAAAGAGACAAGGGCCCAACAGTGGAAAAAAATCATCCCAGCACACTCGGCCCAGCAGTCGGGGAGTCTTGGGAAATTTCAGACCCCTGGTCGGCAGCCGGGCTAAGCAGCCGCACCGAGGCTTCCCACAGGGATCAGCAGCCTGCCAATCATTCCCCCCTGTTCGGCCAGCACCCCAAAGGGTCCGGGAACCGCGGCTGCGGCGGAACAGTGGAGAAGCGGCACCACCCACAGCATCCTCACAGAATCACCTCCTGGCTGGTGTGCACCTAAGCGGGAAGAGCCCCAGAAACAAGTTTAGAAGGCACCAAGGGGACCAAAATGCACCCAACGACACTGCGAACCCGATCAGTGCTATAGGCTAAGCTGAGGCAGCCCGCATACAGGAAGCTTAGGGGATTTTACCAGAGATTGCCTCCCAGTGTGCTGGAAAAGAGCCAAGGCCCCAGAGAAGGGCAAGGAGAACAACACGCAGAAAGGGACTTTGTTCTCCCAGCTGACACAAGTGGCGAATACCAGCGAAAACTGATATCACCATGAAAAGACAGAGGAATATGGTCTAGACAAAGCTTAGCCAGACAACCCCAAAAAAAGGCCCGGATGGGATACTTATACAATCTTCCTGAAAAAGAATTCAGAATAAAAGTCATAACCATGCTGATGGATCTACAGAGAAATACGCAAGAGCTAAGGGAGGAAGTGAGGAAAGACAATGTAGAAATCAGACGAGCGATTGACAGCTTAGGAGCAGACTGGACGAGGTGCAAAAGACTGTTCATGGAACAGAAATCAGAGAACAGGAATACAGAGAAGCTGAGGCACAGAGAGATAAAAGGATCTCTAAGAAAGAAAGGATATTAAGAGAACTGTGTGACCAATCCAAACGGAACAATATTCGCATTATAGGAGAACTCGAGTAAGAAGAGAGAAAAAGGGATAGAAACTGTCTTTGAAGAAATAATTGCTGAAAACTTCCCCAAGCTGGGGAAGGAAATAGTCTCTCAGACGATGGAAGCACACAGATCTCCCAACACAAGGTACCCAAGGAAGACAACACCAAGACACATAATAATTAAAATGGCAAAGATCAAAGATAAGGACACAGTATTAAAGGCAGCTAGAGAGAGAAAAAAGATCACCTACAAAGGAAAACCCATCAGACTATCATTAGACTTCTCAACAGAAACTTTACATGCCAGAAGAGAATGGCATGACATATTTAAGGTAATGAAACAAAAGGGCCTTGAACCAAGATTATTGTATCCAGCATGATTATCATTAAAATTTGAGGGAGGGATTAAACAATTCCCAGACATCAAAAGCTGAGGAAGTTTGCCTCCCATAAACCACCACTACAGGATATCTTAAAGGGACTGCTCTAGATGGAAGCACACCTAAGGCTAAAAAGATGTCACCAGAGAAAATAAAATCATAGCAAAGAAAGCAGACCATCCAAATACTAACTAAAGGAAAAAATAAAATCAACTATCAACAAAAACAGTCAAAGAAAACGTAAAACACTTCAGAATAAAACACTTAGTATATAAAGAATGGAGGAGGAAGAATAAGAAGGGACAGAAAGAATCATCAGACTGTGTGTATAATAACTTGACAAGACAGTTAAGGTAGACTGTTAGATAGAAAAGAAGCTACCCTTGAACCTTTGGTAACCAAGAATCTAAAGCTAGCAACGGCAATAAGTACATATCTATCAATAACCACGCTAAATGTAAATGGACTGAAGGCACAAATCAAAAGACACAGAGTAATAGAATGGATAAAAAAATAAGACCCATCTATATGCTGCTTACAAGAGACTAAACTCAAATCCAAAGATATACACAGACTAAAGGGGAAGCAGTGGAAAAAGATATTTCATGCAAACAAGGAGAAAAAAGCAGGTGTTGCAGTACTTGAATCAGACAAAATAGAGTTCAAAACAAAGAAAGTAGCAAGAGATAAAGAAGGACATTACATAATGATAAAGGGGTCAGTCCAACAAGAGGATATAACCATTTCAAATATATATGCACCCAACACAGGAGTGCCGACACATGTGAAACAAATACTAACAGAATTAAAGGAGGAAATAGAAAGCAATGCATTCATTTTAGGAGACATCAACACACCACTCACTCCAAAGGACAGATCAACCAGACAGAAAATAAGACACAGAGGCACTGAACAACACACTAGAAAAGATGGACCTAACAGACATCTACCGAACTCTACACACAAAAGCAGCAGGATACACATTCTTCTCAAGTGCACATGGAACATTTTCCAGAATAGACCACATACTAGGCCACAAGAAGAACCTCAGTAAATTCAAAAATATTGAATTTCTACTAACGAACTTCTCAGATCACAAAGGTATAAAACAAAAATAAATTGTACAAATAAAAAAAAAAAGGCTCACAAATACATGGAGGCTTAACAACATGCTCCTAAATAATCAATGGATCAACGACCAAATTAAAACAGAAATCAAACAATATATGGAGACAAAAGACAACAACCGAACCCGCAACTTCTGTGGGACACAGCAAAGGCAGTTCTAAGAGGAAAGTATATTGCAATCCAGACCTATTTAAAGGAGGAAGAACAATTCCAAATGAATAATCTAAAGACAAAATTATTGAAATTGGAAAAAGAAGAACAAATGAGGCTCAAAGTCACCAGATGGAAGGACATAATAAAGATCAGAGAAGAAATAAATAAAATTGAGAAGAATAAAACAATAGAAAAAAATCAACGAAACCAAGAGCTGGCTCTTTGAGAAAATAAACAAAATAGATAAACCCCTAGCCAGACTTATTAAGAGAAAAAGAGAATCTACACACATATACAGAATCAGAAATGAGAAAGGAAAAATAACGACGGACCGCACAGAAATACAAAGATTTATAAGAGAATATTATGAGAATCTATATGCTAACAAGCTGGAAAATATAGAAGAAATGGACAACTTCTTAGAAAAATACAACCTCCAAAACTAACGAAGCAAGAAACAGAAAACCTAAACAGATCAATTACCAGCACCGAAATTGAATCGGTAATCAAAAAGCTACCCAAGGACAAAACCCCCGGGGCCAGATGGATTCACCTCTGAATTTTACCAGACATACAGAGAAGAAATAATACCCATTAGCAAACCGAATTCAAAAACACATCAAGAGGATCATACACCATGATCAAGTGGGATTCATCCCAGGGATGTAAGGATGGTACAACATTCGAAAATCCATCAACATCATCCATCACATCAACAAAAAGAAGAACAAAAACCGCATGATCATCTCCATAGATGCTGAAAAAGCATTTGACAAAATTCAGCATCCATTCATGATTAAAACTCCCAACAAAATGGGTATAGAGGGCAAGTACCTCAACATAATAAAGGCCATATATGACAACCCACAGCTAACATCATAATTAACAGCGAGAAGCTGAAAGCTTTTCATCTAAGATCGGGAACAAGACAGGGATGCCCACTCTCTCCACTGTTATTCAACATAGTACTGGAGGTCCTAGCCATGGCAATCAGACAAAACAAAGAAATACAAAGCATTCAGATTGCTAAAGAAGAAGTCAAATTGTCACTATTTGCAGATGACATGATATTCTACATAAAAAACCCTAAAGAATCAAGTCTAAAACTACAAGAATATCTGAATTCAGCAAAGTTGCAGGATACAAAATTAACACACAGAGAAATCCGTTGCTTTCCTATACACTAACGGTGAACTAACAGAAAGAGAAATCAGAAAAATAATTCCATTCACAGTTGCATCAAAAAGAATAAAATACCTAGGAATAAACCTAACGAAGGAAGTGAAAGACCTGTACTCTGAAAACTACAAGACACTCCTAAGAGAAATTAAAGAGGACACTAACAAATGGAAATTCATCCCATGCTCTTGGCTAGGAAGAATAAATATTGTCAAAATGGCTTTACTACCTAAAGCAATCTACAGATTCAATGCAATCCCTATCAAACTACCAACACCTTTCTTCAATGAACTGGAACAAATAATTCTAAAATTCATATGGAACCACAAAAGACCCTGAATAGCCAAAGCAATCCTGAGAAGGAGGAATAAAACAGGGGGAATTACACTCCCTGACTTCAAGCTCTACTACAAAGCCACAGTAATCAAGACAATTTGGTATTGGCACAGAAACAGACCCACCGACCAGTGGAACAGAATAGAAAATCCAAACATTAACCCAAACATATACAGTCAATTAATATTTGATAAAAGTGCCTTGGATATACAATGGGGAGATGACAGCCTCTTCAGCAGCTGGTGTTGGCAAAACTGGACAGCTACATGTAAGAGAATGAAACTGGACTACTGTCTATCCCCATACACAAAAGTAAACTCAAAATGGATCAAAGATCTGAATGTAAGTCACGAAACCATAAAACTCTTAGAAAAAAACAGGCAAAAATCTCTTGGACATAAACAGGAGCACCTTCTTCATGTGAACATATCTCCACGGGCAAGGGAAACAAAAGCAAAAATGAACAAGTGGGACTATATCAAGCTGAAAAGCTACTGGACAGCAAAGGACACCATCAGTAGAACAAAAAGACATCCTACAGTTTGGGAGAATATATTCACAAATGACATGTCAGATAAGGGGTTGACATCCAAAATATATAAAGAACTCATGCACCTCAACAAACAGAAAGTAAATAATCCAATTAAGAAATGGACAGAGTATATGAATAGACACTTCTCCAAAGAAGAAATTAAGATGGCCAACAGGCACATGAAAAGATGCTCCACATCACTAATCATCAGAGAAATACAAATTAAAACCACAATGAGATATCACCTCACACCAGTGAGGATGGCCAACATCCAAAACACAAACAACAACAAATGTTGGCGAGGTTGTGGAGAAAAGGGAACCCTCCTACACTGCTGGTGGTAATGCAAATTACTTCAAACATTGTGGAAAGCAGTATGAAGGTTCCTCAAAATACTCAAAATAGAAATACCATTTGACCCAGCAATTCCACTCCTAGCAATTTACCCTAAGAATGCAGCAGCCCAGTTTGAAAAAGACAGATGCACCCCTATGTTTATCACAGCACTATTTACAATAGCCAAGAAATGGAAGCAACCTAAGTGTCCATCAGTGGATGAATGGATAAAGAAGATGTGGTACATATATACAATGGAATATTATTCACCCATAAGAAGAAAACAAATCCTACCATTTGCAACAACATGGATAGAGCTAGAGAGTATTATGCTCAGTGAAACAAGCCAAGCCAAAAAAGACAAGTATCAAATGATTTCACTCATATTTGGAGCATAAGAGCAAAAAAGAAAAAAAAAAAAACTGAAAGAATAAAACTGCAGCAGACTCACAGAAACCAACAATGGACTAACAGTTACCAAAGGGAAAGGGACTGGGGAAGATTGGGGAGAAGAGAGGGACAAGGGGGAAAAACGGGCATTACGATTAGCAGACACAATGCTGGGGGGGCACGGGGAGGGCTGTACAACTCAGATAAGACAAGTAGTGATTCTATTGCATCTCACTACGCTGATGGACAGTGACTGTAATGGGGTTGGTGGGGGGGACCTGATCAAGTGGGGAGTTTAATAACCATAATGTTGCCCATGCAATTGTAGACTAATGATACCAAAAAAAAAAAAAGACAAGATATAGTAAGTGTTGCTGATGCTATGGAGAAACTCAAACACATGTACACTGTTGGTGGAAATGTAAAATGTGAAGCTGCCATCAAAAATAGTATACTCAAGAACTTAAAAATAGAACTATTATATGATCCAGTGATTCCGCTTCAGGATATTTACCCTAAGGAACTGAAATCAGGATCTCAAAGAAATATCTGCAACCCCATATTCACTGCATTACTATTCACAATAGTCAAGATGTGAAAACAACCTAAATGTGCATCAGCAGATGAGTAAGGAAAATGCAGTGTATGCATATAATGGAATATTATTCACCCTTAAAAAAGGAGGAACTCCTGCCTTATGTGACAACATGGATGAACCCTGAAGACATTATGCTAAGTGAGAAAAGCCAGTCAGAGAATGACAGATACTGCATGATTCCACTTATATGAGGTATCTAAAGTAGTCAAACTCATAGACACAGAGTAGAATGGTGACTGCCATGTGTCAGAGAAAGCAGAAATGGACATTTGCTATTCAATATTCATGAAGTTTCACTTATGCAACATGAATAACTTCTAAAGATCCGCTGCACAATATTGTGCCTATAGTTAAAAATACTGAATTAGAGGACTTCCAGGAACATGGCAGCATGAGCAGGGCGGCAGAAATCTCCTCCCAAAACTATATAAATCTACGAAAATACAGCAAATACAACTATTCCTAAAAGAGAGACCAGAACACACAGGAAAGCGCACAGCATGCAGCCACACCTGAGAGGACTCAGCACCCGGAGAGGCGGGTAAGATACGGAGCTGCGAACCGGCGGCACCCGAGCACTCACCCAGCCCAGTGCGCCAGCGAGAGGAGAGGATTCAGAGCCAGGAGGGAGCGGAAGAGCAGGTCCGCGAAATAATCAGCCCCGGTGGTCTGCGCCGGGAGCGCTGACACACATCGCAAAGTGCATCGGACGTTGGAGAGGCAGAAGGTGCAGGTTTTGAGCTGTGAACGTGCCGGACCGTGCAGCCAGCGCCCGAGGACAACAGAAAAGCGTGCGCGGTTTGTAGCGGTCTCGGAGAGGCGGGGGGGCCTAGCGAGAGAACACCATCGCCCCAGCGGGCGCAGCCCTGCAGGCTGGAAGTCCTGGGGAACTTCGGACCCCTGTGCAGGTGACTGGGAGAAGGGAGCAGACAGGCTGGAACTTTATACAGAGAACAATAGCCTCCCATTCGTTCCCGCCCGGCCAGGGCTACAAACAGCGGTGTGGCCGCAGCTGTGGATTAGTGGAGCAACGGAAACACCTACAGCACGCTTAGAGAATCCACTTCAGGTGGGCTTTTTTTTTCTTTTTTCTTTTCTTTTTCTTTTTCCCTTTCCTTTTTCTTTCTTTTCTTTCTTCTTTCTTTTCTTTCTCTTCCTTCTTTTTTTGATTGCTTGTTTTTTTCTTGTCTTTTTTTCTTTTCTTTTTCCCTTTCCTTTCTCTCTTTTCTTTCTTTCTTCTTTCTCACTTTTCTTTCTCCTCCTTCTTTTTTTGCTTGTTTGTTTTTTTTTTCTTGTTTTTTGGGGGGTTTTTCTTTTAAGTCTTAAAGAGCCCAGCTGACATACGTGGCACTTAACAGCGACCACTCCTATCAACATGACAAGACAGAGGAATATGATACAGACAAATATCACCAAGACCCAGAAAACCCCTAAGAAGGAACCTGAAGGGATGGAAATGCACAATCTTCCTGAAAAAGAATTCAGAATAAAAGACATAACCATGCTGATGGATCTACAGAGAAATATGCAAGAGCTAAGGGAGGAAGTGAGGGAATTCAGGAAAGACAATGCAGAAATGAGACAAGCCATTAAAGGGATCAGCAGCTGACTGGACGACATGCAAGACACTATTAATGCAATAGAAATCAGAGAACAGGACACAGAGAAGCTGAGGCACAGAGAGATAAAAGGATCACTAGGAATGAAATAATATTAAGAGAACTGTGTGACCAATCCAAATTGAACAATATTCGCATTATAGGAGTACCAGAGGAAGAAGAGAGAAAAAAAGGGATAGAAATAGAAAGTGTCTTTGAAGAAATAATTGCTGAAAACATCACCATGCTGGGGAAGGAAATAGTCTCGCAGTCCATGGAAGCCCACAGATCTCCTAACACAAGGGACCCAAGGAAGACAACACCAAGACACATAATAATTAAAATGGCAAAGATCAAAGATAAGGACAGAGTATTAAAGGCAGCTAGAGAGAGAAAAAAGATCACCTACAAAGGAAAACTCATCAGACTAACATCAGACTTCTCAAAAGAAACCTTACAGGACAGAAGAGAATGGCATGATACATTTAATGCAATGAAACAGAAGGGCCTCGAACCAAGAATACTGTATCCAGCACGATTATCATTTAAATATGACAGAGGGATTAAACAATTTCCAGACAAGCAAAAGCTGAGAGAATTTGCCTCCCATAAACCACCTCTACAGGACATCTTAAAGGAACTGCTCTAGAGGGAAGCACTCCTAAGGCTAAAGAGCTGTCACCAGAGAAAATAAAATCATAGCAAAGAAAGCAGACCATCAAAATACTAACTAAAGGCAAAGAATAAAACACCTACTATATATAGAATGGAGGAGGAGGAATAAGAAGGGAGAGAAATAAAGAAACATCAGACTGTGTTTACAATAACTTAACAAGAAAGTTAAGTTAGATTGTTAAATAGTTAAGAGGCAACCACTGAACCTTTGGTAACCACAAATCTAAAGCCTGCAATGCCAATAAGTACATATCTATCGATAATCACTCTAAATGTAAATGGACTGAATGCACCAAACAAAAGACACAGAGTAACAGAATGGATAAAAAAGCAAGACCCATCTACATGCTGCCTACAAGAAAATCACATCAAACGCAAACATATCCCCAGACTAAAAGTGAAGGGATGGAAAAAGATATTTCATGCAAACAACAAGGAGAAAAAAGCAGGTGTTGTAGTACTTGTATCAGACAAAATAGACTTCAAAACGAAGAAAGTAGCAAGAGATAAAGAAGGACATTACATAATGATAAAGGGGTCAGTCCAACAAGAGGATATAACCATTTTAAATATATATGCACCCAACACGGGAGAGCTGGCATATGTGAAACAAATACTAACAGAATTAAAGGAGGAAATAGACAGCAATGCATTCATTTTAGGTGACTTCAACACACCACTCACTCCAAATGACAGATCAAACAGACAGAAAATAAGTAAAGACACAGAAGCACTGACAACACACTAGAACAGATGGACCTAACAGACATCTACCGAACTCTACGCCCAAAAGCAACAGGATACACATTCTTTTCAAGTGCACATGGAACATTTTCCAGAATAGACCACATACTAGGCCACAAAAAGAACCCCACTGAAGTCAAAAATATTGAATTTCTACCAACCAACTTCTCAGATCATAAAGGTATTAAACAAGAATTAAACTTTAGAAAGAAAACAAAAAGGCTCACACATGGAGACTTAACAACATTCTCCTAATTAATCAATGGGTCAATGACGAAATCAAAACAGAAATCAAAGAGTATATGGAGACAAATGACAACAACAACACAAAGCCACAACTTCTGTGGGACACAGCAAAGGCAGTTCTAAGAGGAAAGTATATTGCAATCCAGGCCTATCTAAAGAAAGAAGAACATTCCCAAATGAATAGTCTAAAGACACAATTACTGAAATTGGAAAAAGAAGAACAAATGAGGCCCAAAGTCACCAGAAGGATGGACATAATAAAGATCAGAGAAAAAATAAAGAAAATTGAGAAGAACGAAACATTAGAAAAATCAATGAAACCAAGAGCTGGTTCTTTGAAAAAATAAACAAAATAGATAAACCCTAGCCAGACTCATTAAGAGAAAAAGAGAATCTACACACACAAACAGAATCAGAAATGAGAAAGGAAAAATAACGACAGATCCCACAGAAATACAAAGAATTATAAGAGAATACTATGAGAATCTATATGCTAGCAAGCTGGAAAACATAGAAGAAATGGACAACTTCTTAGAAAAATACAATCTTCCAAAACTGATCAAACAAGAAACAGAAAAACTAAACAGACCAATCATCAGCAACGAAATTGAAGCGGTAATCAAAAAAACTCCCAAGAACAAAAACCCCCAGACCAGATGGATTCACCTCTGAATTCTACCAGACATATAGAGAAGAAATAACACCCATTCTCCTTAAAGTTTTCCAAAAAATAGAAGAGGAGGGAATACTTCCAAACTCATTCTATGAAGCCAGCATCACTCTAATACCAAAACCTGACAAAGATCTCACCAAAAAAGAAAACTACAGACCAATATCCCTGATGAACGTGGATGCAAAAATACTCAACAAAATATCAGCAAACCGAATTCAAAAATACATCAAGAGGATCATACACCATGATCAAGTCGGATTCATCGCAGGGATGCAAGGATGGTATAATATTCGAAAATCCATCAACATCATCCACCACATCAATAAAAAGAAGAACAAAAACCACATGATCATCTCCATAGATGCTGAAAAAGCATTTGACAAAATTCAGCATCCATTCATGAGTAAAACTCTCAACAAAATGGGTAAAGGGCAAGTACCTCAACATCATAAAGGCCATATATGACAAACCCACAGCTAACATCATACTTAACAGCGAGAACCTAAAAGCTTTTCATCTAAGATCGGGAACAACACAGGGATGCCCACTCTCTCCACTGTTATTCAACATAGTACTGGATGTCCTAGCCATGGCAATCAGACAAAACAAGACATACAAGGCATCCAGATTGGTAAAGAAGAAGTCAAATTGTCACTATTTGCAGATGACATGATATTGTACATAAAAAACCCTGAAGACTCCACTCCAAAACTACTAAAACTAATATCTGAATTCAGCAAAGTTGCAGGATACAAAATTAACACACAGAAATCTGTTGCTTTCCTATACACTGACGATGAACTAACAGAAAGAGAAATCAGAAAAATAGTTCATTCACAATTGCATCAAAAAGAATAAAATACCTAGGAATAAACCTAACGAAGGAAGGGAAAGACCTGTACTCTGAAAACTACAAGACACTCCTAAAAGAAATTAAAGAGGACACTACCAAATGGAAATTCATCCCATGCTCTTGGCTAGGAAGAATAAATATTGTCAAAATGGCTATACTACCTAAAGCAATCTACAGATTCAATGCAATCCCGATCAAAATACCACCAGCATTCTTCAATTAAATGGAACAAATGATTGTGAAATTCATATGGAACCACAAAAGACCCCAAGTAGCCACAGCAATCCTGAGAAGGAGGAATAAAACAGGGGGAATTACGCTCCCTGACTTCAAGCTCTACTACAAAGCCACAGTAATTAAAACAATTTGGTATTGGCACAAAAACAGACCCACAGACCAGTGGAATAGAATAGAAAATCCAAACATTAACCCAAACATATACAGTCAATTAATATTTGATAAGGGAGCCTTGGATATACATTGGGGAGATGACGGCCTCTTCAGCAGCTGGTGTTGGAAAAACTGGACAGCTACATGTAAGAGAATGAAACTGGACTACTGTCTAACCCCACACACAAAGGTAAACTCAAGGTGGATCAAAGACCTGAATGTAAGTCATGAAACCATAAAACTCTTAGGAAAAAAATATAGGCAAAAATCTCTTGGACATAAACATGAGCGACTTCTTCATGAACATATCTCCCCGGGCAAGGGAAACAAAAGCAAAAATGAACAAGTGGGACTATATCAAGCTGAAAAGCTTCTGTACAGCAAAGGGCACCATCAGTAGAACAAAAAGACATCCTATAGTATGGGAGAATATATTCATAAATGATGTATCCAATAAGGGGTTGACATCCAAAATATATAAAGAACTCACGCACCTCAACAAACAAAAAGCAAATAGTCCAATTAATAAATGGGCAGAGGACATGAATAGACACTTCTCCAAAGAAGAAATTCAGATGGCCAACAGGTACATGAAAAGATGCTCCACATCACTAATCATCAGAGAAATGCAGATTAAAACCACAATGAGATATCACCTTATACCAGTGAGGATGGCCGACATCCAAAACACAACAACAAACGTTGGCGAGGATGTGGGAGAAAAGGGAACCCTCCTGCACTGCTGGTGGGAATGCAAATTAGTTCAACCATTGTGGAAAGCAGTATGAGGTTCCTCAAAAAACTCAAAATAGAAATACCATTTGACCCAGGAATTCCAGTCCTAGGAATTTACCCTAAGAATGCAGCAGCCCAGTTTGAAAAAGACATATGCACCCCTATGTTTATCGCAGCACTATTTACAATAGCCAAGAAATGGAAGCAACCTAAGTGTCCATCAGTAGATGAATGGATAAAGAAGATGTGGTACATACATACAATGGAATATTATTCAGCCACAAGAAGAAAACAAATCCTACCATTTGCAACAATATGGGTGGAGCTACAGGGTATTATGCTCACTGAAATAAGCCAAGCCGAAAAAGACAAGTACCAAATGATTTCACTCATATGTGGAGTATAAGAACTAAGAAAAAAAAAAGAAAAAAAACTGAAGGAACAAAACAGCAGCAGACTCACAGAAACCAAGAACGGACTAATAGTTACTAAAGGGAAAGGGACTGGGGAGGACTGGTGGGAAGGGAGGGACAAGGGGCAAAAAGGGGCATTACGATTAGCAAATGTAATGTTAGGGGTAGCACGGGAGGGCTGTGCAACCCAGAGAAGACAACTAGTGACTCTATAGCATCTCACTATTCTGATGGACAGTGACTGTAATGGGTTTGGTGGGGGGGACCTGATGAAGGGGGTAGTGTAATCGCCATAATATTGCTCATTTAATTATAGGTTATTGATATCAAAATAAACTTTAAAAAATACTGTATTATATATAGGAAGATGGCAGAGTAGAGAAAGCCTGAACCCACCTTCTCCCATCTGCACACTGAATCTTATACCTACACACAGAGCATTTCACCCTAAAGAAGAACAAAGACTGAAGTGAACACCTGCTATACAACAAGGGACAGAAAGATCAAATTTTAAAAAACCAAAGCAGCAGGAGAGACAGACAACGTTACTGTGGGAACCCCACCCCTAGCACATCAATGGACAGAGAAGAGGGAGGGGTACCCCTGAGCCAGGAGTGGACTCCTTGCCCTGTGGCATAGGAAAAATGCCTAGTAGTTTAAATAAAGTACAACTAGACCATAAGTGAAAGAATCTAAGTTTCAGAACTAAACACCCATTACTTTGCAAGGAAACCCTTGAAGACAAACTGTGATTGGAGGAGCTGGCTAGAGCCATTGTTTGTGCTTCTTGTGCACATTTTAGTGCAGTGGAGAGCAGGATCTGGGCATGATCCACCAGTTCCACCTGTTGTCTACTGTTATTCACAGGCCCAGACCCCATCATCACGTCCAGAAATTTCCACAGCTCACAGACAGCATGCACAAATTTGTGGGCTGTCGCTAAGGAAATTCCCCAGAGCACCAAAGGGGAACTCACATGCCAGGCATGCTCTGGGCCCCCAGCAGGACCCACAGGCACCAACATGGGAATTTTCTGGAGCAGCCCAGAGTGTGCAGGGATTGCAGGGGAATGTGTACAGAGCCTGAGTCCAATGTACCAGCAAACCTAGTGAGTATCTGAGGCAGGAAATCCCCAGAGCAGTCCTGCATGGCCCAGAGCACACACACAGGCATATAGGTGAAGAGGCACAGGAAACTCAGCTGTTGCCAATCTGGGAGTTATCAGGAGTGTACCCAAGACCCCAACTGGCCTGCCACTGTCTGCTGACCAGAGCAGAACTCACAGGTGTCTACCCAGGAGCCCCTCCAATGGCCCCCACAAGGCTGCACTCCAAGGGCCATGCCCTGGGAGCACCACCACCAGGTAAAACCCATCTCATATTTACTCATCCAGTTTGCCAAAACCATAAAGTACACACAGTCTATACAGGGAACTTTCCTATACAAGGCCAATCCTTCAAGACCAGAAGAGCAAGCCCTTTCAAGTAATTCACAGACCCAAGCACAGAAAGTCATACAAAATAAGGAGACAGACAAATATACTCCAAACAACAGAACAAGAGAAAAAAAAACCTAAATGAAACAGAGTTAACCAATCTATCTGACAAAGAGTTTAAAGCAAGGGTTATAAAGACACTCACTGGACTTGAGAAAACAATAGTAGAATTCAAGGTGGACTTCAACAAAGAGATAGAAAGCCTAAAAAAAGAACTATTCAGACATGAAGAATTCAATAAGTGAAATAAAAAATACAATGGAGGGAATGAAAAGCAGACAGAGGATGCAGAAGAACAGATCAGAGATGTTGAAGATTGAGTAGTGGAAAGCAGTCAAGCTGTACAGCAGAAGGAAGAAAGAATTAAAATAAATGAGGATAGAATAAGATAGCTCTGGGACAACATCAAATGTCCTATCATCACATTATAGGAGTCCCAGAAGGAGATGAGAGAGAGAAAGGAGTAGAAAATTTATTTGAAGAGATAATAGCTGAAAACTTCCCTAACGTGGGGAAGGAAACAGCCTTATCAGGTTCCAGGAAGCACATAAAGCTACAAACGAGATGAACCCAGAAGGTCCACACCAAGATACATCATAATTAGAATGTCAAAGTTCAAAGACAGAATTTTAAAAGCAGCAAGACAAAAGCAACAAATTAAATATAAGGTTATCAGCAGATTTTTCTACAGAAACTCTACATGCCAGAGGGAATGGCATAACATATTCAAAGTGCTGACTGGAAAAAAACCTCCTCCAACCAAGAATACTCTACCCAGCAAGGCAACCTTCAGATTGAGGGAGAGATAAAGAGCTTCACAGACGAACAGACGTTAAAAGCATTCACTACTACTAAGCAGCCTTAAAAGGAATGTTAAAGGGACTTCTTTAAGATTAAAAGAAAAGGCCCTAAATAGAAGCAATAAATTTAAGAAAGGGAGAAATTTCTAAGGTCAAAGCAAATAGAGTAGAGGTTATAGCTCAATTACTTAAAAGCTAGTATGAAGCTCAAAAAGACAAAAGTAGCTAAAACAAATGTACCTAAAAATTAGTTAAGGGAATCACTTAATTATAAAAGGTGTAAAAGAAGGTATTATAAGCATCAAATGTGGAGAAGGGGAAGAAAGAAATGTAGTGCTGTTAGACTGTGTTCCAACTTAAATGACCATCAGCTTCTTATACATTGTTATATAAATGGGATGTCATATAAGGACCCCACGGTAACCATAAAACAAAAAAAATTACAATAGATACACCAAAAAGAAAGAGAAGGGAACCCAACTATAACACTAAAGAGAGTCACTGAACACAAGAGAAGACAGTGAGAGAGGAAGAAAGAATCCAAGAACAACAAAAATTAACCAGGAAACACTTAACAAAATGGCAATAAATGCATACCTATTAAAAACTGCTTTAAATGTCAGTGAAATGTTCCAATCAAAATACAGAGGGTGACTGACTGGATTAAAAAACAAGATCCATCTACTTGCTGCCTGTAAGAGACTCATGTAAGACCTAAAAACTCACCCAGACTGAAACTGAAGGGCTAGAAAATGATATAGGGATGTAAGGATGTAAAAGCTGCAAATAGGGATATAAGGATGTAAAAGCTGCAGTTGCAATACTTACATCAAACAAAATAGACTGCAAAACAAAGAAAGTAACAAGAGACAAAGAAGGATATTACATAATGATAATGGGATCATTCTAACAGAAGGATATAACAAGCATAACATCTGTACACCCAACCTAAATATGTAAACCAAATACTAGCAGCCCTAGAGAGAGAAACTGACAGCAACACAATATCTTAGGAGACTTTAATGCCCCACTTACTTCAATGGACAGATCATCCAGCCAGAAAATAAATAAGGAAACAGAGGCATTGAAGGACACATTAGACCAGATAGACTTAACAGATATATACTGAACATTCAACCAAGAACAATACAAGTTTTTCTCAAGTGCACATCGAACATTCTCCAAAACAGATCATATATTAGGACACAAAACAACAAATTTAAGAAGATTGAAATTGTATTAAGCATCTTCTCAGACCACAGTGGCGTGAAACTAGAAATCAGTTATAAGAAAAAAAAACTGGAAAAAAACACACAAACATGTGGAGACTAAACAACATGTTTCTAAATAACCAAGGATCAAAGAAGAAATTACACAACACATGGAAACAAAACAGAAACACAAATGTTCAAAATATGTGGGATGCAGCAAAAGCAGTTCTAAAGGGAAGTTTATAATAATATAGGCCTACCTCAAGAAACAAGAACAAGCTCAAATAAACAATCTAACCCTACATCTAAAGAGCTAGGAAAAAGATCAAAGCCCAAAATTAGTAGGAGGGGCATAATAAAGATCAGAGCAGAAGTAATGAAAATAGAGAATAAGATAACAATAGAAAAAAAATCAATGAAACCAAGAGTTGGCTCTTCAGGAAGATAAACGAAACAGACAAACTCTTAGCCAGACTTATCAAGAAAAAAGAGAGGACACAAAGAAACAAAATTAGAAATAAAAAAGGAAAAGTTATAACCAACACCACAGAAATTCAAAGAATTATAAGAGAATTCTATGAAAAATTATATGCCAATAAATTGCACAAACTAGAAGAAATGGACAAACTATTAGAAACAAACAGTCTTCCAAGACTGACCCCCCCCAAAAAAACCAGAAATATCTGAACAGACCAGTTACCAGTAATGAAATTGAACTGGTAATCAAAAAACTCCCAGCAAACAAAAGTCAAGGACCAGATGGCTTCATGGATGAATTCTACCAAACATTTAAAGACAAACTGATACCTATTCTTCTGAAAGTACTCCAAAATAGAAGAGAGGAAATACTTCCAAATTCATTCTACAAGGTCAGCATTACTCTAATATCAAAACCAGAAAAAGACGCTACAAAAAAAGAAAATTACAGACCAATATCCCTGATGAACACAGATGTAAAAATCCTCAACAAAATATTAGCAAACCAAATTCAGAAATACAACAGAAACAATCATCATGACCAAGTGGGATTTATTCTAGGATGCAAGGAAAGTACAATATTCATAAATCGATCAATATGATACACATTAACAAAAGGAAGGATAAAAACCATATAATCATCTCAATAGATGTGAAAAGGCATTTGACAAAATTCAACATCCATTCATGATTAAAAACTCTCAACAAAGTGGGTACAGAGAGAACGTATCTCAACATAATAAAGGCCATATACAACAAACCCATAGCTCACATCATACTCAAAGGCAAAAAATGGAAAGCTTTTCTTCTAAGATCAGGAATAAGACAAGGATGCTCACTCTCACCACTTTTATTTAACATAGTACTGGAAGTCCTAGCCACAGTGATCAGACAAGATAAAGAGATAAAAGGCATCCAAATTGGTAAGGAAGAAGTAAAACTGTTACTATTTGCAGATGACATGATACTATATATAGAAAACCCTAAAGACTCCATCAGAAAATTATTAGAATAGCTGGATACAGCAAAGTTCCAGAATGCAAAATCAATATACAGAAATTTGTTGCATTCTTATATACAAACAATGAACTAGCAAAAAGAGAAATGAGGAAAACAATTCCATTTACAATTCCATTCAAAAAGAATAAAATACCTAAAAATAAACCTAACCAAGGAGGTGAAAGACCTGTATTCTGAAAAACTGAAAGACACTGATAAAAACAATTGAAGAAGACACAAATAAATGGAAATTTATCCCATGTTCATGGATAGGAAGAATTAATATTGTCAAAATGGCCATCTTGCCCAAAGCAATTTACAGATTCAGTGCAATCTCTACCAAAATACCAATGGCATTTTTCAATGAACAAGAGCAAATAATACTAAAATTTAAATGGAAACACAAAAGAACCTGAATAGCTAAAGCAATCTTGAGAAAGAAGAACAAAACTGGGAATATCATGCTCCCTGACTTCAAGCTAAACTACAAGGCAATAGTGATTAAAACAGTATGATATTGGCACAAGAATAGACATATAGATCAATGGCACAGAATAGAGAGCTCAGAAATAAAACTATGTACATATGGTCAATTGATATATAACAAAGGAGCCACGAATATAACAAGGGGAAAAAACAGTCCCTTCAAATAAATGGTGATGGGAAACTGGACAGTTACATGTAAGAGAATGAAACTAAATCACTATCCTATACCATATACAAAAGTAAATTTTAATGAATTAGATCCCTAAATATAAGACATGAAGCCAGAAAACTCTTAGAAGAAAACATAGGCAAGAATCTCATGAATATCAGCATGAGAAATTTCTTTCTGGATAGATCTCCCTTGGGCAAGAGAAACAAAAAAGAAAGCAAAGAAGTAGGACTACATCAAACTAAAAAGCTTCTGCACAGCAAAGGAAACCCGCAACAAAACAAAAAGGCAACCTACAGTATGGAAGAATGTGTTTGTAAATAACTTATCTGATAAGGAGCTAACATCCAAAATACATAAAGAACTCATACAACTCAACACCAAAAATAAATAATCCAATTTAAAAATGGGTAGAAGACCTGAATAGACAGTTTTCTAAAGAAGACATGCAGATGGCCAACCGACACATGAAAAGATGCTCAACATCACTAATCATTAGGAAAATACAAAACAAAACCACAATAAGATATCACCTCACACCAGTCAGAATGGCTACTATCCAAAAGACAAAAAATAATAAAATTGTCAAGGATGTAGAGAAACGGGAACACTCCTACACTGTTGATGGGAATGTAAAATGGTCCAACCACTGTTGAAAACAATACAAGTTCCTCAAAAAAACTAAAATACAAATACTGTATGACCCAGAAATTCTACTTCTGGGAATTTACCTGAAGAAAACAAAATCACTGATTCAAAAAGATATATGCACACCTATATTCACTGCAGCATTATTTACAGTAGCAAAGATATGGAAGAAACAAAAGTGCCCACTGACAGATAAATGGATAAATAAGAGGCAGTACATATACCCAATGGAATATTACTCGGCCATAAAAAAGAAAATCTTGCCATTTGCAATGACATGGATGGACCTAGAGGGTATCATGATAAGTGAAATACACCAGGCAGAGATAGACAAATACCATATAATTTCACTTATATGTGCAAAGCAAACAAGTGAAAAAGAAATAGACCCACAAATATAGACAATAGATTGTTGGCTACTATAGGGAGGGGGGTTGAGGGATGGATAAATAGGTGAAGGGGATAAAGAAGTACAACTTGCAAATTATAAATGAGTTAGTCATAGGAATGGAAGTACAACATAGAGAATACAATCAATAATATTGTAATATCTTGGTATGGTAATGGGGTAACTACATTCATTGTGGCAAGCATCTAGTAATGTATATAATTACTGAGTCACTATGTCATAAATCTGAAACCAATACTAAATTGTATCAACTTTATTCCAATAAAAAAACAATTTTTTAATATTGTATTATACACTTAAAAATTTAAGAAGGTAGATCTCATGTTGTTTTCTTACCACAATAAAAAAGCATGAATCAACTTTTTAAAAATAATGGTGTAGCTTATAAAAAAGATAGTTACTTATTTTCAATAAAAGTTAAGTACTGTTATTAATTTGTTATTTGTTATTAATACAGTTAAGTACTGAGCCACTATTCTGTGCCAAAAAAAAGGTGCTAAGTGTTTTCCATATGTCAACTCATTCAATCCTCACATACATTAAGGTAGATATTATTCCTGTTTTACAAATAACCTCTTGTCAGGATGATAGCCAGTACATGGAAGAGTCTGATCCAGAACCCAGGAGTTCACTCTGCTCCCTCCTTAGCGAGGCTTATCTCCATGATGGAACAAGGTCAGCTCCTGCCACTTTCCTCTTTTTCCTACTCCCCACTCATTCTTCCCTGCCCAGTGATGAGAAAAAAATGCTGGAGTTTATCCCTC
>JAVSCE010006206.1:0-97955 GCA_032199065.1 Smutsia gigantea
ATCATGCCCATCTATATAGTTGTGCATGTAAATACAATTAGAAGTATATGCAAATATGAGTCACAATGCTAAAAAGCACATGCAATATTTCAAAGGTAATTATTTGCTTCAACAAAAATGCTACTTGAAAATTTATTTTGTGATTTACTCCATTTTTCATTCACACGTCTCATAAAACTGTGGATAATGGTGTTAAGCAAAAGGGAGATTTAGGAATCAAATGTGAGAAAAAACATGTATAAACAAGTATATTATTCTTAGTTCACACCTCAGTTCACATCAACAAATAAAAATACTCTTATTTGTTTACAAAGCTCTTCAATTTTTAGCAAAATATATATTTAGTTTATTTTTGAATAATAAAACTATAAAAATGTAGACTGAATTAAACCCACTTTGGATGGAGATGTGTGAATTAAAATGAAATTTAGAGGTGAAAAAAAGAAAAGGTGGAGTTGTAAATAAAACAAAGGTTAAATAGAAATGAAAAATATATAGCTGAAAGACAAAATAGAATATCTTTAAATTCCAAAAATATTAATAGAGACCATTTAAAATGTTTTCCTTTTTAAGTCAGTGTTTAGTAAGTATTGAAAGGACCAAACTAACACCATGACAGGCCTCAGAAAGCCTCAGAGATCAGAGGGCCTGAGTTTCAGTTTCCCCAAAACCACCTGAAGGAATAGGTAAATTTTAAGTAGGCTCTGACCCTTGGCCTGAGTCATAAAAACCGGCCTGAACACAATGACACAATAGCTGCAAACCCGTGCCTAGGTAATCCTCCCCAAAACTGATGGATTGTGAAGATAAAGCCCTGTGAGACCCTACTGTGAAGATAAAGCCCTGTGAGACCCTAATTGAAATATTTTTGCTATCGAATCATCAGCAGACCTCCCCCTCGCCTCCCCCTGGTTATGGTCCCTTTTCCTTTAAAAACCTCCTGTGATTTCTGTTCGGGGTCAGACTCCTCTGCTCCTGTGTGAGTTATGAGTCTCGACCCTAGCGCGCTGGTGGAAATAATAAACCTCTTGCTGTTTGCATCAAGACCGGTCTGTTGTGAGTATTTGGGTCGCCGTCCATCCCGGGGCTGAGCAGGACCTGTTTTCTGGGCCTAACTGTATAAAAGAATTACATATCTCATATAGCCACATTAAGTTTTTTCAAAGAATTGATAGCGATACTTCTTTTCAAGCTTAAAATTGATTGAGTGCAGAGGCTAAAGATTACAGATGATTAAGTTAACTTTCCTCATGTTCAAATACATTAATTAGTGCTAATTACAAACGTTGAGAAATGTTGAAGTAACTTTTTGTTACTTCAAAGAGTGCATCAATAAAATTCAATCAATACAAACTAGTGAACAATTTCTTAATTTTGTTGGTATACAAATGGAATGTGGCTTAGTGTAAAAAACAAAATGTCTGTAGTTCTATGACACATTGAAGGTTTTAAACATGTATCTTAGCATTCTGTATAATCATTTTAAAAAGAAGGAAGTATTACACATTGTCTACTTTTTGTTAGGAACCATGAATTTCTGGATCTTTAAATACTTATTAAACACAAATAAGTAAGATGCAAATATATGAGTTTTTGAATACTTACAAATGAAAATGAGAAAAAAATATTTTATGTATTATATTATACCCTAATTGAAATAAGGCACTTAAAAATATTTTTATTCTTCCAATAAAACCTCAGTGCTTGAATAGTTTAATGATTTTGAGTAATCAATAAAAAAATTGTTACATGATTGACATTAGCTTGTATTTCTCACAGGTGAGTATGGGTTTATTATTTTAGACCCGTATAAAATTTACTAATGTAAGGCAGCAGATAGTGTAATCATATTTAGAGTTATTTATGAGTAAAACTTTAAGCATTGAAAATAATTTTAGTAGATAACAAAATATCTTACAATATGTTTTATAACTATCATGAATGCATTATTAAAACATTGCAAAGTATTTGAGGTGTATTATTCGTGGTGATGTGTCTCATTTTCATGGAGTTAATGTTGACATACAATATTACATTAATTTCAGGTGTCCAAAATAGTGATGTGATAGTTTTACACATATTGAAATGATAGCCATGATAGTTCTAGTTAACACCTGCCACCAGACAAGTTTATGATAATATTATTGGCTATAATGCCTATGCTGTAAATATTCATGCGATTTATTTATTTTATAACTGGAAGATGTGCCTCTTAGTCATCTTGATTTACTTCACCCATCCTCCTCCCTTATCTAACCCAGCAACTAGCGGTTGGTTCTCTTTATGTATGAATGTGTTTCTGCTTCTTTGTTTGTTTCCTCGTGTTGCCTTTTATAATCCACATGTAAGTGAAATTATACTGTATTTCTCTTTCTCTGAGTTATTTTACATTACATAATACCCTCTAGTATCATCCATATGTTGCAGATGGCAGGATTTCATTCTAATTCATGGTTAATATTCCACTTTATACATATACCACCTCCTCATTCATTTATTATATATTTAAATATATAAATATTTTACATGTTATATATATGTAAACATATATTTGAATTGGGTTGTTGAAAGAGGTGAAGGAGATAAGAGGCACAAAATCTCAATCACAATATAAATTAGTCATGGGGATGAAAATACACCATAAAGAATATAGTCAGTAGTTCTGTAGCATCTTTCTATGTTAATGGTTACTACACCATTTGGGGTTAGCATTTAATAATGTATATAGCTGTCAAAACACTATGTCATATACTTGAAAACAAGACAATATTGTATATAAGCTACACTTAAAAAAAAATTAAATCATCAAAGAAATGCAAATTAAAACCACAATGAGATATCACCTTCCACCAGTTAGGATGGCCAACATCCAGAACACAAACAACAGCAAATGTTGGCAAGGATGTGGAGAAAGGGGAACCCTCCCACACTGCTAGTGAGAATGTAAATAAGTTCAACCATTGTGGAAAGCAGTCTGGAGGTTCCTCAAAAAACTAAAAATAGAAATACCATTTGACCCAGGAATTCCACTCCTAGGAATTTACCCTAAAAACACAGAAGCCCAATTTCAAAAAGACATATGCACCCCTATGTTTATTGCAGCACTATTTACAATAGCCAATAAATGGAAGCAACCTAAGCGTCCATCAGTAGATGAATGGATAAAGAAGATGTGGTACATAATATACACAATGGAATATTATTCAGCCATAAGAAGAAAAATCCTACCATTTGCAATATGTGGAGCTAGAGGGTATTATGCTCAGTGAAATAAGCCAGGCAGAAAAAGCCAAGTACCACATGATTTCACTCATCTGTGTAGTATAAAAACAGAGAAAAAACTGAAGGAAGAAAATAGCAGCAGACTCACAGAACCCAATAATGGACTAACAGTTACCAAAGGGAAAGGGACTGGGGAGGAATGGGGGAAGGGACGGAGAAGGGGAATAAGGGGCATTACAATTAGCACACATAATGTGATGGGGAACATGGGGAAGCAGTATAGCACAGAGAAGACAAGTAGTGATTCTATAGCATTTAACTACGCTGATGGACAGTGACTATAATGGGGTTGGTAGGGGGGACCTGATCATTGGGGGAATCTAGTAACCACAATGTTGCTCATATAATTTTATATTAATGATAGAAAAAAAACAAAACTTGTATTTTAATTGATGAATTCTTCATTAAAATAATCAAGTAAATAGGTTGTATACTATTGTTAGAGTATAACACTGAATATCATAATCAGCAAGGGATTGGAAAACCACAATTTAAGCATTTTACCATGTTAATTATTCAAAAGTGGTAATAAACTTAGCAGATCTAAAAACTAGTAATAAAGGGTATTTCCCTATGCATGAAGGCCAATTTTATAAAATAGAAGGAAACACTTCCAAATAAAGTATGTAACATATTTTACAATTTTTTCTATGGATCATACTTTTCATTGTTTATCCCTGTTGTTTTCCAGGTCAAACATCATTTCCTGAAAATGACCAATTTCACCACAGTGACTGAGTTTCTCCTCACGGGCTTTGCTGAGAAGTGGGAGATAAGGTTCCTTCATTCCATGCTATTCCTTCTGATGTACCTGGCCACCCTCACAGGGAACGTTCTTATCATCTCTGCCACCACATTTGACCAGAGCCTTCACACACCCATGTACTTCTTCCTCAGGAACCTGTCCATCCTAGATGTGTGCTACATTTCTGTCACTGTGCCCAATGCCTGTGTCAACTCTGTCACTGAAAACAGGGCCATTTCAGTCGGTGGGTGTGCAGCTCAGATATTCTTTGTCATTTATTGTGCATTTGTAGAAATTCTGTTACTCACTATCATGGCCCATGACCGCTATATGGCCATCTGCCAGCCCCTCCACTACCCTGTCATCATGAACCAAAGATTCTGTGTGCAAATTACACTATTTTCTCTACTCAGTGGTCTCATCTATGCTGCTGTGCACACAGGTAACACATTCCGGCTCTCCTTCTGTCAGACCAATGTGGTCCATCAGTTCTTCTGTGATGTCCCCTCTCTGCTGAGTCTCTCCTGTTCTGACACCTTCACCAATTTCCTCTTACTTATTATTTCTGCCATTGTGGTTTGCGGTGGCTGCTTTGTCTTTATCTTGTCATACATTCACATATTTTCCACTATGCTGAAGTTTTCAACCGGAGAACAAGGCAAGGCCTTTTCCACGTGTGTCCCTCACATCCTGGTAGTGTCTGTCTTCCTCATCACTATCAACTACGTGTACCTGAAGCCTTCAGTAACATCCGAAACCATCCAGGACATGATTCTTTCTGTATTTTATGCCATATTTCCTCCTTTCTTGAATACCACCATCTACAGTCTTAAAAACAAACAGTTAAAAGAAACTGTAAGGAAACTAATAGTTTTTTTCCCAGAAAGTAAAAAATTTCCCTTTCAAGTTCATCCCAATGTTGCTGAATGAGTCACAAATTTCTAAACTACAACAGCCTTATTGGGTTTTACGTGTTAGTTTGCTCACTATAAAATCACTCATTTAATGTCTCTGTAATTATGGTTTTTTGAACACTACACTTACCCTCTATTAATTCAAATTAAAATTTTTCCACTGCTGGTTTTAATGAACAGGTAGGATCAAAGATATTGATGAAATGCTTAGGATTCACCAATTATTAATATTAATAAGGTCTCAAAAGATTCCTTAAAAAGCTGAGTAACGATATATACTACAGTTTCTATTACCTGAAAATTTTCAAAAAAATATGAAATAAATGTACAATATTGTCTTCAATGATAGGAATTTATATATTTTGAAATTAAAAATTAAGTCTAACAAATTATAGTTCATGATATATATGGAATTAAAGTGATGAATGATATATCTGGAAAGGGAAAAAGTATGTCCACAACAAAGACTAAGAGAAATGTGACTTAGTCTCCTAGTTGATAGGAATGAAGAATGTTCTATTTGTTGACAGAAACTATCATTAACCTTTCTTTGCTGCTTGCAGTTATTTTATTATACCATCCTCAGGAGACTCACCATGCTGTGGAGATACAGGCCATTGTGATATAATGAGTCATAAGAAAAACATATTCAGTCATTCAGATGATCAAGTAGGTATTTCCCAGAATATTTGGATTTTAACCACAGCTCCTGAAGACACTTCAGAACCCTGAAGGTGGAGTTGGTGTCTTGTCATATTAATGAAGGACTGTTGGGCCCCGACCAAGGACTGTGGCTGGAGGTGGAATCAACCAATAGCCATGGAGTTAGTCGATCATTTCTATGCACTGAAGCCCTCACACAAACCCATAAGAAGACTACATCCCTCTCTGACTACTGCTTCTTTGTGGGAGGGTCTTCCATGTTTGGGGAACCAGAATGTGACCGACCACATGCCACTCAAGCTCCGAAAACATAAAAGTTCCTTTACTTGGGACCTTGCCCCATGTATCTCCTCATCTGGCTTTTAGCTTGTATCATTTATGGTGTCCTTTATTAACCTGGTAAGTGTATAAGTGTTTTCCTGAGTTCTGTGAGCTGCACTAACAATAAAGCTAAGGGGGAGGAACTTGGAACCTCCAGTCTGTATCAGATTCGTGAGAAGCACAGGTAACTGCTGGGGGCTTGCAACTGGTATCTGGAGTGGAGGGTGGGGGGCAGTCTTGTAGGATGGAGCCCTTAACCTGGGAAGTCTGTCTCCAGGCAGATAGCACCAGAATTGATTTGAGTTCTCAGACAACCTGCTGGTGTTCTAGAATAGTTTGGTGGTGTGTGTGTAAGACACACACACACACATTATAGGTGGGTATGGAAAAACAAAATGAATTGCACTATTGTGTAAAAAAACAACAACAATTTTTCCTTTTTTTGCCTTCTGTCATATTTATTACTTGTTATACATTTTCCTGAGTATTGTGCCATTCCACAGTTCTACAAAGATGGTCCAAAGTTTAGTTTATTTTGCATGGTACCATAAAACTGTATCTGCACATGAAGCCTAATATACTTTGTAAAATATCAGGAATTTACTTTTATTCTTTAGTGCATTAAATATTATAATAAGCAGGAAAACAATGTATTTCACTGCACAGGAAAATAATTAAATGCCCTAAAAATGGGTAATTTAATATATACATATATATTTAAAGTTTACCAATGAAGAGAACATTTGCATGAAATAATTTCTTGAATGAACATGAGACAGTTCAGAGATACTGAATATAAAAATGAATAATTTTGGGTGCCTATGCTAACCAGCCACAACCCAGGATGAAATAGAATGCTTCAAGACTATGAATGTTGGATAAGACAACACCAATTTTTATGTATCTAAAAACCCTTCAGATAGTTTGTATAGGGTCTGAGGACCAGCAGTTACTTAAAATTCTGTTTTTTTATTGTTTTTTATGTGGTTCAGCTGGATACAACTTGTAAAGAAATATGAAAAGATGCAATATCTTCAAAGAAATTCTTCATTTTGTATATATTTTATTCATTTCAACCTTCTTTTGGCTTTCCATTTTTGGGTTGCTGGATGGTGATAGGATAAACACATAAATATCAGCAAATAATGAAGTTTAAAAATATATACCTTCTTGTTTTTACATGGCATTCTCATAGGATCCCATTATGTGAGAGTGTGTGTGTATGAGAGAGTGTGTGCATACCTATATGAGTGTGAGTGTGTGTGAATGTGTGTGTGACTGTGGTGTGTGTATGTCTGTAAATTCCCCATTATACTTTCTGTTGTAGGCTCTTATGACATAAGAACTGACAGGGTGACGGCTGTGTCACTGCATTAAAACGCTGTTTACAATGTACTTGACAACAAGGATTCCGACCCAGTAAACACACTTGCGATGTGTCCTTAACCCTTCTTTGTATTGAAGCCCCAATTATGGGAAAAGGTTATATGCAATGTTTTCTGCTGTGATCAACCTATTGTCATGTTCTTTAATATTTTACATAGAAACTATAGGAGAAGAGATATCAGCCCACACACATGTGCCACAATATTTGATCAGTTATAACTTACGGCCTTTCTGTTCACCAGCCACTTTGCAGCAAGCAGATTTTTATTGAGTACATATAAAGAAACAAAATTCTAGTTCTTTGTAAAATTGTGGTAAAGTAGGTATAACATAAGATTTATGATATTAGCCATTTTTAAGTGCAGTTTATTAGTGTTAGATTCAGATTATTGTGCAATCTCAAGAATTATTTCATCTTGCAAAACTGAAACTCTATACACATTTAAGCAACCCCTCTTTATTTTCCCTTCCTTTGTACTTGGAAACCACCATGCTACCTTTGCATCCATGAAATTAATTACTCTGATTATTCCACATAAGAGATTTATCTATATGATATAACTTTTTCTGACTGGCTTACTTCACTTAGCATAATGTCCTTGAGGTACATCCATGTTGTAACAAGAGTCAAAATTTCCCTCCTTTTCAAGGATAAATAATATTTATTGTATGTATACACCATAATTTGCATATTAATACATCTAAAAAATGCAGGGATTACTTCTGCCTTTTGGTTGTATTCTTGTTTTGATGAAATGTGGCTAAGAATGAGGAATGTGACATCCAGCAAAAAAGATGGTGGAGTAAGTAATTCACGCAGAAACCGCCTCCCCACACACACACCAAAGAAGCAACTACGGCAAATATAACTAACCCTGAAAATGACCTTCAGACTTCAGAACAGACCAACTGCACCTGGGGAAGAAGAGACCACCTACAGAAGGATAAAGTGGCAGAGCTTCAATTAACCAGGACCTAAACCCCTCTGCCATCCTAGCCCACAAGCAGGAGGCAGAGGAATGGATCATGGAGGGGATAAGCACCCCTGGCCCTGGGGACCTGCTCTGGGAACAAGACTCCACATTGCACCGAGCTTTGGTGATTAGTGTACTGGGCACCATGGGGAGCTGGAGCCCTCTGGGAGGCTGAGACTCCTGCCACTTGTGGAGGACAGACACACACCATTGGTCCCACAGATACACAAAAGAGAGGTGGACGTTTGAAAGACTTACCAGCAGGGGGAAGAGTGTCAGAGAGGCATGGGTTGGGTGGAGTTCTCTCCAGAGGAGAAAGGCCAAGTGCATGATGCTTCCCCAGATTTTGCTGAGCTCAGCCAGTTACATGTTTGTAGGAGCCCAACCCAAATACTCCATCCACCACAGGGTGGCTCAACACTGGGGTGTTTCTCTGTACAACCAATGACCTGGCCCAGTTGCCTTCAGGAGAGAGATTTTGCTGCCTGGCAGGTGGAGGGAGGCTTTCCAGCTTTTCTGTAACTCTCTCAGCCCAACTGGAGAAGCATCTTTGGGAGTGAGCTCCAAATGCCCCTTTCTTCTCAAAAGTTGCCCCCTCACTGTTGGCCCAACCCTAAAACCCTCTCTGCTGATCAGTCACCCCACAGACACTTCCAGTCCTGTAGTGCTTCGCTGACCACACAAACCCAGAAAGAGCACTGCTGCATGGCTCGCAAAGGGTTGGCTCAGGTAAGAGTCAGCCATGTGGACTGATATCAGCCATGGCCTGAAGACATGCAGAAAGGCAGCTCTTCCCACAGATCCCAGCAGAAGGGGTGCTGCATAGCCCCCAAAGGGCCTCTGCTGACAGACCAACCACTGCCAACAGAAAGGAAGAATGGAGATCCAGTAAACAGCCCTCCAACAGCGAATTAGGCTTTACTACAAGAAAAATCTGGCACAGGTGAACAAGGAACCTTTTGTTTCTGGAAATCAAAGGATGCCTTCTTTATCAAGCCATTACTCTTGATTACAGAAGGCATAGAAGATATATTTAATAAGAGGAAAGGAACACAGAAACACTGACAAAATGAGGATGTACAGAAATATGTTCCAAACAAAAGTACAAGATAACACACCAGAAAGAGGGGCAAATGAAACCAATTAGCAATCATCTTGGTAAAGATTTAAAGTAACAGTCATAAATATGCTCACTGATCTGTGCAAAAGTATTGATGATCTCAGGAAAGATTTCAACAAAGAGTTAAAAGACTTGAAAAAGAGCTGCTCAGCTGAAGAATACAGTATCTGAAATAAAAACTACAGTGGAGGGACTGAGTACTAGATCACTTCAATAGAGGAGACAATGAGATGGAAATTAGAGAACAGGAAAACAAGGAGTCTGAGGAAGAGAGAGAAAAAGGATCTGTAGAATGAAAGAATGATAAGAGAGATGTGTCATGACTCCAAATGAAACAAATTTGCCTAATGAGAAGGAGAAGAGACAAAGGAGTAGAAAGACTCTCTGAAGAAATAATTGCCCAAATTTTTCTGAAACTGGGAAAGAAAATAGGCACCCAGGTCCTGGAGGCACAGAGAGCCCCTAACAAAAGGATCCCCAGAAGGACAACACCAAGACACATGGCAATTAAAATGACAAAGATTAAGGATAAAGGCACAGTACTGAAAGCATCTAGAGAGAGGCAAAAAATTACTTATAAAGAAAACCCCATAAGACTATAAGATTTCTCAGCAGAGACTTTAGAGGCCAGAAGTGTGTGGAAAGAAATAGTCTTTGTATTGACACAGAAGGACCTCCAACCAAGAATCCTCCAATTAACAAGGTTATCATTCAGAACTGAAGGAGAGATTATAATTTCCAAAGACAAATGGGAGTTAAAAAAATTCACCACTCCTAATCTAGAATTACAGGATCTTCTACAAATGTAAATGTTCTTAAGCCTAATATTTTTCATTAATGAAAATAAACCCACAGAAAAGATAGCAGGCAAATTACTTACAAAGCCTGTATGAAGTTAAAAAATGTACTAAAATCAACTATACACAAAATTAGTCAAGGGATATACAAAAAATGCAGATTATAACTTCTCATACATGGCATGTGGAGGAGCAGGAAGAATAAAAATGAAGAAATTTTATGTGTTCAAAACAGAGCAACTAAATACAACTTGATATATATGTGGGAAAATGTCTAAGTAGCCTAAGTAGCCTAAAACCTAAAATAGAAATACAAAGAAATTTTTTTAACAAGTCCAGTCTTAACACTAAAGAAAACCAGCAAGGAACAGGAGAAAAGCGTAAGAATGGAGCAAAGAGGAACTACATTGACAACCAGAAAACAATGAATAAAATGGCAGTAAGCACATACCTAAATAATAACTGCCTTAAATTGAAACCTACTGAACGCACCAATCAAAATGCTTACGTGGTAGAATAGATAAAGAAACAAGACACATCTATGCACTGCCTACAAGAAACTCATTTCATACCTAAAGACAAACATAGAATGAGAGAAAAGAGATGGAAAATGATATTTCATGCAAATAATAGGGAGCAAAAAGCAGGTTTCACAGTAGTTATGTCAGACAAAATAGATTTCAAAACAAAGATAGTAACAAGAAACAAAGGACATTACATAATAATAAGGTCAGTACAAGAAGATGATGTAACCATTACAAACGTCTGTGCACCCAGCAGAGGAGCACCTGCACAGGTAAAACAAATACTGGCAGAACTGAAGGGGGAAACAGACTGCAGCTCATTCATATTAGAGGATTTTAACACCCCATTTACATCAATTGGAAGATCAATGAGACAGAGAAAAATAAGGAATTATAGGCAATGAACAACATACTAGATAATAGGAACTTAACATTTATATACAGAATGTTCCATGAAAACCAGAATGATACACATTTTTCTCAATGTGCATGGAATGTTCCCCAGAATACATCACATGTGAGGACACAAAAAAAGCCTCAGTAAATGAAAAAAAATTAAAATTGTTTCAAGCATCTTTACACATCACTATGATATGAAACTCAAAATCAGTTATATGAAAAAAAAAACCCACAAAAACATGGATGGCAAAGAACATACTGCTAAATATTCAATATTAACCTGAATGGACATTTTATGGACAGCATTGTAAATGGACATGTGGTTCATCTTTCAGTGAGTCTCAGGTTTTAAGAGGTTTGCCTCTTGGTGAGTGTCAGGTCATAAACATTAACCTAGCTAGACTGCAAAAAAGAAAGTGTATTACTTGCAGAAAGTCAGGAGATTGTATGGCAGAGCTCTCAAGAGAGTCTCCCCTATTAAGCACAGGGCTGCTTGTTTATTTGCACAAATCAGTTTGATTTGTTCTCCCATTCAAAGAAGGTGAAAACTCAGTACACATCTGATTAGTGTTCAGAGGGGGAGGAGCAATTGGTCAAAACTCCCAATCCTTGGAAACTGGGAAGGGGTCCTTTGGCAGCAGTGAGGAGAGCTCCTGTAGGGAACAGCTGAAAATAACAACTGCTGTGTCCTTCTGAGGCCTGTTCTTCCTGAAACATCTTGTTCTAGAAAACAAATTAGCAGGACTGTTTCCATCTAAGAAACTTGTGATCTAAGTTCCCCAATAAACCCTTTCTGGCTGGCTATCTGGCCATATTATGAAGAAATAGTTTATATGATGAACCCTTTTCCATTCATACAGCAAAATGTAGCACATTCTGCATTTGACTCATGAAATCACAAAAAGTATCTAAATTGCACATTGTGTTGAGAATGAATTTTCTCACATGTAATATGAAAATGAAACTTTTACCTTAATAGGCAAATAAAGCACCACTAACAGGATTTCAAAAATACTTATATAAATAAACAAACAATTTTTTTAACAAAAACACTGCTCTAAGAACCTCAATTCATGAAGGACAGAAGAATAAGGGAAGTCATTAGAACCTCAGATATACATTTACAAAGCTGGAGAGTTGATTAGATAAATATATAAACAGGCACATCTACTGAGAAAGAAAATAGATAATTAAGTACACAACTAAAAATACGTATGTGTGTCTATCTCTGTGTTTGTATGTGAAACCCTGTACAGATCATGTACAAAGAGACATTATATTTGTTTTGAGAGTGAAGGTTGTGTTTTCTGTCTCTGTATGAGAGGAACCTACATTTGTAACTTTAGTGTTACGTTCTTTTAGACAACTTCCTTATTTTTGACAGCTTGATGTAATGGATTCATACAGCATTATATTACAATATCAAGTTATCACCAATAGTGTGTCGATTATCTTTACAATTCAGGCAGTTTAATTTAGGTTAAAATTATATTTTTTTTACTCTATTCTTTTTTATAATAGTCCATGATAACAACTAAAAAGTGAAGACTTAGATTCTTAAAAAAAAAAAAAAAAAGAACTATCTCAAGTCCTTTAGGAAGCATGGAGTTTTTCTTATCTATTGTCCTTATAAAGATACATTCCACACCTTTAGAATTTTCAAATGGATGACTGTTAGTTTCAGCAGTTAGCCTCTAGGGCAATCACCTCTGTGCCCTCCTACAGGGCAGCTATACAGAATTTCAGCATTTTATTGGGAATACCTCACAGGGGAAATTTACCATCCCAACACCAGGCTTGATGTTCCATTATTATATTGAACATGTAGAAAACACTTCCAATAACTCAGGCTTCTCAGGCTGCACAGGCTGCTGGGAAGGATTAGAGTTACGCCCACATGCCCACACTGCTGGGTCTGCTTAACTTTGACCTTGAGCCAAGGCTTCCTTATCGGGGAGGGAGGACACATCCTCACAGTGCGTCTCTCCCCTCTGACGGGTACTGGCGCTCTCTAAACCTGCCCTTCCTCCTCCTCCTCCTCCCTCTGACCCCCTCCCCCCTCCGGGCACACAAGCCTGCCCTTTGCGGATCCCGCAGTAGTGGTGACCCCACACCTGTGCTGACCCCTCGGCCTTTGACCGGTGGTCCATCCCGTGAACGGACTGGGCACAGGGGGAGGCAGGGCTCCTCCAGGCCAGCCTCTGTTTTGTGCCGTGACAGTAAGTGACTAAAGGCTTGACGGACACTTTCATCTTTGGTTCGTTCCTTTACTCTGCTTCCCGCCACCTGGCGCCTCACCTGCCTGTGCCGCTCAGGGGAACCGGATGTGGTCCATTCAATCACTCGGGGTGGGGGGGACACGTCAGGTACAAATAAACAACTGTATTTGACAGAGACAGTGATCAAGACCGTCTCACTGTGCAGATCAGGGCAGAGGCAAGTAATCAGGGCTCCGTGGAATGTATAGTATGATCTGGGAGATCCACGCTGATGTCACCAATGAACACAATGAGACACGCATGCTCCCTAACATTATTATTTTATTAACTTAGAAATCTTGTGGGCACAGTTATGTGTGTCACCATGTCTACCTATTCACTCATTGTCTCCATTCCTTCTTGCACTCCACTCACCGGGGCTCTAGAGACCATTGCCTGCTTCCAATGCCCCCTGGGCAGCTGGCCAGCCCTAAGCTGTGAGGATTGTGTTCCCAGAGGCATTGCAGCTGATGGCACAGATTTGTCTATAATACTACATAAAGCAGACCATGATTCGCCTATTCCACAGGGTTTTCAGTTGAAGATGTTCTCAAATCCTGCTGCATAATCTGCATAAACCACTTTAATAATGTTGATTTTGAGAACCTCACAATAGCGATCCTTCCTCCCTTTTAGATTAGGAACACAGTACACAGGGGTAAGTACTCTGTGTTCACTCTTGTTACTACTTTCCATTTACCTTCCTTCACCTTGCCCTGTGATCTCTCTATAGAAGACTTCCAATTTATCAATAATAATGCAAGTTTTCATTTACAGTAACTGAATCTCAGGAATTTTCTGAGTGTCTTCTTTTTAGGCATTCCTGTTACAGTGAAAATATGTCTTTTAAAATCTAATTACCAGTACACATTTCAGCTAAATTATAAGTAACATTTAAATATAAAAAGTAGATTGAAAAAGCTGAACAAGCAGCTATAAAATAATACAAATTTAATGATCTAAAGTTGTGTCTTGGAATTGGTTCAACTATATTTGAGTATTATTATAAATCTCAAATTAAAATCATACACTATAATTTCATTATAGAATCAAAATGAAGGAATTGATAGTGACCTGTGTTATCTTTTTACTTCAGTTTACGTTATTTTAATTTCTATAGATTATTAATGAAAAGTAGACATGGATGCTAAAAGTATAAATTCTTACACAAAAAAGTCAAATATTCTAATTCAATATTAAATACTGGGTGTTGGATCTTTGTATTCCTAGTGGCTTAGCCATTTTCATGAGGTTAGATATAAAATGTCAAATATGTGTAAGTAAATAAATTGATATCCATAGAATAATGTCCTAATGAACGATTATTGCCTGTTTTAAGGTAAATTCATCAAAGAATATAGGAATATTAAGCATTACTACTAATCTCCAATATTAAACTTTCATCTATTTTAAATCATCTATCATTGAATTTCTGCAGAGGTCTGCAAAATAATCATTATCTTAATTTATGTATGTACTTGTGCCCAGTACATGATTTATAGAAATTTAGGTATATTTAATTTTAGTAGAATGTTCATTCTCTCCTCCACTGAAATTTAGAAAATAAAATGATCTGATAGTGAACACTATTTATTGCCAGCAGGCAGTCTACCTATGTCATGAATAATTAGTTCTTTTGACACTGGAATTGAGGAAATCCATTGAAACCAAATAGATCATTTATTCTTGAATTTTTCTCTTGACTATCAACATTCATAGATGTTTAAAAACTCTTTTAGGTGTATATAGTAATGACTATAATATATATAAGTATATATTCATATATACAAATGCGTGTCTATGTGGATGTGTATGTACATACAATTTGAAATATATATGAATACCAGGAGCAATGTTCAAGGGCACATGTGAAACTTCAAAGTCATATTGTTTACCTCAATGTTTCTGAATGTGTTTATAAATAGCACTGATTAATGTTTTTTAACATGTGGAATGGTACTTTAAAATCATTTGTAATCTGTTGTCTCTCATCTCAAATAGTCCATTTTAAATTTGAAGGGAACTATGGTGCATTTTATTATTTTTAAAAAATGAATAAGACTATATGAAACATATAATTATTTTATATTGGTAATATTTCATTTCTACTTATTTTTTCATTTACAATTCCACCGTGTCTTTTTCACCTGCAAATTTCCCTTAAGGATTCACATAACTTATGTCCCAGGTATGTTTATTTCAGTCTCAATTTTTATGGGTATATTACTAAAAAATAACCATATGTTTTGGTAAAAATTGGAGGGCTTTGTAAAGAAATTTAATTTCTTTTTTTATTTATTGAAGTGATTGAGGTCTGAACTAAGAATGATATGGTTATTTATATATATTTTCATATTTGATTCTTACATATCCATCTGCTTAATGATACATAATCTAGTTTTTGTACTGATACATATGAATGAAAAGAAATGAAGAAAGAAATTGTCTATTAGTATTTTTTGTCACATAAAGAAAAGAGTGCATCAATAAGGTCAATCAACACAAGCTAGTGGACAATTTACTAAATTTGATGGAGATTCAAATAGTACGTGGTTTACAATAAACAACCTAAATGTCTGTATTTCTATAACACCTTGAAGGTTTAAGTATGTATCTTAACAGTCCATGTAATCATTCTGAAAATGTGGAAGCATTAGACAGTGTCTAGTATTATTTAGGACCCATACATTTCTGAAATGTTAAATACCTGTGTTCATATATATTATATCTTACCCTCATAATAAAGCACCTAAAAGGTATACCTTTTCCTTATTCTAATAAAACCTCAGTGCTTTGAATATTTTTGAATGATTTTTTATGAGTAATCAGTAAAAAAGTAGTTGTTACATTAAGATTTTAGTTTTTATGTTTTCTATGTGGACAAGAGTTTTATTTTATTGCTATATACTTTTTATTAATTTGAGGTAGTAGACTAATCCCTTGGAGAGCTAGTTATCTGTAAGTATTGAGAATAATATGAGGAGATTATTATCTTAAAATATGATTTTTCTAACTTGTATGAAATCATTTAGTAATAAATTACAAAAAGTTCTGGGCTTATTTTTATATTGATATGTCCCTATATTTTTATGAATTGTAATTGATATGACATATGATATTAATTTCAGGTATACAGAATAGTGATTTGAAATTGTTAAACATGAAATAATCATCATGATAGGTTTAATTACTACCTGTCACCGTACAATATTATTAAAGTATTATTGGCCATAAACCTACGGTATAAATACATCCAGGTGATTTATTTGTTTTATAACTAGAAGTGTCTCTTAATCCCCTTCACCTATTTTGTCCAGCAACCACCAGATCTCTGTATGTATATGTTTCCCTTTCTTAAATATCTTTGCTTTGTTTAATAGATTCCACATGTAAGTGAAATTAGCCAGTATTTGTCTAACTCTGCCTGACATTTTACTTAGCATAATGCTCTGTAATCCCATCCCTGGGGATGGAAATGGAAAGATTTCATTCTTTTTTAAGGTTGAGTATTATTCTACTTATAATATGCCCTCAAATTATATGTTCATTTATTATATATTTTAACTATATATAAAACTTATGTGAATTAATGAAATCTTTATTAAAATGATAAAACCCATGGCCTGTACGTTATTAATAAAGTATGAGCACTGCATACATAACCAGACAAGATGGGCCATCCCCACCCTTATTACTTAGGATTTTGCCCTAAGAAGAACTCCATAGTCATAATAAAATTAGTAGATCATAAAACTAAAAATAGATATATCCTATGCAGAAAGACAACTGCATAAAATGGAAGGAAATATTTTCAAATAAAATTCTTAAGTTATTTCAGAAAAAGTTTTTAGGAATCATGACTTTCATGATTTATCTTTTTGTTTTCTAGGTCAAACACCATTTCCAGAAAATGACCAATTCCACTATGGTGACTGAGTTTCTCCTCATGGGATCTGCTGATAGGAACCTAAGATTCCTTCACACCATGTTCTTCCTTCTTATGTACTTGGCCACCTTGTTAGGGAATCTTCTCATCATCTCTGCTACCACATTTGACCAGAGCCTTCACACACCCATGTACTTCTTCCTCAGGAACCTGTCCATTCTAGATGTGTGCTACATTTCTGTCACTGTGCCCAATGCCTGTGTCAACTCTGTCACTGACAACAGGGCCATTTCAGTAGGTGGGTGTGCAGCTCAGATATTCTTTGTCATTTATTGTGCATTTGTAGAAATTCTGTTACTATCATGGCCCATGACGGCTATATGGCCATCTGCCAGCCCCTCCACTACCCTGTCATCATGAACCAAAGATTCTGTGTGCAAATTACACTATTTTCTCTACTCAGTGGTCTCATCTATGCTGCTGTGCACACAGGTAACACATTCCGGCTGTCCTTCTGTCAGTGCAATGTGGTCCATCAGTTCTTCTGTGATGTCCCCTCTCTGCTGAGTCTCTCCTGTTCTGACACCTTCACCAATTTCCTCTTACTTATTATCTCTGCCATTGTGGTTGGTGGTGGCTGCTTTGTCTTTATCATCTTGTCATACATTCACATATTTTCCACTGTGCTGAAGTTTCCAACCAGAAAGGGAGGCAAGGCCTTTTCCACATGTGTCCCTCACATCCTGGTGGTGTCTCTCTTCCTCATCACCCTCACCTATGTGTACCTGAAGCCTTCAGTAGCATCTGAAACCACCCAGGACATGATTTTTTCTGTATTTTACACCATATTTCCTCCATTCTTGAATCCCATCATCTACAGTCTTAGAAACAAACAGGTCAAGGAAGCTGTAAGAAAAGTACTAAAAAACTTTTTCTTTGGAAAAAGATAAAGTTCCAATTCAAGTCCATTCCAATGTCACTGAATGAGCTCCAAATGTTTAGAAAACAACTGCTTTACTGGGTTTCATAAATTCTCTTGCTCTCTTTAAAATCACACATTTAATTCCTCTGTAATTATTTTATAAAGTTCATTTTGGTTTACATTATGCTTTCAATTTTTCCTGTATAAAATACTGCTTTTACTGTCTGCTTTAGTGAATATGTACAATGATATTGGTAAAGATCATTTTACATTTATGTGCAGGATTCACCAAATATTAACAATCTCAGTAATGCCTCAAAGGAATCCTTACCAAGCCAAATATGGATATAAACTATAGGCTCTATTATCTGAATTTTTCAGTGAAATGTATTATAAAAATATAAATAATATGCTCCTTAATTGTAGGAATTTGTGTGTTAGAAAATTAAAATTAAATTAGAAATTTTAGATCATGATATATATTGAATCAAAACTAATAAGTGATATTAGTGTAATATGAAAAAAAAGTCCCCTGATGTTTAGTTATTTTTTTAGATTCCACAAATAAGTGAAATCATATAGCACTTATCTTTCTCTACGTGCCTATATCACTGAGCATAATACCTCTAGGTTATCCAGGTTGCTGCAAATGGCAGTGTGGGATAAATGGAAGTTTTCACCCAGAATTTCCCACCTGGCCTTAGTCCACTTACATAGCAATGGATGTTTACCATGGCAGAGTCTCTGGTTGATTAAGGGCAAGGGGTTGAGAGAAAACAGCCATTCTCTCCTTCCCTCTGTTTCTGGTACCTAATTGGTCTGGCACACACCAGTCACCAGGGAAACACCTATGGAATTACTGCCAGAAGGGGTGGGCAGGGAGGGGAGAGCACAAGCCATTTCCAGTGGTGACACATGGTTAGGGCCTGGCTTGTGAACCCAAGCAAGCTGTTAGTAATAAACTCTTTTAAACCAACTTGCCCTTCCCCTTGTCCTCCTTGAATTTTCCCAGATTCACAGGGAGCTTGCCCAAGGCTGGGGAAACCCCTTTCTCCTAGAGCTACATTTTGGAAAGAGTTGGCAGGGTACAGTGCACCTGAAATCTGTCCTCATGGCTGTGTTGTTTTGGTGGGCTGCCCTTATAGGTGATGGGGAAATACCGTTGGAGCCCCTATGGGTGGTGGGTATTCACCCAGATATCCCCCTGTGGGAGGTGGGAATTCACCTGGAGATTCCCCAGTGGGTATTTGGTATGGGATATGGTAGCTCCTAGAGGAGTGGGCTCCTCTCCAGAATTGGGGAAGGGTGGTGATGCAGGAGGCAGGGGAGTTGGCCCTCTGCAAAATAAGGGGAATCCTTAGGGGAAATGAGTGGCCATGAAGTGTCAGGAAAAGTGGAGGGGTTGTTTCTTACAGCATTATAAATGGTTACCAAGGAAAGAGATACACTTCATCGTCAAGTGGCAGAACAGGAAAATGAGTTGTGGGATACCCTGCAAAAGGACTGAAAGCTGTTGAAACAGAGATCCACCTGCTGAGAGACATGCTAATGGCACAGGAGGGGGCAGCAGAAAGATGCAGGTTGTAAGAGGCCATGGGGAGGTGAAGGAAGGGGTGGTACCTTAGGCTTGGAAATGATAGACAAGATGTCAGGGGAGGAGGAGCCAGGGAAGGATGAGGGGGTGTGGCTGAGGGGGGAGCTATTTCCAAGGTTGTGGCCTGAGGCACCAGCTGATCCCATATTGAAAGCCTGCCGAGTTGTAGTTAAGAAAATACACAGAAAGCACAGGTTCCTTAGGGAAAGGAGCATATCCTTCCCCAGGCTGTAGAACACTCCATGCTCCACCAATGTATCCTGGCTGAGCTGGTGAATTTGAGCACCCTGTTTCAGAAGAAGGCCTCAGAGCCTCTGACCACATGGCTTTTGCACCTTTGGGATTTAGGAATAGTTGGCATTGTTCTGTCTAGGCCATAAATGGGTAAACTGGCTTCCCTGATGGCTTACCCTTCTCTCCAGCAGAGATTTCAAAATGCTTATCAGACCTGAGGGAGTCATGCACTTCTGGATTGGCTGACAGCAATCCTCAAGGAAGTTTGGCCTAATCAGGGTGATTTACCATACTTCCTCACAAGCTGGCAAATGTATGCAGAGCTCCAGCAGGTGTTACATGAGTTTGACATGAAAAATGTCATGGGCAATATGGACCTTCAGGGCCCTGATCGGGAGTTGTTGGATGACAAATCTGGTGCTCCATACAGCTCCCCCATCCCTCCTTGGACCCTTAGTGACTATTCTTGACCCCCCCATAGGGCAACACATGAGTGGGGTACTCATAGTATAGCAGATCTGGGGGAGGTTGAACCAATAAAAGCATGGAACGAGATGCAATCTGCTAGTGAAAGGGAGGTGCAAAGGGCCCTGTGAAGTTCTTGAGGACCTATATGTGGGTTGATTTGAAAAAGGCAGTGGCAGCAAAAGAAAAATTTAATGGACAGCCCAATAGAATATTGCTAGAGCAGTGGCACCAATTAAAGCCAGAGCTGCATTTCTAGCCACTGAGGTCCAAGATATGGAAGCCAGAGCCAAGGCCCTTGTGCCCGCAGGACCTCCTAAGGGAGAGTACCCAGACCACACCTAGGCCCTGACCCCCAAAGGAGAGCAACTGGGCTTTGCGGTTTGACTGAGGGGCATCAAGGGCCCCACCTTGGAGTACTTGGTGGAACCAGAGGCCACATGTACAATAGTAATTCATTTGTCCCCAGTAAGTGTACAACATCTCCTGACACTGGTGGACACAGGAGCTGTTCTCTGATTTATGGCAATGCCAAGCAGTTACCTGGGACCCCACTATGAAAGATGGCTTTGGGGGTAAGGCAATTACAGTGAAGAAAGCCGAATACAATTGGGAATAGAGCTTTAACACCCAAAGGAGTATACTGTGTATATTTCTCCCTTTCCTGAATATATTTTTGATGTGAATATCCTGCAGGGCCTGTGGTTACAGACCAATGCAAACAAGTTAAGACTGAGGATATATGTAGCAAAGGCAGTTCTGGAGGGATATCCTAAGCACGCACCTGTAGCTCTGCCTGTGGCTGGGTGGACAAATACTAAGCAACATAAACTGCCTGAGGGGAACAAAGAAATTGGAGGAACTATAGGAGTTGGAGAGAATGGGCATCATAAAGCCCACGCATAGTCCTTTTAATTCCCTGGTGTGGCCAGTGAAAAAGTTGTAGTTGACTAAAGTTACACCCTCTTGTATGCTGCTGTCCCTTTGTAACAGCCCTTAAGGACACAGTCAGTCGTGAATTAGGGATATTTCATTATGTGTGGACCTTGCTAATGGTCTCTTCTCCATTGACATAGCACAGGAAAGTCAGGAACAGTTTGCCTTCATGTGGGAATGCCTGCAGTGGATATTCACCATCCTTCCACAGGGATACCTCCACAGTCCCACCATCTGTCTTGGACTTGTAGCCCAGGACTTGGCCACATGGAAGAAATTGCAGTGTGTCTGTATCACTACATTGATGATATCATGCTCATATCTGATTCTCCTGCAGATTTAGAAGAGGCAGTTCCTAGACTGCTGCAACATCTACAGGAGAAAGGATGGGCTGTGAACAGCACCAAGGCTCAGGGACCTGGTTTGTCTGTAAACATCTTCTGGGTTGTCTGGTTGGGAAAAACTAAAGTTATCCCAGAAACAGTCATACATAAATTCCATGCTTTTCCTATCCCCACAACCGTGGCAGTATTACAAGATTTGGGGTCTTCTAGGCTACTGGAGAGTGTTTTGCACCAAATTCTGAGTCCCTCATACTGGTTGGTACAAAAGGGCAACAGGTGGGACTGGGATAAAACCTGCTCATCTGCCTTTACAACTGCTAATTGAGTACTCAAGGCCATGTATGTCTTGAGTGTAATGGACTCATAAAGGCCCTGTGAGCTAGATGTTCATTTTACTGAAGATGGTTATGGGGGGCCTTTGGCAGCAGCTTGAATGGATAGCTAACTTATTGGATTCTGGTCACAACTATGGAAAGGAGCAGAGGTCCAGGACACCCTGATACTTAAGCAACTGGCTTCTGTGTACCATGCCTTGCTGGCTTTGGAGCCCATCACCAGAACAGCTCTGACCAAGGTCAAAACAACCTACCCCAACATGGGGGGGTTCGAGACTGGACCCAAAGGGCATGGAGTGGTATAGCACAGACACCTACAGTGGCCAAAAGGGGTGCATACTTACAGCAGCTTAGCACCCTGTCTACTGGCCCCTTAAGTGGAGAACTCCAATGTTTATTGGGGCCAGTGACCGATACCAGTGGAAAGCAGGAAGAACTTACTTTTGAGCCATTGGTAGCTGAGAGTCCTTATCAGGAGGTAAAAGACCCTATCCCTGAATATGCTTGGTACACAGACAGCTCTAGTCATGGGCATCCCCCAAAGTGGAGGGCTATGGCTTTCCATCCTAAGACTGAAACAATATGGATAGAGGATGGACAGGGCAAGAGCAGACAATGGGCTGAGATATAGGCAGTATGGCTCGTGATCACCCAGAAGCCCTCCTCTATAGTTGTCTGCACTGAAAGCTGGGCCATCTATTGGGGCTTGACCCTGTGGCTACTGACATGGTACCATGCCAAGTGGATGGTTGGTCACTGGCCCCTTTGAGGGGCAAGAGTTGTGGCAAGACCTATGGTTTGCCCAGGTGTGCTGGCTGGAAGGAAAGCCTGCCTCTGATGTAGTCCAATGGTTACATCAGCGTTTGTTGCACAAAGGGAAAAAGACAATGTGGGCTCTGTAGCCTATGAGTAGGGCTTGCCGTTGATCTTTGAAGAAGTCAGACGAGCCTGGAAGGATTGCCTTGTGTGCTCTAAGAGGGACTTACACAGAGTTCCGCAGCAACATGGGACAATAATAAGGGGGCCGATACCCCTTGTCAGGTGGCAAACAGACTATATTGGGCCCACACTCACATCAGAAGGATATCAGTATGCCATGACTGGGATGGACACAGCTACTGGCCTATTCATTTCTTTTCCTGCATGTTGTGGAGATCAGCAAATGACTAAAAGGGGCCTAGAGCATCTCTTTGCAGCCTATGGCCAGCCTCAGGTGATTGAGAGAGATCAAGGCACCCACTTTATTGGGCATGTGTTACAAGAATGGGTAAAACAATTTGGGATAAAATGGGAGTTTTATGTACCGTATAACCCCACTGGGGCAGGCATGCTAGAGAGGTACAACAGTTTGTTGAAATCTGGCCTGATGTCAGACTCCAGTAGTCTACAGGGCTGGTCAGTCCACTTGCAGACATTGCTATGGCATTTGAATGAGAAGCCCCAGAAGGAGGCATTGAGCCCTGTGAGCATGCTAACGCACATCGCTGCCTCTCTTATAGAAGTACATGTGCAAACCAGGAGGAATTATTGAAGCTGGGATTTACAACATCCTGCTTCCAGCTCTAACTGTGCTTGACCCTGGAGGCTCTGTTGTGTGGACATGGCTCTGGACATTTTGACACATGGAACAGGGATGACTGGCAATTCTGGTATTTGGGACAAGGCCTGGAAGCTGGCCTCTTGTGTGTTCCTGGAGTAACAGCAGGTTGGCCCCCAAAGATCACAGTAGTGTACCCCAAGTGGGAAAGTGAGAGCACCCTGTGGGTGAGTTTTGCTTTGTTGTCGTGGCCAGTGTGTGTGGCTCCCATTGCCCTACATACTGACCCACCGATAACTCCCACACGGAGGAGGTGCAGGTCCGGTGTGCCGGACCAGGACAGGACCCCATTCCTACGTCTGTCCTATCACAGGAACACTCTCTTGCATGCATCCTACCTGATGGACTAGATTTGTCTATGCTGCTGTCATTAAAACGTGTCTTTTCACCCTTAAGGTTATTTTCTTCCACAGTCTTTTTGGATTGGGCACTCCCCTTAGGCACAGCTTCTGCTTGCCACATGTGCCTGGCACCCCCTGCCAGTTCAGCTGCTGGCCTCCTACAGAATGGGTGAGTATGAATTTAATCTAAGGAATACTTTGAACCAAGCTGGATCCTCAGGCTTGAGGAATGTCATAACTTTATTGCTAGCTGTATCATAATTTCTGGTTTTATTATATGTTATTATTCTAGTTGCAGTGTTCTAGCTTTCTCAAACAGGAGGCATTGAAGAAGATTAGAGGTGCATAGATTTTAAGACTAGAATTCTGGAGGGGTGGATTGTTGGGTAATAGAAATTTTTACTCAGAATATTCAGAATTTCCCACCTGACATTAGTCCATTTATATACCCATGGATGTTTCAGAGCCCCTGGTCAATCTGGGGCAAGGGGTGGAGGGAAAATGGCCATTTGCTCCTCCCCTCCTTCCTGGTATGTGATTGTTCTGCAGCTTGGCAGCAGTCATGGCCCCGCCAATGGAGTTCCTGCCAGAGGGGAAGGTGGGGAAGGAGAGCCCATGCTGTGGCTAGAGGGGGTGGACGGATGGGAGCTTGGCTACAACTGTAAGAAATAAAAGCCTTTCTCACAACCTGCTCTTTCCCTTGACTTATTTCAGTTTCCTCAGATTCATAGTGGACTCGCACTCGTCCAAGAACAGCCTTCCTCACAGAGCTACACTCAGGAAATAAGCTTATCTTTTTAATTCAATTGCTTTTCTAAGACAAATCTGGCTGAATTACACAAAAATATATTCTCCCTCCATTTAAAGTTCCCTTTGCACTCATTTAAACATTAGTAGATGTCTGGTCACACAATAATAGTTTTTTAAAAACCATATCTTCATGAATACAGTATGATTTACTGTAGTCCTTAGTCTTATGTACCATAAGCCCAGGTAAGAAATTTTAGTAGTGTATAGATACAATATTGACTGTATTTTCAATTATATAAGTTTCACTACCGTTTCACAACAGATTACTAAGTATATCACCAATTATCCCCAAAATTGTATAATGATTTACATTTTAGGTTCATAGAAAATTTCATATCTTAAAAAATTTTATAAGTGTTTAAGCAATTCACTCAAATTTAAACTTAAATATAAAGATATGCATTTCTCCCATGTATTGTTGTACAACAAAGAATTGTTCTCACTTGAGTGGTGAACTGGAAGACAATGTAGTTTCTATGATAAGGGAAGTCCTGAGGTCTTGGGTATTCTTGGGAATAAAGTTAATTTTAAATCTCATACCATAGAACTCTTCTAAAAAACTTATTCAATTAAGATGCTTCCTTAGGTATTTTTAGGAAACATATTTCAATGAAAATCAATCTATAAACTTTGGTAATGCTAGTACTTAAATGTAGGTTTATATAAACCTTATATAGATTATGGAACTCATTTCCTAAAATGATCATCTCACCCGCACCAATGTAGTTGCTATCTGTCAACATAGGAAGATGTTATAGGATCATTGGCTATATTCTCCATGCTCTACTACCATCCTGTGACCAGCCTATATTATGCCTGAGAATTTTTGTGCCCTCCTGTCCCCCTGACACTCCCCACGTAAACAACCAAACCCCTCCCCCATTGTAACCACCATGACTTCTCTGTGTCTATGAATCTACTACTGTTTTGTTCCTTCTGTCTTGCTTTGTTTTTATATTCCACATATAAATGAAATCATATGGTATTTGTCTTTCTCAACCTGGCTTATTTCATTTAGCATAATACTCTCTAGATCCATCCATCTTCTTGCAAATGGTAGAATTTCATTTCCTTTTATGGCTCTATGGTTTTTGCACAACTTAAAGTACTAAATTAATGGAGATGCAATAGGAACCACCATCTCTGAATCATTTAGACAAGTATAATTCATAAGAAGTATATGTAATTTTAAAATGTATTAGTGACCACATTTTAAAAAGTAAAAATAAATGACAAATTATTTGTAACAATGTATTTGAAATTAATATATGTAACCTTTTTTGACAGATTAATTGATATTAAAAATTGATAATGACATTTTATATTTTTATATTAAGCATTTAAAATCAAGTACAGTGTATATTTCCACCTCTTAGCAATTCAGATTGTAAATTTGATTGAAAATACTTGGTTCAGTATATAGATTTAATAAAATTGACATTTTAAAAATAGATTCACATACTATTGAAATGCCTAATGTACTCAGAATATTTTCAGTCACTAACACACACAAAAAGAATTATAAAATTATTGTTTTTTTTAAATACTTAATTTTATTCTGAAGTAAATTCATAGCCACAAAAGGTTTACATGACCATATTAAGTAAGTTAACTGACACTTCTGTCAAATCACTATTATTAACACAAATTTAAAACATTAACACATAAATTAAAAACTCAATTCATCAAAATCAAGAGTGTTTTTCGAATGTTTCTCATAAGTTTTGCAATTTACATAACACTTTTGATTGTAATTACACTTTTCTTCACAGAATGTGTAAATTATAAATTGTATAAAGTCATTTTTAACATATCATAAAAAGTTGTTTTTTCACTGTAAATACTCATTCCTGTCCAACTACATCACAAATCAGTGTTGTTTTCTTTTCTGGGCTTCACATCCAGCTGCAGCATGCATAGTTATGACATGGTTAGTAAGATACAAGTAACTGGATTTTTCTGTTGATTATTGACACGTGTGCCCTTTGTTTTGTTTCAAGATCTATAAACTGATGTAAAAGTATAGTAAATCTTTGCAAAACTTTCCCATGACACAATCAGTGACTAATGGCTAAGGACACATCATTTTTTCTCTATTTTGAAATTTAATTAAATGAGTTAATTAAATTGAATGAATTATTTATGTATCATGACATTTGCAAATATATACTGAGTGAATTCAACAACTTACTCATGAAACCCAGATAATTCTTCAGAAACTGAGAATAATTATTTGTAACATGTATCAGCTGGTGGAATGGAAAAGATAAGGAAATGTTATCACTATGTTTTAAAACTCCAGTAAATTTAGATTTTTGATCTGACATGCTGAAACAACTTTTGTTAAGAGAAGAGCTATTTTTTTAATTTAGCATGGATTATTTTATAAAGTTAAACTTGTCTTTAATGTTCAAAATTTGTCCATGTTTGATTTAATTAGAAAATATGATAAATTTAACATAATTATATCAATTTATTTATTCATTACAGTTGTCATGGGTACAATTGTAACTTGTCTTGTGTACATATAATATCCAAAAATACATTAAAATATTACATTAGTCATTAAAAAAATACATTTGAAGTGAAAAAAGTCTATTGGTACTGACTAGATCAACCATGATTTATCATACATGGGCTTAAATATAATGCTGGAAATGCCCCTGCTGACACGTGCACTCATGACAACAATGTATCTACTGAAGTAGCTGCCACAATAAAAGGTACCCAGGCCAAAACAACAAAGCTGTGTGTGATGAAAGAAATAGTTTACAATATTTCAGTTTTTAATTTTATTTTAATTAAATTTAAAGTTTAAAATTCATTTCATTAGCCCTAATTTGCCATATTTGAAGTGCTCTATAATCATACCTAGCTGTTAGCTACCACACTGGATAGCACAGATATTAGCAAAACTCCTAGTATTTGGTATACAGCTGTTACATGTTTTTGTTTGTTTGTGTGTGTGTGTTTTTTTCTCCATGCCACTTGATGCAGTTTGCTTTTACCAGTGAGGGTTAGCAATATATATTTACCACTCTTTTTTTCAGGGACAGGAGTTCTCCTGCTCTTTGCCATAATACTGTCCACTGAAATCTTGGTGAAGTCTTGTTATTTAATAGTCTTCAGAATGGTCCACTACATTGATGGCCTTTTGCTGATTGGTCCTATTTAGAAGGAAAGAGCTAAGTTCTGTTTTCTTCTCTGATTAAGATCTTTTTATTTGATTTCACTATATTCAGCATCAGTGTTCTTCTTTCATTTTATTGAGATATAATCACCACTCAGCAATGTATTTGCCCAAAGTGTACAGGATGATTTATCATACATCTACCATGAAGTGATCACCACAATTTTAGTTAGCATCTATCTTCTCATATAAACTTTGTTCTTCTTTCTTGGATTGCTTGTACTACTCAGTCTTTTTGATTCCATATACATTTTCAGATTTTTTTAAATCTACTTCTGTTAACAATGCCATTGAAATCTCAACAGGGATGGCACTGAATCTATTGATGGCTTTTGGTAGTATTGACATTTTAACAATATTAATTCTTCCAATCCATGAACTTAGAGTGCCTTTCCATTTGTTTGTGTCTTTACAACAGTATCTGTTTACTCTGATAGCATTTTATTTACCTTAATTTTTGTGTTCCTTGATGCCTTATGTTGGTATCTGACATTCTATTAAGTGGTCCCTTGTTCCAGGCTTTTCAATTGTGCTCAGGCAGAGATAGTTCTCCAGCAGTCATCTCAGTCTTGTTTCTGGATGTGTCTGCTGGTAACATTCGTGGTTAAATGGGACCTGCTATTAGGGTATCTTTTTGGGTGAGGCAACCGTTTGAGCTCTATGGTTGGGGGTGATGGGTATGTCTCTGGCTGAGAACAGCTGGATTAGACTAATGGTGGTGTTCCCTGTCCAATTAAAACTGGAGTATTAGTTCCACAACTGCCTAGATTCTCAAGTCACGCTTACTAGATGGGCGGCACCAGGTACTTTACTCAGCAATAGGGGGAAATATGAATTAGCTTCACTGCCTGGCGAAGTACTGATCATTTCTCTGTTGAATGCCTTAAATATATACATTATTTATTTGTTAATTGTATCCTAATACAGCTTGAAAAATGGAAACTCATATCAGCATTGGAGCATCCTGTCTGAATTCACTATGTCTGTAACTTGGGTAAGTGATTTTAGCAGTTCCACCATAGAGGAAAGCATGGAGGCATAATCAATGGATAATTAGAGTACCTGACACAGTACGATTTGCAAGTGTGCTGTGAGTTTGCACTCATGCTACCCACAGTGACATCGCACAGGTAGCACTCAGTATTTTTTTCTGTCATTATTACATCAGGGAGATGGAGGAGAGTTTTAGGAAGTTCACAATAATACTCAATGAGGAGGTATAATTATCTACCCCGAGTAAGTATTTTCATTTAGGTAAAGGAGGTTAATTCTGTCACTTTGCCCTTGGAGAGGGGATGGAAAACAACACCAAATCCTATAATTAAAGGCTTGGAATGGATTCCCAGCAGGGCTAAAAACTTGTTTCTGTCTTCTCACCATGGGCAGGCGGAGGAGAGATTTTCTAGGAATGAAAACTCTTTTAGTCTTTACTGCCACTTCCTATCTTCATGGGAAACAACAAAGAATAAGATTTCCACTAAGCAATTAAGGGAAGGTATGACTTTTAGAATCCATGAGTGTTTCTAGAATTTAGGTGGAAATGTCTTAAAAATTTGTTACTTAGAAAATCTCTAAAGAGAGGGGTAATTTCTATGGGCATATAAATATACACAAGAATATTTACATTCATGCATATATAATTTTATTAAAATGAGAGTAATATTGACACTCTGGGGGTTAAATAATATAATAAGCTTGGAATTATATTTAAATGAGTGGTTTTATGAAGACTTTCGGATATTCTTATTAATACTATAAGTAAATATCTCTAGCTGTGCTTTTTAACTCTAGTCCATTGCTTTGTCTTTCCATTCAGCAATAATGATAAAGTTTCCAACTGTTTGTTAGGTGTGTTTTTATTAAGGAAATATGAAAACATACAAGATATGTAATTTGCCTTTCCAGTAACCTATGGTCTTATTGGAATTATACACTATTCAGACCCACACCAAGAGATAATTAAATAACCAGGTGAGTATGTGTGTAAGCTAGTGTCAAACATTCTGCTGAACATGGAGAATGGAGATGATTGGTTTCATTTCTTAAGTGATTTCGGTGCTAAGGACTTACTGTCATTCTTTCATTTCATTTGTATGGTATGACTCTGAGGAATGTGGTATTACCCTCCTTGTAGGGATGTGAGAATTGAGGCAGAGGCTTACCTACCTCAGCTCAGAGACAAGATAGGTTGGATAAGCTCTTTTTGCTTTTTCTATTTCCACATACACTGGCACTCCTGAGGTGGTGGCAAAGGGTGTTGAATAGAAAAAATGTATCAGGTGAGAAAAAAGGAATAACAGTGATCTGAACAGCAGGTTTGGGCCACATTCTCTTTTTTAATAAGCACAGCCCGCATTCACAGATACACTACAACTGCCATGTTTTCTCCTAGTACTTTAACAAGTATTTTAAAATCGCTTTAGTTAACTTTAAAGAGACCAAACATTTTATTAAGAACCATTTTTATATACAAATAATTGTATTGAAGTGTCACTGATATACAATCTCATATTGGTTTCAAATGTACAGCACAGTGGTTCAACAGTTACCCCCATTATTAAATCCTCAACCCCTCTAATGTGGCTGCTTTCTGTCCACACAGGAAGATGCCACAGAATCATTGACTATATTGTCCATGCTGCACTGCCATCCCGGTAACCACCTTACATTGTGATTGTGAATTAATGTTTTCAAAATGTTTCTAAAAAAATATTAGCAATGCTTTTAAAAAGTGTTATAACACCACCTGATCATATGACCTTCTTGGTCCATGCTGGTGATAACAATTATCTCAATACTGTTACTCGCCTTAAATAATATGTTATATGCGTTTGGAATTCATGATAGGAATCATGAAGGAGATCTCATATGATCTACTTTGTTCAGTCAATATTCTATTCTTGAGGCTCACTGATGATATGACCTTTAACTTGTTTTTAATCCCATTATTGAACACTTGGGTTGTATTTTTCTATTGCAGACAGGGTTGCTGTGGTCTGTCTTCCCATGTGAGACCTTTTGCTATCTTTTTTTTTGTTTGTTTCTGATCTTTTTTGTTTCCTGATAATTTCTTTTACAAAAGAAAATCATTGGTGTGACATCCAGAGATGATTACATGCATAGATACAGGCTGACATCATATTACATAATTTTTCACTTATTCTTTGGCTCAAATTCTGGTGACTCAGCGCCTCTTTTCCGTCACTTCACTCCGTGGGTCTCAGTGTCCAGCCATTATCTGGGCCGCTGATGCCATGGGCATGTCCAGGGCGCCACGGGGTCACGGGATCCGGGACGTTTGTCTCCAAGATAATGAAGTGAATATACAGAAAAGCCTTTAAAAATGCATGCACTCTCTCCCTCACAGAGTGACACAGTTTATTTCAAGGAAAGTGATACATTTCAGATAAAATTAATAAAAATTGCATTTAAGAAAGCAAACTTTCACAGCAAAGTCTGAAACAGTATAAAATTTCTTATGACATCTTATGAATATTTAGATGTTCACAAGTATTTTGAAAAAATTTGAGGAAACGATGTCCAAGTTTCAAAAGCATTTAGAAAATGCTTCTTGTTATAGCCCACTTGCCAAGAGAGCTGCCTCTCAAAAGGTGTTGCTCCCTCTGGCATTGAATAGTCCCAGAGAGGCTGGCATTTCAAGAGCTGCTACACCATAGGTCCATATTTTGTAAAATATGAATTAAAATATCTCATGGAAACCTACTTTTTTTCTGGAATGCATTTTTGGATTGATTATGCCCTGGTTAACTTACCCTGACTTTTGACACTTGTGTCTCATTTTTTCTGATGGTTAACAAGTAAGAAAATTTGGTCAAATATGTCTTACTATCTAGGAAAAATCCTCTGTTTTCCTCATGAGAAACACCATTAGTTTTTCCTTATAGAATGCTCTTGAATAAATATCTACATAAACTTTAGTGTACAGAGTACTGTGTAATGCAGTGCTAAATATCTTCCATTCACATCACTATTAAAGTAGTGTCAACTTTTAGTATGACTGTATCTTGTCACATGATCCATGACAGAGATAACTCAGTAAAGACAATTTCCGTACAAGGCTAGACTGGGTATTTTCAAGCAGTGAAGAGGTCAGACAATATGATACAAGTAAGTGTGCATTTATGTAAATTCCACTTGAAGTAATGAAATATAAAATCCAGAGGAATATAGTGGTTCTACATTTATTTGCCAATCATTCTGATTTAGTGTATCACTCACCTGGGCTTAAAGGCTATTGGGCAGAAGAGTCCAAATTATTTCTAATTTCTAATACAATTATTCAAAAACTTTTTATCAGTTTAGTGACTGGGACAGATTTACCCCACAGGTGATAGACTATTTTGTCACCTTAAAAAAATGTATGACCTAACAACCAGAGAGCTTCCGCTTGGAGTCGCACTCCAGACAGACTTTAAAAATGTTGTTGGGCCCATGAGGTAAGGCAAAATCTTCTTTGGGTAATCTGAACCGTTGTAATAGTTGAGGGCAGCCTATAACCTGATGTTCAAATAAGTGCTTCACACAAATCATTTGAGACAAGTTATTTTATAAAGGTAACTTTAGTTGTATGAGCACTTGAAATTAATGATACAATAAAATGTCCTTTTCCTTGACTGAACTTAAAGCTAACCTCCCTTTTGGGTAGTGCAAGGGTTCTCCATACAAAGGAATGTACCCCCATTCCCAAGAGGTCCCAGAGATGCTCCTACCTGATTTTTCAAGAACTCGGCTGGATCTGCAAATGAGCTCTCAATAACCAGGTCTAGGCATGTATAAAACTTATAGCTAATAACTTTAGAATATTTATGTATGCACACACATACACACACACACAAACACACACACACACACACACACACACATGCACGCAGGCATGCACATGTATAGACATCCCTACCACAAAAAGAGGTGCCTATGTCTCCTCTACTGTTTCCATGTTTCCTCCTTCATACTGGCTGACAAAAATTATTTGTTCATTTTTTTAAAGATTGCTCTTTCAGCTCATGAGATCATTAGTGCTCATTGCAGGCACATTTTGATTGATTAGTGTTATCAGGTCACAATAATTCATTATTAAAATTTTAAAATACCTTTGAGTTTTCCCTTTTCTAGCCACAATATTATTTTTAATTTATATACATACATAAACCTCAAAGAGAGTATAATTTACTACCCCCACCACTTAAAAAAATCTGTTCAAATTCATGAGATGGAATTCAAGCTCCTGCCATCTTGTCCAGCTTTACACCCCCTGCTGCTTCCAGGACACTCAACTTTGTTCAATTTTGTTTTCAGCCTCTTCACAAAAATATGCATGAATAAATGTGTAAAAGTACATCCCTGTCTGATTGTTCTTTTCACCTGGCTTGTCTGTTTATGACATCATTTTGTTGCCCGGAATAATATCCCCTCATAAATTAACTCTCCTCAGACATGTATAATTATCTCATATGTAAATGCCACTAGGATGTTACATGACTCTATGTTAGAAACTGCTTTCCTGAAATATACACATATTAACTAACCTCTTGTATAAATGTCTTCATTATTATATTCCACTTGGTGAAATTCATGCACAGATTGCTATTTCCTACGATGTGGTTTCTTTCATGCTTCATCTAAGCCTTTAGCCAAATGCCACCAGATGGACAAGTTCTTCCTTGACTCCTGCATTCAGATCTGACAGTCCCATGCAATCAAAACACCCCCTTTTGCTTACCTTTTCCACAGCTCAACAGGGTTTTTTGGTCATCATCCAGTTACAGTGTGATGGGTCAGTGTTTTGTGTGTTCTTATTGCTGCTCTGTCCCAGTGCCCAACACACTGAGAGAAGCCAATATTGTTTGAATGCGTGGCATTCAAGGTTCTGTCTGTTTCTTTATTTGCATATACTAATTCATGAATGGAGATACTGGGTGTATCATTTCCTTTCTTGGCTTAAAACAGCGGAAATGTGTTGTCTCACAGGAGTGGAGAGGAGAGGTCCCATCAAGATGTCAGCTGGGATAGTTACCTCTGTGGTCTTTGAGAGGGGGATCCTGGTCCATGCTCTGTCCTAGGTTCTGCTGATCACTGACAATCACTGGAATTCCTTGGTATGTAGATATATAACTACACTCTCTGCCTTCATTATCATAGGCCTTCTCCTTGTTTTTCTCTCACACACGGCTGTCTTCTTATAAGGACATCAGTCCTATAGCATTAGAGGCATTCCCTACTCAAGTATGACTGCATCCTAACTAATTTCATCATTTATGACTTTATTTTACAGTAAGTTCACATTTTCAGGTGCTAAGGGTTAACACCTCAACATATCTGTTTTGGGGGAATGCAAATCCACCCATCACTTTGAGCTATGGAAGAAAAGACATAGCTTCTATAGTCATTTAATTAAGGAATCATTTGTCAGCTGGCCTAGTAATTGCATAAAATATTCACTATGAATTACAAACCAAACACTGTAAAATGTAAAGTAATGGGCAGATGCAGAGGTTTTGTTAATACTGCTAAAAAAGTGCCCAGTGTCATGAGAGCAAGGGCTCACAGCTCATTTTCCATGTTATTATGTCCACCGCATGCTGATCCAAGCTGAATGTTCCTATCAGTTTATCTGCAAAGGAAGTCTGATATTTCAATATAATGTCTAATTGCTTTTGAGAAGATTCCTTTTCATGGAAACTCTATCAATTATGTAAGCATGTATATTATTATGCTAGCTTTTCAATTAAGCAAAATGATACTCAGAAGCTGAACTGAGGGCAAGTTCTGAAGCTTTATTGGAGAGACAGAACCAGCAGAACACGCTTCTCTCTGATGCTGTACTTCTGGATTTCTAATCCTGGTCATGCCATAATGTTCTCAACCTGACTTCAACAGAATCACCTTTTTTAAGACAATGGTAAGTGTTTACAAAAGTAATGAAAGACTATGACCTTTTGTTGCAGTAGAAAAACAGCATATCCATCATGGCATGGGAAAATAAGACATTGAACTCCAACTCCATCCTGCTGGGCATCTTCGATTACCTTCCCCCTCACATCTTTCTCTTCTTGTTGGTCCGTGGCATCTTCTCAGTGGCCCTCATGGGAAACACTGCCATGATCCTCCTCATCTACCTGGACACACACCTCCACACACACCACCCACCGCATGTAGTTCCCCCTCAGCCAGCTGTCCCTCATGGACCTCATGGTCATCTGCACCACTGTCCCCAAGATGACCTTCAGCTACTTGTCAGGCAGGAAGTCCATCTCTCTGGCCGGCTGTTTAGCCCAGATATTCTTCTATGTGTCCCTGCTTGGAGCCGAATGTTTCCTGTTGGCTGCAATGCCTGTGACCACTTTGTTGCCATTTACCGCCCATTACAGAACTCAAGTCTCATGAGCCAGAAAATCTGTGGTCTTATGGCAGCTTCTTCTTGGATTCTTGGCTCTCTTGATGGTATAGTTGAAGTTGCGGTTGCATTGTCTTTCCCGTATTGCGGTGCCCGGGAAATACCCCATTTTTTCTGTGATATCCCTGCCCTTCTCACACTCTCATGTGCTAACACATTGCTATTTGAAAGAATGATATTTATATGCTGTGTTGTTATACTTCTCTTCCCTGTGGCAGTCATCATTGCCTCCTATGCTCGTGTCCTCCTGGCTGTCATTCACATGGGATCTGGGGAGAGTCTCCACAAAGCTTTTGCCACCTGCCCCTCCCACCCCCTGGTAGTGGGAATGTACTACGGAGCTGCCATGTTCATATACATGCGGCCCGTTTCTGACCGTTCCCCCACCCAGGACAGGATGGTGTCAGCCTCCTACACCATCCTCACCCCCGTGCAGAAGCCCCTCATCTACAGCCTCCACAACAGGGAAGTGGCCAGGGTGTTCAGGAAGGTGTTAGGGAGGGGCAAGTCTCGAGGGTGAGTCCCTTAAAAATGTTTATGCTTTGCTGTTTTTCCTAGAATCTTTGCTTTATATTTAAATTTATGTATTACACCAACATAATTTAGTATTTAATATTTACTCACCTATTCAGATTTATAGGCAACAATGTAAGATTTATAAACTGAAAACCCGTTTACATTTTTTTCAAATATTTTACGTCAATTCATGATATAGCTATTGGGAAATATTTATGTCAAAACAAAACACACAGTTCATTTATTTTTAAAAATAATACCAGTTAATAAATTTTATGTATTTGCCCATCAAAATACCCATTGTTTGACTCTATTAATTAAACTTAGTGTGTCTTTTAACATGTCATAGACATAACCTTGGCAAAAAACAGAATTCTACTGAGTCAAATATCTTAACTTGGATGAATCATTTTTTAAAAGCTTATTAAATAATGTTATAGCTATAAATTTGAGATAATTATGAATATGAATTGGTCTTAACTGAATAAAGAAAAGATTGAGGTTTAGGTATACTGAACTTTATCTAATGGACATTGTCCTCCTTCAGGTCTACCAAAGGATTGGGAAGCTCCCAAATTTTCTTCTTATACAAACATCAACCTTATAAATTTCAGACTGAAATGTGAGTATGAATCTTCAAAGTCTGGATTTTCTATTTCAGATATCCTGATCCTTATACAGATAATGTACGGCAATTCTATGAAAATGTGATATATATAATGGAGAAATCTTGGTTTTCTGTAGTCTACATATTTTCCATAAATCTCCTGTATGAAATCTCCATCAATATTGTTGTAATGATTATAGCCAAGCCATGGTTTTATAGTCATTTATATATTAGTTTAATTATAGAGGTGTGTGTATACACACATACACACACACACACATATATACATATTGCAACATCAGCAATGTGTTAGTTATCTTTTGCCTAACAAATTGCCACAAATTCAGCACCCCTAAATAGCAATCATTTATTATGTCACAGTTTTAATGGGTCAGGAGTTCCAGAATGGCTAATCTTGATATTCTCTTTAAGATATCACAAGATAGCACCAAGGTGTTGGCTGGGACTATACAGTTTTATCTGAGGCTCACTGTCATATTTCAAACTTATGCAGTTGTTGAAATAATTTATTTCTATGCAATTGAAACTTATAGAGAATCTGCCTGAAGGAAGGCCTAAATGCTCTTATAAGGCTCCCAATAGATTAAGTCTTTACAGTCCTAAACCATCCCCCTTAGATTATTCAAAGTGTTCTTATTTACAGATGCACAATCTTATTTTCTTATAAAATAATCTAATTATGATAATAACACCAGGCAATCAAGCAAATGGAAGATGATTTAGGATTTTTCCTATCAGACATACCCAGAGTAGTTTCAGACTCACATCCAAAAAATGCATAAAAATGCAATCTGAATTATTAATCCTGTCATCAATGTGAGAAAACAATGTGAGTCTCTTCAAGTATCCCCACCCATAAGGAGGTCTTGGTAGAGCCACTATCTTCCCAAGGCTTCAGATAAAGGGACCACGTCATGTAGTTACCTCCAGAGGTATGATAGAATCTAACCCCCTCAAAGAACCAAGAAATGCAAGAAAGCACACATAGAATAGGGTAAGAAGAACAATTACACTTTACTCATGATACCCTACCCCCTAACGTATGCTGCTCAGTACCAAGAGAAATCCACTTGGCTTGAAAATTCTCCCACTGGGAAGAGTGAGAACAGAGGGTGAAGCTGGCTTCCCCAGTCTCCCAGGACAACATTGCCAAAAATATCTACTTATGCTTTGACTTACTTAGATTACTGAGATTATAGGCATGGCTGAATATTCTGGATTGATGGAAGTAGGGAAAAGGGGCGAGGACTTACAGTAACCACCACACAGATCTCAAAAACCAGCTTGAGTTATTACAAACTGGCTTGGGACACTTCCAAGAGGTCTGCCGATGAATCCTGTGGACTGACTCACTTGTAGCCCCCTCAATGGGCTAATACTTGCCTCCATGATTAGCATTTTAGCCTCCACAAATGGCATACAAGCTTGCTTAGACAGAACATGGATATCATCATCCAGCTCAAATCTGTGATTTGGAGGAAACATGCAATCTTGAATCTTACAGGGCACTGACCTGACGAAAATCAGTTAAAATATCTCAGTACCAAACCAGGCTGTGTGGGGTTGAAAGAAGGCACACAAACCTTGGCACCCCCATCCCTATTCCAATTAGTAAAAAGAGGAGTGGAAATTTCATATCCATTGAAGAATACTTAGATTCCTTTTCTCTAGTAGCGCTGACTGGTAAAGATATTTCTATCCTGAAATCAATTGACTAGAGAAGGAACCTAATTCTTCAATTGTAAAACAGCAGTAAAGACTTCGGGGACCATGAGGAATCAAGGAAACATAACCCCACCAAAAGAACAAAATAATATTCCAGTGGCTGACCTCAAGGAAATGGAGATCTATGAATAGCCTTAAAAAGAAATCAAAGTAACCATATTAAAGAAAACCATTGCACTACAAGAGAATATCAACAGACAACTAAATAAAATTAAGAAAAATGCATTAACAAGATGATAAGTTCAACAAAGGTATAGAAACCATTAAAAAATAATGGAGTTGAGGACTTCTGGGAAGATGGCGGTGTGAGCAGGGCAGCAGAAATCTCCCAACATTATATTTATCTACAAAAATACAGCAAATACAATATTCCTAAAAGAGACCAGAATACACAGGAAAGCGCACAGCATGCAGCTACACCAGAGAGGACTCAGCACCCCAAGAGGCGGGTAAGATGCAGAGCCGTGACCCGGCGGGGCCCGAGCACTCACCCACGTAAGTGCACTGGCGGGAGGAGAGGATTCAGAGCCAGGAGGGAGTGGAAGTACACCCTGCAAAGTAGCCAGCCCTGGTGGTCTGTGGAGGGAGCGCTGACACACATAGTGTGGTGTAGCGGAGATTGGAGAGACAGAGGGGCAGGATCTGAGCAGGGAAAGCATCAGGGTGCTTGCAGCCGGCTCCCGGGAAGGAGAAAACAAAAACAAAAATACGTGATTTCTTCAGCTGTCTTAAAGAGACAGGAGCCCAGCGGAGGAGCCGGATCACCCAAGGACACTCAGCCCAGCTGGCTGGGAGTCCTGGGGAGATTCAGACCCCTTAGCTGGCAACTGGGAAAGGGTGGCCGCACATCGACTGCCTACAGATATCAACAGCCTCCCATTCATTCCCACCCAGGCCAGAGCTTTAAAGGGCCCTGTGGAGTGGCACAGCCACAGGTGCAGAATACTGGGGCAACAGCACCACCTACAGCATCCCCACAGAATCTAATCCCGGTGGGCGTTTTTTGTTTTGTTCTTTGCGATTTTTGTTTGTTTTGTTTTATGTGTTTTCTTTTTTTTTTCTCTTTTTAAAGTCTTAAAGAGCCCAGCTGGCATATGTGGCAAATACCAGCTACCACTTCTATAGCCATGAAAAGACAGAGAAATATGGGCCAGACTAAAATCAACCAGACAACCCCAGAGAGGGAGCCTGAAGAGATGGAAATGCACAGTCTTCCTGAAAAAGAATTCAGAATAAAAGTCATTACCATGCTGATGGATCTACAGAGAAATGTGCAAGAGCTGAGGGAGGAAGTGAGGGAAGTGAGGAAAGACAATGCAGAAATCAGACAAGCGACCAACGGGATTTACAGCAGACTGGACGAGATGCAAGAGGGTGTTAATGGAATAGAAATCAGAGAACAGAAGTACACAGAAGCTGAGGCAGAGAGACATAAAAGGATTTCTAGGAATGAAAGAATATTAAGAGAACCGTGTGACCAATCCAAACGGAACAATATTCGCATTATAGGAGTACCAGAGGAAGAAGAGAGAGAAAAAGGGATAGAAAGTGTCTTTGAAGAAATAATTGCTAAAAACTATCCGTCGCTGGGGAAGGAAATAGTCTCGAAGTCCACGGAAGCCCACAGATATCCCAACACAAGGGACCCAAGGAAGACAACACCAAGACACATAATAATTAAGATGGCAAAGATTAAAGATAAACACAGACTATTAAAGGCAGCTAGAGAGAGAAAAAAGATCAACTACAAAAGAAAACCCATCAGACTATCATCAGACGTCTCAACAGAAACCTTACAGGCCAGAAGAGAATGGCATGATATATTTCATGTTATGAAACAGAAGGGCCTCGAACCAAGAATATTGTATCCAGCATGATTATCATTTAAATATGACGGAGGGATTAAACAATTTTCAGACAAACAGAAGTTAAGAGAGTTTGCCTCTCATAAACCACCACTACAGGATATCTTAAACAGACTGCTCTAGAGGGAAGCACACCTAAGGCTAAAAAGATGTCACCAGAGAAAATAAAATCATAGCAAAGAAAGTAGACCATCCAAATACTAATCAAAGGCAAGGAATAAAAAACCTAGTATATAAAGAATGGAGGAGGAAGAATAAGAAGGGAGAGAAATAAAGAAATATCAGATGGTGTTTACAATAACTTAACAAGAAAGTTAAGTTAGATTGTCAGATAGTAAAGAAGCAACTCTTGAACCTTTGGTAACCACAAATCTAAAGCCAGCAATGGCAGTAAGTACATATCTATCAATAATCACCACAAATATAAATGGACTGAATGCACCAATCAAAAGACACAGAGTAACAGAATGGATAAAAAAGCATGACCCATCTATATGCTGCTTACAAGAGACTCACCTCAAACCGAAAGATATACACAGACTAAAAGTGAAGGGATGGAAAAATATATTTCATGCAAACAACAAAGAGAAAAAAGGAGGTGTTGCAGTACTTGTATCAGACAAAATAGAGTTCAAAACGAAGAAAGTAGCAAAAGATAAAGAACGACATTATGTAATGATAAAGCGATCAGTCCAACAAGAAGATATAACCATTATAAATATATATGCACCCAACACAGGAGCGCCTTCATATGTGAAACCAATATTAACAGAATTAAAGGAGGAAATAGACAGCAATACATTCCTTTTAGGAGACTTCAACACAGCACTCACTCCAAAGGACAGATCAACCAGACAGAAAATAAGTAAAGACATAGAGGCACTGAACAACACACTAGAACAGATGGACCTAAGAGACATCTACAGAACTCTGCACCCAAAACAACAGGATACCCATTCTTCTCAAGTGCACATGGAACATTTTAAAGATTAGACCACATACTAAGCCACAAAAAGAACCTCAGTAACTTCAAAAATATTGAAATCCTACCAACCAACTTCTCAGATAACAAAGGTATAAAACTAGAAATAAATTTTACAAAGAAATCAAAAAGGCTCAGAAATACATGGAGACTTAACAACATTCTCCGAATTAATCAATGAGTTAACAACCAAATCAAAACAGAAATCAAAGAATATATGGAGACTAATGACAACAACAACACAAAGCCACAACTTCTGTGGGATGCAGCAAAGGCAGTTCTAAGAGGAAAGTATATTGCAATCCAGGCCTATTTAAAGAAGGAAGAACATTCCCAAATGAATAGTCTAAAGACACAATTACTGAAATTGGAAAAAGAAGAACAAATGAGGCCCCAAGTCACCAGAAGGAGGGACATAATAAAGATCAGAGAAGAAATGAATAAAATTGAGAAGAATAAAACAATAGAAAAAATCAATGAAACCAAGAGCTGGTTCTTTGAAAACATAAGCAAAATAGATAAACCCCTAGCCAGACTCATTAAGAGAAAAAGAGAATCTACACACATAAACAGAATCAGAAATGAGAAAGGAAAACTAACGACGGACCCCACAGAAATACGAAGAAATATAAGAGAATATTATGAGACTCTATATAAGCTCGAAAACATAGAAGAAATGGACAACTTCTAAGAAATATACAACCTCCCAAGACTGACCAAGCAAGAAACAGAAAAACTAAACAGACCAATCACCAGCAATGGAATTGAATCGGTAATCAAAAAACTACCCAAGAACAAAACCCCCGGACGAGGTGGATTCACCTCTGAATTCTACCAGACACATAGAGAAGAAATAACACCCATTCTCCTTAAACTTTTCCAAAAAATAGAAGAGGAGGGAATACTTCCAAACTCATTCTCTGAAGCCAGCATCACTCTAATACCAAAACCGGGCAAAGAGCTCACCAAAAAAGAAAATTATAGACCAATATCCCTGATGAACGTAGATGCAAAAATATTCAACAAAATATTAGCAAACCGAATTCAAAAATACATCAAGAGGATCATACACCATGATAAAGTGGGATTCATCCCAGGGATACAAGGATGGTACAACATTAGAAAATCCATCAACATCATCCACCACATCAACAAAAAGAAGAACAAAAAACACATGATAATCTCCATAGATGCTGAAAAAGCATTTGACAAAATTCAGCATCCATTCATGATTAAAACTCTCAACAAAATGGGTATAGATGGTAAGACCTCAACATCATAAAGGCCATATATGACAAACCCACAGCTAACATCGTACTTAACGGCGAGAAGCTGAAAGCTTTTCATCTACGATCGGGAACAAGGCAGGGATGCCCACTCTCTCCACTGTTATTCAACATAGTATTGGAGGTCCAAGCCACAGCAATCAGACAAAACAAAGACATACAAGGCATCCAGATTGGTAAAGAAGAAGTCAAATTGTCACTATTTGCAGATGACATCATACTGTACATAAAAAACCCTAAAGACTCCACTCAAAACTACTAGAACTAATATCTGAATTCAGCAACATTGCAGGTTACAAAATTAACACACAGAAATCTGTTGCTTTCCTATACACTAACGATGGACTAACAGAAAGAGAAACCAGGAAAACAATTCCATTCACAATTGCATCAAAAAGAATAAAATACCTAGGAATAAACCTAACGAAGGAAGTGAATGATCTGTACTATGAAAACTACAAGACACTCCTAAGAGAAATTAAAGAGGACACTAACAAATGGAAATGCATGCCATGCCCTTGACTAGGAAGAATAAATATAGTGAAAATGGCTATACTACCTAAAGCAATCTACAGATTCAATGCAATCCCTATCAAACTACCAACAGCTTTCCTCAATGAACTCGAGCAAATAATTCTAAAATTCATATGGAACCACAAAAGACCCCGAATAGCCAAAGCAAACCTGAGAAGGAGGTATAGAATGGGGAATTATGCTCCCTGACTTCAAGCTCTACTACAAAGCCACAGTAATCAAGACAATTTGGTATTGGCACAAAAACAGACATACAGACCAGTGGAATAGAACAGAAAATCCAAACATTAACCCAAACATATACAGTCAATTAATATCTGATAAAGGAGCCTTGGATATACAATATGGAGATGACCGCCTCTTCAGCATCTGGTGCTGGAAAAACTGAACAGCTACATGTAAGAGAATGAAACTGGACTACTGTCTTGCCCCATACACAAGGGTAAACTCAAGGTGGATCAAAGACCTGAATGTAAGTCATGAAACCATAAAACTTTTAGAAAAAAACATAGGCAAAAATCTCTTGGACATAAACATGAGAGACTTCTTCATGAACATATCTCCCCGGGCAAGGGAAACAAAAGCAAAAATGAACAAGTGGGACTATATAAAGCTGAAAATCTTCTGTACAGGAAAGGACACCATCAGTAGAGCAAAAAGACATCCTACACTATGGGAGAATATATTCATAAATGACGTTTCGGATAAATGGTTGACATCCAAAATATATAAAGAACTCACGCACCTTAACAAACAAAAAGCAAATAATCCAATTAAGAAATGGGCAGAGGACATGAATAGACACTTCTCTAAAGAAGAAATTCAGATGGCCAGCAGGCACATGATAAGCTGCTCCACATCGCTAATCATCAGAGAAATGCAGATTAAAACCACAATGAGATATCATCTCACACCTGTAAGGAGGGCCATCATCCAAAACACAAACAACAACAAATGTTGGCGAGGATGTGGAGAAAATGGAACCCTCCTACACTGCTGGTGGGACGGCAAATTAGTTCAACCACTGTGGAAAGCAGTATGGAGGTTCCTCAAAAAACTCAAAATAAAAGTACCATTTGACCCAGTAATTCCACTCCTAGGAATTTACCCTAAGACTGCAGCAGCCCAGTTTGAAAAAGACAGATGCACCCCTATGTTTATCGCAGCACTATTTACAATAGCCAAGAAATGGAAGCAACCTAAGTGTCCATCAGTAGATGAATGGATAAAGAAGATGTGGTACATATACACAATGGAATATTATTCAGCCATAAGAAGAAAACAAATCCCACCATTTGCAACAACATGGATGGAGCTAGAGGGTATTATGCTCAGTGAAATAAGCCAAGACGAAAAAGACAAGTATCAAATGATTTCACTCATATGTGGAGTTTAAGAACAAAGAAAAAAAAAAGTGAAGGAACAAAACAGCAGCAGGCTCACAGAACCCAAGAACAGACTAATTGTTACCAAAGGGAAACGGACTGTGGAAGATGGGTGGGAAGGGAGGGATAAGAGGGAAAAGGGGGCATGATGATTAACAAACGTAATGTTGGGGGGGGCACAGGGAGGGCTGTACAAGCCATAGAAGATAAGTAGTGATTCTATAGCATCTCACTATGCTGAAGGACAGTGAATATAATGGGGTTGGTGGGGGGACATGATGAAGGGGTAGTTTAATAACCATAATATTGCCCATGTAATTGTAGATTAATGATGCCAAAATAAATTATATTAAAAAAAATTATGAAGTTGTAGAATACAATGACTGAGCTAAAAATTTAATAAATGGCCTCCATAGCAAATACAATCAAGCCAAAGAAAGAATCTGTCAACTCTGTAATTATCCAGTTAGAGAAACAAAATGGAAAAAAAATATTTTTTTAAATCCTATATTTTTTGTGGGAAATCATTGAGTGAAAATATGTGCATATTATGGTGCATCCAGAGGAGAAAAGAAAGAAAAGAACACATAGCTTATTTAAAGAAACAATGGCAGAGAATTTCCCAAGTCTAGGAAGGGAAATTAACATCCAGATCCACCATTTAAGGAACCGCAAATAGGCTGATTATTAAGAGATATTTACATAGACACATGAAGAGTCACATTGTCTAAAATAAAGACATAAAAAATATTTTAAAAGCAGCAATAAAAAAGCAACTTGTCAGATACAAGGGAACCCAAGGTATCAGTGGCTGTCTAGCAAAACCCTTCCTGGTCAGGAAAGAATATGAGACAAAGTATTAAAATAAATATAGCTGCAATATTCATTAATGTTGAAATTATTGCAAAAAGTTATGAATATTGACACTAATCAGTTGCATAGAAGGTAGGTTTAACAGCTTAAAAGAGACTGTTTTAGTATAAAATGATATATGTAAGCCTTATAGTAGTCAATAATGAAATGCCTATTTAGATACACAAAATATTAAAATGAAAGAATTGAAATTATCACCAAAAAATTCATCAATTCACAAAGAACGACAGCAGGAAAGGAAGAAGGAAGAAAAGGAATATCAGAATGGGGTGTAAATAACAAAATGACAACAGGAAGCACTTTCCTATCATTAATTCCTTTAAAGGTTGGTAGATTTAATTCTCCAATAAAAAGACATGGAGTGGATGAATGGACAAGAAACAAGGTTCAACTATATATTCCCTATAAGAAGTTTGTTTTACCTTTAAAAGAATGCATAGGCTGAAAGTGAAGAGATGGAAAGATATGCCATGAAAGTTATAATCAAAATAGATCAGGGTGGTGAGATCTATATCAGGCAACATATATTTTTAGTCAAAAACTGTCAAAAGAGACAAGTGTTTGTATAATAGTAAAGGGGTCAATTTATCAAGAGGGCATAAAAATAATAAATATATATGCACCAAACATCAGGATACTGAAATATGTAAAGCAAATATAAACAGAACTGAAGGGAAAACAGACAATGAGGCAATAACAATAGGAGACAAGAAAAACCAATATTGAATACAGGATAGTTCATCCAGACAGAAAATCAATTAAAAAAAGCAGACATGAACAAAACTGTACATCGAAGGGACCTAACTGACATATACAGAACTTTCTATACATACAAAATATAAATTCTTCTCAAACACCCACACACCCCTTTCCGGATAGATTATAGGCCACAGAACAAATTTTAAGAAAAGTAAGAAGATTGAAATAATGTCACTACAATCTTTTCCAACTACAAAGGTATGAAACTAGAAGACATTAATAAGAGAAATATGGACAATCTTTAAACTATGTGGAATTTCAACCACATACTCCAAAATAACCAATGAATCAAGTGAGAAATCAAAAGAGAAATAAGGAATCATAAGACAAACAGAACTGAAAACATGGTATACCAAACCTTATGGGGCGTAGCAAAAATAATCCTGAGAGGGGAGTTTGTAGTGATTGATGCCTGCATTAGGGGAAAAATATCTCCTATAAATGACCTGATTTTACAACTCAAGAAATTTGAAAAAGAAGAAAAAATAAAGTCCATAATTAGCAAAAGAGGGAAATATAAACATTGGAGTATATATAAATGACATAGAGACTAGAAAAATAAAACATGGTCAACAAAGTGAAAAATTGGGTTTTTTAAAGATGAAAAAAATAGAAAACCATTAGCTAGAGTAAGAAAAAAAGAAAGACTAAAATAAAAAGTGTTGGTGAGGATGTGGAGAAAAGACCACCCTCCTACATTGTAAATAGGAATTTAAATTGGGGCAGCCAGTATGGAAAGCAGTATGGAGGTTCCTCAAAAAACTAAAAATACAAAAGCCATATGATGCGGTAACTCCATTTCTAGGAATTTATCCAAAGAAAATAAAACCTCAATTAAAATGGTTATATGCACTTCTATGTTTATTGCCACATTTTTTACAATAGCCAAGCTATGGAAGCAACCAAAGTGTCCATTAATAAATGAATGGATAAGGAGGTGGTACATATACACAATGGAATATTATTTAGCCATAAAGAAAGAAGAAATCCTTCCATCTGTGACAACATGGATGGACATAGAGGGTATTATGCTCAGTGAAACAAGCCAGTCAGAGAAAGACAAATACCATATGCTTTCATTTATGTATGGAATCTAAAACAAAGCAAAACAAAACAAAATGAACAAAACAGCAGTAGGCTCATAGCCTCTGAGAAGTGATTACCATGGGGGATGGCTTGGGGTGGGTTGGTGGGTGGGTTTGGGAAATAAAGAGGCACAAATATCTCAATCATCATATAAGTTGGTCAGAGGGATGGAAATGAAGCATGGCGAATACAGTCAGTTGTTCTCTAACATCCTTCCATGTTGACAGATAGTAACTGCACTTATTGGGATGAGGATTTAATAATGTGTGTGTAACTGTTGAATCACTGTGTTGTATACTGAAAAGAACATAATATACCAACTATACTTCAATAAAATTGATTAAAAAAATGGAAGGATAGCAACTGTCACAGTAATAGAAATAATAATAAAAGTATCTATGCCCAATTATATTAAAACAACCTAGAAGAAATGAATACATTCCAAAAAATGGAGAGATAACCTTAGTTCATGAATAAGTATTCATATTGTTAAAATGTGCATACTACCAAGGTGGTATACAGATTCAACACAAACCTTTTCAAAATTCCACTGTCAGTCTTCATACATACAGAAAAAAAAAATCCTAAACCACATATTAAAACAATACTGAGAAAAAAGAATATAGGTGGAAGCATGACACTTCATGATGTCAAATCATATAAAACTACAGAAAACAAAACAATATGATACACTTAAATATAAGCACATAGATCAATGGAAGATAATAGTCCAGAAATAAACCAAAGCATGTATGTTCAATTAATCTTCAAAAAGGGGAACAAGAAAACACAGTGGGAAAAATTATACTTTCTTCAATAAATGGTGGTGGGAAAATTGGACAGCCACCTGCAAAAGAATTAAATTGGACCCTTATTTTACATCATACAAAACATCCAACTCAAAATGATTAAAAACTTAAACAAAAGACCTGAAAATTTAAAACTCCTAAGAGAAGAAAAAGGAAGCAAATTCCTTACCTTTATACTTAGCAGTTTTCTTTTTGGCACCAAAAGCACAGGCAATAAAAACAAAAATAAAGAGTTGAACTACATCAAACTTAAAAGCTTCTGCACAGCAAGTAAACAATAAATAAGATGAACAGACATTCTATGATACTGTAGAAAATATTTACAAATCATATACCTTTTAATGGATTGATATCCAAAGTATATGAGGAATTTATACAACTCCATTACAAAAGTAACCCAGTGAAAATAGGCACAAAGGCCCTGGATAGATACTTTTATAAGGAAGACTTCCAAAGTGAACAACAAGCATATAAATATGTCCTCAACATCACTAATCATGAGGAAATGAATCAAAATCACAAAAGATAACAAGTGGAGAAGCTATGGAGAAAAGGGAATCATGTTACACTGTCAATGGGAATATGAATTAGTACCATTGTTGAAAACAATAGAATGGTTCTCAAAGCTTAATAATAGAACTACCATAAGATCCTACAATTACATTTCTGAGTAGTCATTCAAACAAATGGAAATTGGGATCTTGAAAATATATGTGCTTCCTATATTGAATAGCATTATTCACAATAGCCAAGATAGGGAAACACGTAAATGTCAACTGATGGATAAATGGGTAAAGATAATGTAAGATATACAATGCAATATTATTCCACCATTAAAAATATGTATATCCTGCCATATTTGACAATAAGGATGGATGTGGAGCATATCATATAAGTGAAATAAGCAGGACAAAGAAAGGTCAGTATTGTATATCATTTATGTGTGGAATCTAAAGTAGTCAGCCTCATAATAGCAGAATGTAAAATGGTAGTTAGCAGGGACTGAGGGAGGAAATGTTGGTTAAGGAGAACAAACCTCTGCACACTGCATTTGGCTTGTTCCACAGTGCTGGTGTTTCCCAGAGGAGAGCTTCTACACACATCTGGCATCCTTGTCTTAATGTCTCATGCTTAAGTTTTTGAGGTGGTGGCCCAGAGAAAACATCCAAGTGCCTAGGAGCTCAGTTTCCTACGTCCAATGGGACTGTAACAATCAGAGATAGTTCTTGGCAGACTACAGACCCCAGGTGCATGCCACATCTCAGTCTGAAAAGGTTGCCTATTTGCACGACTGGGACCTTTGGCGTGAGGGCAGGTTCCAGCTCTAGCGTACTCCTAGAGGTTTATAGAACTGCTTTCAGGGAACATAGGTCGGTGGACAGAATCCTGTGCTCCTTATATGCCTCATTCTAGAAAGAAACTTATGAACTTGTCTAGTACCCCGAAATTTTGCAGCTGATGCCAGGGGACACCTCCTCATCACCCCAGCAGGTCTTATACTCAAGGGTCCCACAGGACTATAATAAACAGAGAAAGAGCTCCCGCAGCCAGTTCGAGGGCTTGGGTCAAGATGAACTGAGCCAGTTGGGCAGAATTGCTCGGGGTAGGGGCCTGGCTTCTAGTGTCCCGGAGTCAGAGACCATGGCATATCCAGCTTCTCACCTCCCATTTGACATAAAACTAGTCCCACCAGTGAACGAGATTCCATCAGGATTGTTCAAGGCCTGGTCAGTCAGAATGGGCTGGGCCTGGTGGATAAGGAGAGCTTTTCTTCACAAAAATAGGGTGGATGGTTCCTTTGGAAGAGGGTAGCAGGGTAGCAGGGTTTAGAATATTTCAGGTAGAGAAAATAATCTCTGAGTTGTTTGATAGCAGCATCTCATATTAAGTATTCAACCAGCAGATGACCAAATGCGGTTTCGGTCTGTACTAGGGGAGCCGCCTGACGTCTGGGGGAGACCTGAAGGGGAGGTCCTGAGGTGAATGTGACAGTCTCCCCCACAAGCAGGGCAACAGCAGCTAGAATCTGTGTTCTGTCATTTGGGCCACATTCCTCTGTCTCATTTTGCATGACTTTCTGTGTCTGATTCCATGAATTGGCTGCAAGGGCTCACTGTCGTAGATGTGAGGGACCCTCCATGTGCAGGAGGACCTCCTGTGACGACGTCAGGACCCTCATGGTTTAGGGCAGCTGGAGCTGAGTGAATTTGAGACTAGCTTTCCCTGGTGCTGGGGCTCCCAGTGCTCGGTCTTTGGGGCACAGCAAGCGAGGCCCATTAGAGGGGCTTCTGTGTGGACATCTGTGGGTTCTGCACTGGAGGGAGGAGGGTTTTGGGCCAGTGGTAGGTCAGAGGCACAGTCCGAGAACCCCTGAACTGGCACCAGGTGAGTCCCCTTGGCCTCCTGGAACATAACCTGTGTGCCCTCCGGGTCACTCCCGGGAACTGCGGCATTGGTGCCAGTTTGGGATTCTGTGCACAATCTCTGTCATGCCAGGGGCATTTCTGGTCCCTCTGATGGAGGCTGGGCTGGTGGATGGCCACAGGCAGCCTGGTGGGACAGCTGGATTCCCTTTAGGCACACTTGGGTATAAAGGTGGGTCAGAGGGAAGCCTGGACCAAGTCTGAGATTGGTGCATATGCCCAGTCCTTGCCCAGGACTGCATGGAGATGTGCAGGACAGCAACCATGGTTCCAGCCGGCTCCTCTCATCCCAGAATGCTCACAGCCGGACGCTGTGCACTTACCATGTCTTATCTTCCTGCCATTTCTACAGGACCTCCCATCTTTTTTACCTCATTGTACAGGTGCTCACTTCAGTCTCCGTTCTTCCAGATGAACTGCTCTGTGTGTAGGTGTGGAATCAGTGTCTGGGTGAAAAAGGTGGGTCCAGGCTCTCTATGCTCTGCCATATTCCCAGAATCCTGTTTCAGCTCTTTAAAATATGTATCTCTCAGAGTTTCAGATCGTAAGAGCTTCACCTCCTGGTGAGCATCTGTCCTCAGTGAGTCTTAGATGCTCTTAGTGACTATCTGCTCTCCCTGGGTGTCTTCTCTTGATACCTTCCACTCTTGGCCATGGTCAGCTCATAAGACTCATCTGAGCCAGGTTGTAAGAAAGGTTATTATTGGCAGCAGCTAAGCAGAACCCTGGGAATAGCTCCCAAAGCACTTTCTCCCCTGAACCATGGACCACCATGAAAATAAGGTGAAAACTCAATGCAATTCTGATTGGTTTTCAGAAGGGGAGCAGTAAATGGCCACAACTCTGTCCTTGGTAACTGGGTGGGAATCTCCAGGCAACAGTTAGGGGATATCTTCAAGGTAATATTTGCAAATAGCAACTGGTAGGCCCCTCTGAAGTCTGCCCTTTCTGGGACATCTTGTTCTGTAAAGCAAGTTATCAGAGAATGGTAACTATGCCTCTCACATTGCCGTTTACCTTTTTCTGCCTAGGTGTCTGTCCACAGTATCAAGAATCAATTATATGATAAGCCCTCCTCCTCAGCACACAGTAAAGTGCGATGCATTTTGCATGATTCATGAAATCTTAACAAACAAGGTTTCTAAATGGCACATTTTATTGAGAATTAATTTTCTCACATGCAATATGAAAACTGAACTTTTACCTTAACAGCCAATTGAATCACCACTGCCACAACTTCAAATGTAAATAAATGAATAATTAATAAACACATTAAAAAAGCACTGCTGTAAGAACCTCATCCATTACATACACAAGCCTAAGAAAGGATATTTGACCTTCAGGCATGCATTTACAAACCGAGGAATGCTAAGATAAATGGCCTGAGTAGTCTGGCCCTTGGTCATTGTGGATAAAGTGGGGTTCCTATGGCCAGGATCCTCACTGAACTTAAATGTAACTGTCCTGTTGCTATGCTACCGCTTCCACACATTTAGGCAATAAGCCATTATTGTGTTAATGTAGAGTCCACCCAGTGCTCTGCCAGAGATGGGGTGGCGGGGCTGCAAAGCTGGAGAAGAGCTGAGCGGGGGCTGGAGTGGTGGCAACGCCGAGGACAGAGGCCTGGAGGACGGCTGTGCGGGACGGCTCTGCAGAGAGGCCCAGAGGACGGCTGTGCGGGACGGCTGTACAGAGAGGCCCAGAGGTAGAGGCCGGCTTGCTGCATCTGAAGCAGCAGTGATAACACAGACTCGCTCTGAGTGAACGGGATTTAGTGACTGAACTGCCATCTGGAAATAAAGTTGGGTATAACCTTTTCACCCCAAGAACCCTTTGCTGTAAATTTCTTTGGTCACAGTGTATCTATAGCAAACTTGCCTGGAGCTGAAACTCATTTGCAAGACAGTCATACTTCCCTCTTTGGTCCTTCAGGCCAGTATCAGGTGATTACAGGGTTTTACCAGGCAGAACAGAGAGGGGAAAGTTGTCATCCCTACACTAGACATAATACTCAATCCCTGCATTTAACTTTTAGAAAATACTGTCAAGTCAATGACTCAGGCCTATCAGGCTGGACATGCTGTTGTGAATGATTAGACCTATGGCCCACATGCCCACACTGCAGGGTCTCCTGAACTGGGGTCTTGATCCAAAGCTTCCATTGGTGGGCAGGGAGGACACATCTTCAAAATGCTTCTCTCCCACTGACTCATTACTCAGTACTTTCTAATACCTGCTCTTCCTCCTCTTCCCTCTGACCCCCAGGCACATAAGTCTTTTCTTTGTGGATCTCTCAGTAGTGGTGACTGCACACTTGTGCCGACCCTTCTGACCTTTGATCAGCTTTTCATTCCACGAATGAAAATGGCAGAGGGGGAGTCAGTGCTTCTCCAGGTTATCCTATATTTTGTACCATGACAGTAAGGGACTAAAGGCTTGACTGATACTTTCATTTTTGGTTTGATGCTTTAAATAACTTAACTCCTGGCACCTCAACTCTCTATGCAGCCCAGTGGATCTAGACATAGTCCATTCAATTGCTCTCGGGGTGGACACGTCAGATATAAATAACTATATTTTACATAGATAATGATTGTGTACATTTCAGTTGCTGAGAGAAGGAAGACACAAATCATCAGGGGTCCATATGTATTTTATATATAATATACAAATATTATATATAACAATGTATTTTATATACTATATATATTAGTATATGTTATATATATATAATATGTAAATATATATCATACATAATTACATAATATATAATAGATATATATGTATATCATATATATATTATAGAGCCAGAATATATAATATTATCTATGAGTTCCATGCAGATTCTGCATTGCAGCCTTTTAATGATGAAGAAACACATATGTTCATAAATTCCTTTCTGTTATTCACTTAGTAATCACATACCCACATGCATATATAACACCATACCTAGGTATTCACTCATTGTCTACATTCTCCTACTTTAATTGCACTACGCTAATCTGGGCTCTAGAGATCATTACCTGTTTAAAATTACCCATGGGCAGCTGGCCAACCCTGAATTTTAAGGCTATTCCCAGGGGCTTTGCAGGTGATGGCACAGGTGGGTCCATTTTTGTATATAAAGCAAACCATGATCAGCCCTTTCCATAACCTAAAGATGGTACATTTTTCATCTGAAGAACTTATAAAATCCTATCTCAATAGGAAAATCTATGTAAACCATATAAAAAATGTTGATTTTGAGAAATTCACAACAGATGTTGCTGTCCCTCCTAGATTAGGAGCATATCGTACCCAGGGGTAAGTGCTCTGCATTTCCTATCATTGCTGTCTTTCCACTCACCTTCCTTCACTTCACACCGCAATTTCTCTGCAATTTTTGCTTCATTTGAGGACTTTAGTTCTATTTTTTAAATGGACATGGTTTCAACTTGACAGATAAGCAGAGTATCGATGCAGTGTCCCACATCTAGAGAATTAATATCAAATACTTCATAGCTGTTGCGATAATTTCATTTGCCACAACTGTAATACTGCAGTGTGCTGGACCAAGTAAGCGTAAGAAATGATCCACAGCTGATATTTTTTTCTGTATGCTGTCACTATTGTTTCAAAATCAGTGTTTTCAAACATTTATTTGCCATTTTATGTGGAAGATATATAGAATTGTGAGTATGTAAATTGTAGGTAAGACTAAGGAGGGCATCAATATTAAGGTAAAAATTGTATAAAACTGTTGGAATAGATCTATATCAGTACAATTAATATTTGTCTTGCCAATGGGTTTCAGCCCTGGAGAAATTCACTATGGATTCAACGTGACCAAAGAAATGACAGTAAAACATTCTTGGGGTGAAAGCCTTTATACGCAACTTTACTCCCACAGTGGCAGGTCAATCACTAAAATCCCATCCTCTCAGAGCGAGTCTGCACACAGCAAGCTGGTCTCTGTCTCTGGGTCTCTCGGCCCACACAGCTGTCCTCTGGGCCTCAGTCCATGGCACTGCCACCACTCCAGCCTCTGCTCTGTTCTCCTTCAGCCTTGCCACCATGTCCCCCAGAGCACTGGGCAGGGCTCTTTATAGAGTCAATAACAAGGCATTGCCCAAATGTGTGTGGTGAGCTAGCCAACCATGGCCAGGTGAAAATCCTGGCCACAGAAACCTTAATTTTATCCACAATATTAATGCATAAGCCATAAAAAAGTAATACTAATTTATAAAAACATTTTAGTAATATTTTAGAAATATTTTGTATGGTAAGCTTCCTTTTTACCAACAAAAATGTAGGTTTTTAATTTGACTAATGGAATTTCAGGAATTTTCTTAGTTCCCTGCCTTTTCAGAATTCCTGTTATAGTTCAAATATTTTTTGAAAAATGAATATACCAATTTGGGACTTATTTAAATTAAAAGATAAGTGATTTTATTAATGTACATAGCTGTCAAATTCTTGAAAACCATATAATATTGAAAATAATATAATAGTGCTTGTCAACTCTACTTCAATAAATATATGAATTAAAGAGGTAAAAATTAAATGAATAAAGGTAAATGCTTTTAAATATATGAGTCAGATTGAAAAAGCTAAACAAACAGCTATAAGAAAGAGGTTTTACGGTTCCCTTTTATTTGCTCCTTTTAATTGGTTCAACTGTATTTGACTTATCAGATAACTCATATTAAAATTCCAGAAAATTGGATTTTTTAAGGAATCAAAAGAATCTATAATGCCTTTGTTATTTACTTCAGCTCATAAGTCATTGATGCCTTCATATCTAGTAGCTAATGAATGAAGGTAGACAAGGATGCTAAACAGCTACATTATTTACACAGAAGAACCTAAATATCTTAATTAAATATTAGACACTTGGTGTTGGATTTTTGTATATGTAGTAGCTTTACCATTTTTCCTTGGTTAGATATAAAATGTTATCAAAATACATTGCAAATAAATATATCATTGTTCACAGTATAAGCCATTAGTGAGCAATTATTGCCTTTTTGAGGTAAATCCATCAAATAATTTAAGCATATTAAGTATTACTATTAATTTCCAATATTAAACTTCTAAATCAGTTACTGTCATCATTCATCAGTTTTCCATAGAGTTCTTCAAAATAATCTTTACCTTAGTTTATTTATATAACTTTCATAAATGATTTATTGAAAGTTTAAGTATATTTAATGACAATAAAAGATGCATTACCTCTCTCATGGCAACTTAGATAATATCACTATTTGCTATTGAATCTTATTTGGTTATTCATAAATCTTTAAAAACTCTTTTAAATGTATATGCAAAGTAGTACTATAATTATAAATATATATGCGTATGTATACATGCATATCTATATAGTTGTGCATGTAAAAACAATTAGAAATACATGCAAATATGAGGTACAATGGTAAAAAGCACATTTGAAAGTTCAATGGTAATTATTTACTTTAACATTTCTCAACATGTTTGTAATTACCACTGATTAATGTATTTTAACATGGGGGAAGTTTACTTAATCATTTGTGATCTGCTGTCTCTGAACTCAAATAATCCATTTTAAGTTGAAAATTATTGCATATTCCATTCTTTCAAAAAAAATAAACATGGCTATATGAAATGTGTAATTCTTTTATACTTACAAAATCCTGCCTTATAAAGGACAACATTTTAAATAGTCTCAATATTTCTGGAACGTGGAAATATACTATTTTATCTTACATCTATGTAGCTTTCATTTCAACTTAATCTTTGCATCACTTACAATACCACCTTTTCATTTTTCACCTGTAAATTTCCCTTATGCTTAAAGCTCTGTAGTCTATTTTTCATGAGAAATAAGAGTGAAAAATTGAGTAAATGAAGAAAGGAATTTTCAAATAGTATTTTTTGTCACATAATTGAGTGCATCAATAAAGTTCAAGTTCAAGCAATACAAACTACTGGACAATTTCTTAATTTTGTTGGAGATACAAATGGTGTGCTGTTTAGAATTTTAAAAAATGTCTGTAGTTCTGACACCTTGGCAGTTTTAAAAATGTATCTTTACATTCCACGTAATCATTAGGAAAAGAAGGAAGTATTACACACTGTTATTTTTTTAGGACCCATGATCTGAATTTTAAATACTTATTAAACACAAATAAGTAAAAACAAAAATATATGAATTTGAATACTTACAAATGAAAATGAGAAAAAGCTTTTCTATATTATAAACTCATTGAAATAACACACCTGGAAAAACAGTATATTTTTCATCTTCCAATAAAACCACAGTCCTTTGAAGAGTTCAATGATTTTGAGCAATCAATAAAAAAATTGTTAAATAATTGTTTAGCTTTTATTTCTCATAAGTGGGTAAGGGTTTTATTATTTTAGAACTTTATAAAGTTTATTAATGTAAGGCAGTAGATAAATAGTGTAATCGCTTTTAGAGTTATGAATAAAATATAAGCATTGAGAATGTTAACAGATAACCAATTATCTTACAATATGTTTTATAACTATTATGAATGCATTGTTATTAAATTTTTGTATGTATGAAGGTGTTTCTGCTTCATTTGTTTGTTTCCTGATTTTGCTTTCTATATTCCACATGTAAGTGAAATTATATGGTATTTGTCTTTCTCTGACTTATTTTACATAACATAATACCTACATTGTCTGTATGGGTGGAAATGACAAGATTTCATTCTTTTATGGCTGAGTACTATTCCATTTTATACCTATACTATATCCTTACTAATTTATTGTATATTTAAATATATAAATATTATATACATTATATATATAAACATATTTGAATTGGGTGGGTGAAAGGTAAAGGGGATAAGAGGCATAACATCTCAATCGTAATATAATTTAGTTATGGGGTGAAAATACAGCATGGAAAATATCAATAATTCTGTAATATATTTCTATGTTGTCAGATAATAATTAAACCAGATGGGGTGAGAATTTAGTAATGTATCCAACTGTGAAATTATTTTGTGGTATACTTGAAACCAAGTTAATATCATATATCAACTATACTTCAATAGAAAAAAAACAGACACTTGAATTGAAGAATTCTTTATTAAAATAATAAAATAAATGGGTTGTATTTATTGATAAAATATAAGCACTGAATATATAAAAAGGGATTGAAAAACCACACCCTAAACACTTTGCCATATTAACTTTTCCATAGTGGTAATAAACTTAGCAGATCAAAATACCAATAATGAATGGTATTTCCTATGCACCAAGGTCAGTTTATAAAATGGAAGGAAACACTTCCAAATAAAATATTTAACATATTTTATAAATTTTTTCTGTGGGTCATACTTTTCATTGTTTATCTCTGTTGTTTTCCAGGTCAAATATCATTTCCTGAAAATGACCAATTTCACCACAGTGACTGAGTTTCTCCTCACGGGCTTTGCAGAGAAGTGGGAGATAAGGCTCCTGCTCTCCCTGCTGTTCCTTCTGATGTACCTGGCCACCCTCACAGGGAACGTTCTTATCATCTCTGCCACCATATTTGACCAGAGGCTTCACATGCCCATGTACTTCTTCCTCAGGAACCTGTCTATCCTAGATGTATGTTACATTTCTGTCACTGTGCCCAATGCCTGTGTCAACTCCCTCACTAATAAGTGGGCCATCTCAGTGGCTGGCTGTGCAACCCAGATATTCTTAGTCATTTATTTTGCATTTGTAGAAATAGCATTCCTCACACGCATGGCCCGTGACCGCTATGTGGCCATCTGCCAGCCCCTTCACTACCCGATCATCATGAACTACCGGTTCTGTGTGCGAATGACACTGTTTTCCCTGCTTAGTGGTCTTGCCTTTGCAGGTGTGCACACTGGTATATATTCCGGCTGTCCTACTGTCAGTCCAACGTGATCCATCAGTTCTTCTGTGACATCCCCTCTCTGCTGAGGCTGTCCTGCTCTGACACTTTCAACAATTTCCTCTTACATTTTATTTCTATTGTTGGAGTTGGTGGTGGCTCCTTTATCTTTCTCACCACATCATACATTCACATTTTTTCCACCATACTGAAATTCCCAACCAGAGAGCGATCGAAGGCCTTCTCCACCTGTGTCCCTCATATCCTGGTGGTGTCTGTCTTCCTCAGCTCTGCCAGTTATGTGTACCTGAAGCCTTCTGTAGCATCTAAAACCATTCAGGACATGATTCTTTCTGTACTTTACACCATAGTTCCTCCATTCTGGAATCCCATCATCTACAGTTTTAGAAACAGACAAGTAAAAGAAGCTGTAAGGAAAGTAATTTTTTTCCCAGAAAGTGAAAAAGTTCCATTTCGGGTTCATTCAAATGTTGCTGAATGAGACACAAATATCTATAATACAACTTCCTCATTAGGTTTTACAAATTAGTCGGCTCACTGTAAAATCACTCATTTAATCTCTGTAATTATCCTTTTTTACATTACTCTTTCCATCTATTCTTTCCAATTAAAATTTTTCAGCTGGTGGTTTTAATGAACAGATATCATCAAAGGTATCGATGAACATTATTTTAGACATATATTTAAGATTCACCAATTATTAACAATATTAATAAGGTGTCAAAGGATTCCTAAACAAGTATGGATATATACTATAGGCGCCATTATACGAAAATTTTCAAAAAATTATGAAATAAATGTATACTATTCTTTAATGATCAGAATTTATGTATTAATTAAAAATTAAGTCTAACAAATTATAGTTCATGATGTATATGGAATTAAAACTAAGAAATTATATATCGGGAAAGAAAAAAGTATGTCCACAAGCAAGACTAAGAGAAATGTGATTTACCCTCCTGATTAATAGGAGTGAAGAATTTCCTCTTTGTTGAGAAAAACCATTATTGACCTTCCTTTGATATTTGCAATTATTACACCATTCTGAGGAGATGCACCTTGCTGTCAGGACACAGGCAATGGTGATATAATGAGTCACAAGAAAAACATACAGTCATTCAGATGGTCAAATAGGTATTTCCCAGTTATATTTGATTTTCATCCACAGTTCCTGAAAACACTTCAGAAGCTTAAAGGTGAAATGGGTGTCCAGTAAATGCATGTCCAGCTAAGTGGGTGCCTTGATCACTCTCAATCACCTGCGCCAGCCATAGGCTGCAAAGAGACACTCTAGACCCCTCTTTGTGGCTTGCTGATCTGCGCAACGTGCAGGAAAAGCAACCAATAAATAGTCCGGTAGCTGTATCCACATAAGTCATGGCATACTGATATCCTTCTGATATGGGCAGAGGCCCAACATAGTCCATCTGCCACCTGACAAGGGCCCTCTTGTTGTTGTCCCATGTTGCTGAGGGACTCAGTGTTAGTCTCTCTTAGAGCAAACAAGGCACCCCTGCCGGGTTCTGCTGACTTCTTCTAAGGTCAATAGCAAGCCACACAGACAGGCTACAGCCCACATTCTCTTTTTCCACATGTGCAACAAATGCTGGTGTAGCCACTGGGTCACATCAGGAGCAGGCTTTCCTTCTAGCCAGCGCACCTGGGCCAATGTGTCTGCTTCATCATTCCCTGGGGATGTCAAAGGCAAATGGCCAGTCACATGATATACGGTAACAATCTTAGTCTCACCAGAGCCCTACACGTCTTGCCACAACTCTTGCCCCCAATGGAGCCAGTGAGCAACCATCCAGTTGGCATGGTACCATGCCAGTAGCCATAGGGTCAAGCCCTGATAGACACCCCAGCTGTCAGTGCAGACAACTATAGGGAGGGCTCCTGGGTGATCACTAGCCATACTGGCCACAACTCAGCCCATTGGCTGCTCTTCCCCTCTCCATCCTCCATCCATACTGTATCAGTCTTAGGATGGAAAGCCACAGCCCTCCAATACGGGGGCTGCCCACAACTGGAGCTGTCTGTGTACCAAGCATCTTCAGGTCTAGGGGCTTTTCCCTTCTGATAAGGACTCTCAGCTACCAATGGCTCAAAAGCAAGTTCTTCCTACTTACCACTGGTACACATCACTGGCCACAATAAGCCTTGGAGTTCTCCACCTAAGGGGCTAGTAGGGAGGGTGCTACACTGCTGTAAGTATGCACCCAATTTGACCAGTGTAGGCATCTCTGTCATGCCACTCCATGGCCTTTGGGTCCAGTCTCGCACGCACCCCGCGATGGGATCAGTGGTTATCACCTTGGTCGGAGGTGTTCTGGTGATGGGCTCCATAGCCAGCAAGGCATGGTGCAGAGCAGCCAGTTGCTTCTCTGTCAAGGTATACCAGACCTCTGCTCCTTTCTATAGTTGTGACCAGAATCCAATATGATGGCATGTCCATTCAAGCTGCTGCCAAAGACCCCATCCATAACCATCTTCACTTGCATGAAAATGTGGCTCACAGGGCATTGGTGAGTCCATTACACTCAAGGAATGTACAGCCTTCACTGCTTGCTTATCAGCAGTAATAGCGTCTGTGCATGTTTAATCCCAGTCACACCTGATGCCCTTTCATACCAACCAGTAAAAGGGCTTCAGAATTTGTGCCAAGAGCAGGATAAACACTCTCCAATAGCCCAAAAGACCCAAAAACTCTTGTAAGACTGCCACAGTGGTAGGGGTAGGGAAAGCCTGGACCTTGTCCCTGACTGTTTCATGAAATACCTTAGTTTTAACTGACCAGACAAGCCCCAAGAATTTCACAGACAAACCAGGTCCCTGAACCTTGGTGCTGTTCACAGCCCATCCTTTCTCCTGCAGATGTTGCAGCAGTCTAGGAACTGCCCCTTCTAAATCTGCAAGAGAATCAGATGTGAGCATGATATCATCACTGTAGTGATACACCCACACCATTTGTGGTTTCGTCCATGTGGCCAAATCCTGGTAAAATGGGACTGTGGATGTATACCTGTGGAAGTACAGTGAATGCCACTGCCGGCTTTTCCATGTGAAAGCAAACTGTTCCTGACTTTCCAGTGCTATGCCAATAGAGAAGAAAGCATTTGCAAGGTCCATAACATAATGATACATCCCTACTTCATGACTGAGGGTGTCCATTAGGGCTGCTACAGAGGGGACAGCAGCATGCAGAGGGGGTGTAACTTTAGTCAATTCCCTGTAATCCACATTCATGCACTAGTAGTTGTCCAACTTTTTCACTGGCCATGCCAGGGAATTAAAGGGACTGCGAGTGGGCTTTATGATGCCAACCTCCAACTCCTGTAGAGTTTCTAAAATTTCCTTGTACCCCTCCAAGCAGTTTATATTGCTTAGAATGTGTCACTCGTCCAGGTATAGGCAGAGCTATAGGTGGGTGCTTAGCATGTCCCCTTAGAACTGTGTTTACCACGTGAACCCTCAGTCTGAACTCACCTCCACTGTTCTGTAACCAGAGGACTGGAGAATATATACCTCTGAAATATATTCCAGGACGGGAGAAATGCATGTAGTATACTCCTTTGGGGGCAACGCACTATCCCCAATGGGATTTGGGCTTTCTTCATTCTAATTGCCTCACCCCATAGCCATAGCAGGGGTCCCAGGAAAATGTTCAGGGTTGCCATAAATCAGAGAACACTGAGCTCCTGTGTCCACCAGCATCAGGACACATTGTACACTCACTGGGTACCAATGAATTGCTAATTCTACCTGTGTCCTCTGGTCCTCGCCATGTTCCCCAAGGTGGGGGCCTTGATCCTCCCTTCAGTCCAACTGCAATGCCAAATAGTCATCCTGTTCAAATGAGGGCCCAGGTGGTGCTTGAGTACCATCCACCATGAAGTCTTGCAGGGACACAGGCCAGACATGGGTCTTTGACTCAGCCTCTGTGTCCTGGACCTCAGAGGCTGGAACTGCTGCTCTGACTTTAATTGGTGCCACAGTTCTAACAAGAGCCTATTGGGCCGCCCACCAAGTTTCCTTTCACTGCCCCGGCCTTTGTCAAATCAGCCCGCATCTGGGTCCTTGAGACCTTCACGGGGCCCTTTGCACGTCTCCTTTCAGTCATAGCCTGTACTTCCTTCCATGCTCTTATTGTTTCAACCTCCGCAGGTCTACTAAAGTACGAGTAGCCTCACTTATGGGTTGCCTATGAGAGCGGCAAGAGTAGTCACTAGGGGCCCAAAGAGAGATGGGGGTCTGTGTGGAGCACTAGATTTCTCATTCCTGTGGTGAACAACTCATCAGGGCTCTGGGGGTCCCCATATTATAGATGAATGTTTTTCATGTCCATCCTCTGTAGCACCTGCTGGAGCTCTGCATACATTTTCCAGCTACGAAAGAAGTATAGTAAATCATCCCAATTAGGCCAAACTGCCCTGATGGCTGCTGTCAGGCAATCCAGAAGCACCTGATTCCCTGAGGTGTAATGGGCACTTTGCAACCACTGCCAGAGGAGAGGGTGAGTCATCTGAGAAGCCAGTCTACCCATTTCAGAATCCAACATAATGTTTTCCACCCCCATATCCCAGAGACACAAAGCTGTCAGCAGAGATTCCAATGGTTTCTGCCAAAACTGGATGCTCATGTCTACTAGCTCATCCTGCGTGTAGGGATGGATCATGGAGTGCTCCACAGCCTGAGAAGGGGGCAGCTCCCACCCCCAGGGAGACTGTGGTTGTTGCATTTTTACTTTCTTAATTACAACTGTGTGAGCCTTTAATATGGGAGATGCTGGTGTCTCAGGTGGTGACCCAGGAAACAGTTTGACCCTCAGCCCCACCCCCTCACCCTCTCCTTACACCTACTCTACCATCCCCAGGACTGAAGCCACTGTTCTTTCTTCCCCCTCCCCCATGGCCTCCTGTCACACGGATTCTCTGGCTGCCACTACCCTTGCTGCTAATATATCTTCCAGGATTGTGACCTATCTTCCAATAACTGTCTCTCTTTCTTAATGGCATCCCATAGGTCATCACCAAACTCTTTCAAGTGACGCTGAAGTGTGTCTCTATCCTGCTGAAGTCCCTCGCTCTCCTCTATAACACTTTCCACTATCTTGAGGAAAAGACATCCCACAATCGCAGCTGCTACACGACCACTCAGGGCCTCTAAGCAGCCTTCTATCTCACAGAGAGCTAATTCGATAGCTTCTGGTGTCTCCACCCTTCCCCAGTTATGGGGAAGGGTGGGAAGGCCCCACCCCTCCAGGAGGTGCTTTAACCAGACCATTTCCCCACTAGGGGCTCCCCAGTTGGAATCCCCACAGATAGTGGGCTCCCTAGTTAAGCTGCACCCTGCACCACTGCAGCCACTGGGGCCTCCCCACTATCCCTAGAGGCAGCCCGGTGAAGGGTCACACCAGTGTAGACAGATTTTGGGTTCAGAGGTCCTGCCAGCTACTGCCAGATGTAACTCCAGGTGGGGGCGAATCCCAGACCAAAATAAATTTGAAACTAAGATCAGTTAAAAGGAGAAATAAAGTGGGAGAAACCCATTTATTTCTTACAAGCAGTCGTCCCACGTCTCCTGTGACCCAGCTGCAGAAGAAGAGACCACACCCAACCTCTCTGGTGCAGATATGCCATTGCTTGCCCTTGTAATTACCTTTTGATATGAAAATGGACTATTTCTCTCCACCTCTTGGAAATACCTATTGATATGAATATGCACTCAAGCCAGGAAAGAGATTCTGGAAATATGGCAATTTTTGCCACACACCCACCACCTGCTTGGCAGGAATGTCAGAATGTTACTGGGAAGAGATATCAGTGTGGGAAAGGTGTGCAGGGGAGTGTGTAGGGCTAGGCGGACAGGGAAGAGATGGTATGTCTGCAGCTGGCTCCCACAAGCACCTTACAGTTTTTTTGAGAGAAGATGCAGAAAACATCATCCACCTGCTCTTTCTTTTCAGAAAGAGCTCCCTCTGACTCATCTGTATTGGGTGTCAGCAGGACTGATAGAGCATGCCTGTCCTCCACAAGCAACAGGAGTCTCAGACTTCCAGAGTGTCCCGACTCTCCCTGGTGTCCAGCCCTGTTAGTCACCAAAGCTCAGTGCAATGTGAACTCATATTCCAGGAGCAGATCTCCAGGGCCAAGGTGTGCCAGTTTCCCAAGCATTGTTCCCCTACTCACTCTATTCCTCTGCCTCCTGCTTTTGGGTTAGGATGGGGGAAGGGCCTGGGTCCTGATAGATAATGGCTCTGCTCCATTACCCTTGTCTATATGTGCCTCTCTTCTTCACCAGGTATAGACGGTTTGTTCTGCCGTCTCCAGGTCATTGTCAGGTTCATCTGTAGCTGCCTCCTTGGTGTGTATTTGGGAGGAAGTTTTCACTTTGCAGTTCTGCTCTGCCATCTTTTTATGGAATCCCGTGGGGATAGTGAGCTGCTTAGTAAGTACAGAGTTTAGGTTGTGCTAGCTGGAAGTTGTTCTGGAGATGGATATCGGTGATGGTTTCAAAAGAATGTGAATATGCTTAATTACAAAAATACTCTGCAATTAAAAACGGTTATAATTGTCCATTTTATATTCTATAAAGTTTGAAGCAATAAAAATAATTTAAAAGTAAAATGTTCCAGTCACACAATTACATTTTCATTATGCTCCACAAAAGTTGTATTTAACCAAACAGTTCTACTCTTTGTTTAACATTGTCTAGAGAGCAAACGCAAATTGTGATGGGAAGTAGGCACATATATACTTAAATATACTAGTTTAATATTATGACTTCCTACCCAATGAGAGACTGAGGACCATGTATGCCATCAAAGTCACCATATAGCATCTGCAAACACTGTCTCTTCTCTAAGTCTCTGCAACAATAGTACCCCAAAATTTCCAAATGAAATAAAATAGTTCCATCTTCTAGGAAACATACTGAAAAAAAAAAATCTCTCAAATTTCCTTTCCTGTGATGTAAAAAGCTGAAGTATCAAGGAAAAATAGATTGCTATGAAATTTAAATCTTCAATAATAATTTGAAAAATAGCTATGAATTGCTTTCAATACATACAATTACATAGAAATTCTCAATGAATTCCACCAAGTATGAACTACATAGTTCATATTCTTAGAACAGTCAAGTAAACAAGCAAACAACCAAATGGCAGAAGTAAGCAGTGTGTCCACTGACAGAATAATGAGTAAGCAAAATGTGTTATGTGCATACAACACATTATTCAGCCTTAAAAAATGAATTCTAACATGTACCACAACATGGATGAACCTTGAGGACATGACTACCCAGAGTAGTCAAATTCATAGAGACAAAAATTAGAATGGCTGTTGCCAGGGACAGCGGGCAGGCGGAACTGGAGAGGCGTGGTTTAATGAGTGCAGAGTGCCATGTTTGCAGGATGAATAAGTTCTGGAAATTGGTTGCACAATAATGTGAATCTGATTAACACGGCTTAACTGTACACTGAAAAAAGTTCATGTTTAACATTTTAAGTTGCATATATTTTATTACACATCTTAAAAACTAGCAGTGTTGCTTCTTTGTACAAACTCACAAAACATTCCTGGATCCAAAGTGACTGGACGATAGAAATGCCACAAGTTATTTCCTGGCCAAATATGCTGGCGCATGTGATTTGGCTGACAACTCATGTGGCCAAAAGCCCTATGTAAAAATTTAAAGAACATGCAAATTGGGTTCCAGCAGTAGGAAATAAGAGTGCATGATACCTAGTTACATAATTCGGGCCTCACTAATAAGAGGGCGGCTAAGAGACACTCTGCAAGCATTGGTGTGCTGTTATCAGGGTTTAATGGACTGGCACAGCCACCCTCCTATCTGCCCTTGTAATCAATCATTCTACAAAGAAAAACAACATTGAATAATTTCAAGCACACACATACACACAGTGCAATATGCAAAACACACACATATGCAATGGCATCCAATGAAAAACCTGCAACAAAGCAAAATGGTGATGCAAATCAGAAACTTCATAATTTTCCTATTCTTTGGTCATCCCATCAGCCAAAAAAAATAAAAGAGTATAGACCTTAACATAAAATGTGCTTCCCTTAGAGATACTCTATCTTATCATTATATTTTATCACTACTAGTATCTATCTGAAGAAGATAAAGGACCATTAATTCTGAATGATTTCAGGACCCCAGGCCCTACACAGCCTGTCTGAAGCTTCTGTCCTGCAGACCCAACAGGGGAAGCCTTAGTCATTCAGCTCTATCCAGGGTAATGGTTAATTAGCATGAGCACCAGGAGTGACCCATTTTTAACACTCAACATGTCTGAACTTTCCCTATTAGCTAAAAATAATTATTCCATTGGCAAATGTTTTTCTGACTGGTAAGTTTTAAATATATATTCATGAGTTGTTCTCATGTATTTAATCTTTTAAATTTTTCTTCTGTGTAATGAATTCATTTCATGAATATTTTTCCATCACTTAATGCATTGAAGAATGAAATTCATTTTCTGAAATTGACATTTCTTATGTCACATAATTTTCTATGAATTGGCTTTTTTCTTATGTGTTTATTATATCAAAATTTCTTATATAACCCTATCCTAAGCATACACCAAAGTGTCTATTAATTAGTGGGGCAAAAGTTTGTGAGAGTTTTGATAAAGAAAGACTTAGGGAAATCTAACTTGTCCATTGAAGTTAAAACAGACATAAATTTCTATAATTGAGTAGCGTGTAGATTTATTTTGTATTTTATTACATAAATTCAAATATAGCTTGTTAGTTTGATTTAGGTATTCTTTTGAGGTATTACTGACACTGTTAATATTTGATGAAACATAAATACATATAATTTTAAATAATTCCTATCAAATATCTTCAGTGACATCTATGAACTATAACAGGTATTTGTTAAACTTTTTTATGGAGGCTAGGTAGAAAGGTTAATGGAAAACACAAAATGAGTATTTTATAGGTTAATAACTCAGATATCAATAGAGATACTTTGGAGAAAGCAGTCTAATATGTAAAACCTATACCAGCAGTTATTTTATAGAAACTTGGACCTCAGTGACTTTGGGATAAACTTGAAATGGATGTGTATTAGTTTCCTGAATAAGATTTTCTAAATATTACTTTCCTTACAGCTTCCTTTATTTGAGTATTTCTAAGACTGTAAATAACAGGATTCAGGAATGGAGGAACAGTTGCATAAAATACAGAAAGAATCACTCCCTGGATACTCTCAGAGGTGACTGAAGGTTTTAGGTACACATAGATGACAGAAATGAGGAACATGGACACCACCAGGATGTGAGGGACGCAGGTAGAGAAGGCCTTCCCACGCTCTCTGGTTGGGAACTTCATCACAGTGGAAAATATGTAAATATATGACATGGTGATAAAAACAAAGGAGCCACCACCAACCAAAATGGCAGAAACAATAAGTAAGAGGAAACTGCTGAAGGTGTCAGAGCAGGCGAGGCTCAGCAGAGAGGGGATGTCACAGAAGAACTGGTGGACCATGTTGGACTGACAGAAGGACAGCCGGAATGTGTTTCCCGTGTGCACACCTGCATAGATGAGGCCACTGAGCAGAGAGACCAGTGTTGTCCAGACACAGAACTGGTGGCTCATGATGACGGGGTAGCGGAGGGGCTGGCAGATGGCCACATAGCGGTCACGGGCCATGATGGTGAGGAGCAGAAGCTCCACAAATGCGCAATAAATGACCAGGAAGATCTGAGCTGCACAGCCAGCCACTGAAATGGCCCCGTTGTCAGTGAGGGAGTTCACACAGGCTTTGGGGACAGTGACAGAAACGTAGCACGTGTCTATTATGGACAGGTTCCTGAGGAAGAAGTACATGGGCTTGTGAAGGCTCTGGTCGAGTGTGGTGGCAGAGACGATGAGGAGATTCCCTAACAAGGTGGCCAAGTACATCACAAGGAATAACACGGAGAGCAGGAGCCTCAGCTGCCGCTTATCAGCAAAGCCCGTGAGGAGAAACTCAGTCACCATGGTGGAATTGGCCATTTTCCAGAAATTCTGATTGACCTATAAAACAAAAGCTGTAAACCGTGAAACACACGATTCCTAAAAACCGTTTAGGACATCGCCTTAAATATTTTCCTTGAAAGAGTTTTTCTTCTCATTCATAAAATTGTCCCCCGAGCGTAGGAAAGTTCGGTCATTAGCCTTGGTGTCCTCAGCGTATCACCTCTACTGAGTAGTTAACATGGGACGTGGTGCGGACAGGACTGCTGAGTCCCCCTGCAGGGCATGACGTGCAGCGCTCTTTCAGTGCTCAGCAATATCCAGCCCATGAGGCTTAAATTTTATGTGATGTTTTTATTGAAGTATAGTTGATACACGATTGTATTGGCTTCATTTGTACAAAAGTGACTTGACAGTTACCTACATTATTAAGTGCTCACCCCAATATCTGTACTGAACGTATTACTAGGAGTTGGTCACTTATGCTCAGCCTGGTACTGATCTGCAGTTGCGGTTTCGTTCATTGTTTTTTGAAAATGTGGTCTGTGGGTCATTAAGAGAACCTAATTGTTTCAAAATAAGCTTCAGAGGTGAGCACAGAATTGCTCTGAAGAATTTTCCTGCTCTTTAAGTCAATTTTAACTGTTCTATGATATCCTTATGTGTTGTTAGCACACTTGTCTTTTATATTTCAAGTATTATTTTTCTAGAAAGGTATTTAATATTTTAAAAGATTCACTCAGCAAAAACTTAGAAAATAAAAATTGTCTTCACTATGATTGTTTCAAGCAGTACCATTCCATGTGAATTTATGCTAGGACAGAATTCTATGTGATTATGTGAGGAAGGATACTCAAATTTTATTGTGATACATTTTGTAAATCGTTTGTACTCCTACACAAACTAGAGTAAATATTTTTAAATCCTATATGGTTGTAATAAAATAATGAGTTATTTTTCCATGTTTACATTTTGGATGTAATTTTCAACTTTGGAATTCAATTCATTATGCAATTACATTGCTATCTGAATTTATAACTAATTTTGACACTGATCACACAAAGAAAGTAACCTATCAAATAACAATAACATGAAAATTTCATATTCTAACAGGACTGTGAATAATCTATTGTGCTATTTCCTCTGCCCTGCCAAAGCTTCCCCCATTCACAATCTCTGACCATTACCACATTAATTGCTTTTCTCATTAGTTTTTCTATACCATTTCTGGAATTGCACCTGTTCTCCAAGTTTGTGATAAGTGTGGCCATTACATTGTATTTAACAACCAAAGTCTGAAATTCAAATAACTTTGAAAAAATTATCCACCATGTTATATATGGACCATTTTCCTTTTGTCTCTATATGACACCAAAACTCTCATCTTGGTGACCTTGTTAATTCATAATATACCCAGAAACTTCTGTACATTTAGATTCAAGTACTTATATCATAGTTAATAAAAAATGAATCTTAGATAATTCATTGACTACTAACATTACATTCAGTGTTAATTATTTACAGATAAAAAAACTCTAAGAGGGATTACATCATTTATCAACAACCTTAAATTAATACATTCTCTGTATAGATCTAAAATAATAAAACTTTTGCCAACATGTGCAAAGTAAAAGCTAAGGTCTTTATATATTTTCTTAACTGATTAGCCATAACCAGCTATTCCTTGTACATTTTTTTTATGAAAGAAGTAAAGTGAAAAATTTTTAGTCTTTGATTCCAGTTAGATTAAAATATAATACTTAAAATTACAAATCAGTATTTAAAATTTCATAAAAAATGGGTCCAAAAATAGTAGAAATTTTATAAGAATATTCCCTTTTCTTTATCTAAAACAGTAGAGAGGCGAGAAATGTATTTAAAACATGAAAGTTACCATAGATACAGAGATATTTTATTTATTTTTTCGCTAAACCACGTATTGTTTGCTTCTCTCAAACAGAAGTTAGGAAATTGTCAGCATTAACTGATTGAACTTTTATAACGCACTGTTTTGCTTATGTAGGAAAATTATGATATAAATTGCTTTTCTTCATTTGACTCTATTTTTCTTGCAAAATTACCATAGGGACACTGTAGGTTATAGAGTTTGAAGCCAAAGTCTAATGAAAGAGTGAACTTTGAAGAAAGAAATATATAAACAATGATAGTAGGTCAGATATCAATCATTTCAACAAATAAATAAATTTAGTATTATTTTGCAAAACTGTCACTTAGAAATGGCATATTGCTATTTATGTTTTTAAAAATTAACCATAAATATTTTAGACTAAGTTTGAACTAAAAACACCTGAAATATCAGGTATGGAAGTCATTGGAGCAAAATTTGCAAGTGAAAAATATGGTGGATTAAGAAAAGATTAAGTAGAAAAGAGAGATAGCTAAATATAAAGATAAATTAGAATATCTCCACATTCCAGAAATATTAGCAGAAATGTTTAAAGTTCTTTCCTCTTTGAAAAATGTGTAGGGGTTTAGGATTTGCACTTTTAATAATGTGTTGTTATTTTTAAATAATGAAATATATAATACTTAACCCCAAAATTTAAAAATATTGCAGTTGAGAGATTACAAATTATAATTAATTTTTAAATTAAAATCCATAGTAAAATTAACTAATTAGTGTTATTTATTAAAACATTGAGAAATATGGAAGCAATTATATCTTGAAATTTTAAGTGTGCTGTACCTTCATATGTGCATATATTTCAAATTGTTTCTATAAATATATATATATATATATATATATATATATATATATATGCAAATTTACGAGCTTTTCATTTTGTTTCAATGGATTTCCCAGTTTCAATATCACAAGAATTGTCAATCCATGGCACATATAGATGTCCTATAATTAATAAGATTCACATTATAAAGTGACATATCATTTTCTAAATTAACATATGGGAGACAATGCACCTACCGTCATGAGTAAATATAATTGAATGGCCTAAAAATTATGAATTAAACATAGGCAGATAAGTAAATAAAGGGAAGGAAAACTTTGCAAACGTCTGGCAAAATTAAATGATTGGTGATAATAAATTTTTTAAAGTGGGTGACAAACTGATATTGGACAGTAGTAGTAATATTTACTATTTCTAGATTCTCTGATGAAAGTACCTTAAATAGCAACCACTAACTGTACACTATGGTTATTTTATAGGTATCAGTATATATAATTACTGTGTATGTGGTAGTACTTTATGTCCAAATTAATCACATGGTGAAGTTACTACTTATGCAAATATCCATCATGCAGCATTTAAATTTAATTATAATATTTAGGTTATTGTGTATAATAATTCAAATTTTAAATTAGAGTCCATGTGCTCTCTTTCTTAGCAGCCTATAAATGTATTGGGATAAATTTAGTTGAAGTCAAAAAACAAGCACTATGAATTATTTTCATTAAATAATGAAAGTCCAAATAAGCAACTTAATGCGAGTTTCCCAGTAGTAGTCAAACAGTTAAAAAATTCAAAGATAGAAATTTAAGAACATAAAATCTGATCCTGTTTGATAGCTGTTTAGCTTGTTCAATCTATTTCATATACTTGAATATCATGTACCTTTTTGTTGAAATGAGTACTGCATAAGCTCATTGATTTTTCAAAAAAATGTGTTTTACCCATAATAGAAAGTCAAAAAGAAAACCCTAAGCAAAACTCTGAAAAAAAAAATCTCATTTATTGAAAAGCCCTTCCATCAGAGTTGATAAAGAAGAGGCCAACCATAAAGAATAATTTCTGAAGTATTAAGTAATGTTTTAATACAGTATTTTTTTCATTTAGCTATATAAATATAGATATAAACCAACTTCCATATGTTTATAAACCTCTAAATATTGATGTTTTTCTTAGTCTCTAGAACTTCTTTAATAATAGTCTGATTATTTCCAAGTTCATGGTAAATAAATTTGAAAATGAGGATTTTGAATCTAGGATGACAACATAAAGAAACAATTATCAGCTCTTGTTTATTTGTATGTTTCCCATGAGTCCATCACACTTCCTGATATTACTGTCATAGTCACAGAAAATATCACTAAAGGTTTAAAAATTTGAGGCAATTCTGTTTGCTTACTGTCTTGTTGAAAGAGTTAACTATTCATTATTGCGATAGCTTACTAATTGCATAAGATTATTACTTGTTATACAGAATAAAATATCTTGGTCCACTGCATTGATACTCTAACAATACTTTCTATTCAAACCCATCTCCGTTTTTAAACCCAAAATGGAATTCCAAAGTGAAAAAAAGATTGCAGAAAAATCAGATTATAAAAGGGAAGGAAAGAAGGTGGGAAGATATTTCAATAGTAACCTCAACCAACTTACTCCTGAACACTGTATGCCTCTAATCCTGGGGAAACAAAAATTTATCTTCATTCTAAGTCAAGGTCTTCAAATGGCTTAACCAAATTTTCCTATGCAGACAGGATTTGAGAACTTAGATGAAAAGTACATGATTTCTAGGTTGTGGAATAGGCTGGTCATGATTTGCTTTATCTAAAAATGTGGACAAACCTAGGCCATCAACTTTAAGGCCCCCAGAGGCTGTAAGCCCCCTGAGAGCATGGACTTAAGATTCAGATAATTTCCCAAGGGTGATCCCCAGCAGGTAATGATCTCCACAGCGCAGGTCAGTGGGACCAATTACAGCAGGCCGTGTACCAGAAAATAAGAGATAATACTGTGTATTCCCAGGAGCCCAGATGATTTATGTGGATGAATGACTTGACTGCAATGACTGTATCTGTAAAATGCAGTTAACTTATTTCAGTGCTATTCAGTTTTTAGAGAAATTAAGAGGACTTGGATGCAAGGGTCCAGCTGAGCTGGAGAGAGAGCTGAGCAGCCAGGTGTTAAGAAGTCCTTGAAGCTACAAGCCCAAAAGGAAAGTGTGAGGCCAGCCTTTGTCACTTACTGTGACTGGACATTTCCCTGCCTGGGGTGGCCCCCTGGTCGGGATGAAATGGATCAGCACAGATGTGCAGTGCGTACTAGGACTGAGAGCTGGAAAGGAAAGTCTCTTGCAAGACCATGGACCTGCAGCCAGTGGTGTAAGAGAAGGGAGGCCTGGGATTGGGAAATACTGAGCTCTGACACACAGTGCAAAGAGCCGTCTTGAAGATGTTGTCCCCTACTTCCCATAAGGAAGACTTGGCAAAGTTCCCTGAGGAAGCCTCCTGTGAAAACGCCAGGTAAAGAGATCTCTGCATGAAAGCATTTGGCCAAAATGTGGAAATTCATGGAAGAGCATGGCCAGCCCAGCAGGCCTGAATCACTCCCACAAGCCCCTTCTTGAAGGCAATGTCTCTATGTGCCACGCTGGTGTGAGGGCGGCAGCTTTTCTCAGGGAGGCCTGCCAGGTGGAGACTCGTAATTGTCTATGGCTCGCTTGGCAGGTGTTTGAGCAGGAGCCTGAGTTTTCAACACTACTGGCAGTCATCCATTTGAAACACAAAATTCTCAATCATAATATAAGTCACGGGGATGGAAGTGTGACATGGAGAATATAGTCAATGGTTCTCTAACATCCTTCTGTGCTGACAGATAGTCACTGCACTATGGGGTGAGGATTCAATAATGTGAGTAACTATTAATCACTGTGAGACTTGAAACCAGTATGATATTGTATATCAGCTATACTTCAAAATACTCTTAACAATAAAGAAATAAATAAAGGTAGTAAAATATATTCACAAGGAAAGTAGATTACATATTATAGTCCAGTGTAACCTAGAGATAAACAGTGTAACTCCCTGGGGACATTTTGCCAAGGCTTACAGAATGGAATTGAGCAAGTTGTTTTTTTCTGAACTCAGTCTTACATTTTCTAAACCCTTTAATTGTTAAGTAAGGCTCTTAATGGGGAGTATATAAGTTAAAACCCATAAATTATAATTAACTATCATTATCAAGCAAGCAATTATTTTGAAGTATTAACATGATATTATAGTTCAATATTTAAATAATTTGAGGGGTGGGTATTATTGTTTACATATTTTATGAAATTTATGAAACAAGGCTTCGATTTCATGCCTTTTGCATTCCAACACTCATTCCAGTTTTGCGTCTGATTTATGTACTTCCTCAATTTTACTTGTTTACAGAGAAATATACAATTTTAACCAAACTACAACTTCCAGACTTGTAGAGATAATTGTACATACTATTGAAATAAGTTCAGTATTTTAGTATATTACTCTAGGAATCCAGTAAATCAAGTTGACAGAAATAAAACAAGTTTAAAAAATTATTACAATGAAGTTACTAATTTTGAGTTTTTTACATATAAAGAGAGATTGAGAGAATAGTCAACAAACAAAATATAAAATATTTTGGCAAACTATCTTGATATTTAAATGATGAAACAGAGGATTTTAAAGTTCTTCACTATAATGTACTGTGGTCAGATTTCCCCTTCATGTCTGTTAGCATGTGCTTTACACATCCAGGTGCTGCCATGTTGGCTGCATATATAGTTACGATTGTTTTGCCCTCTTCTTGGATGAACCTTTTATCATAGTGCAGTGCCCTTCTTTGTCCCTTGTTAAATTCATTGTTTTGAAGTCTATTTGTATAAGTTTTGTTGCTCTAGCTTTTTAAACTACATATGCATTAATAGCTTTGCTCTTTATTAGGGAAACTGATGTGACTGAACATGGCTGAGTAGTGTTATGTTCATTTAGGCTACCAACATGCTTATGAAGGCAAAAGTTCGTTTCTGAAGATATGCCCAGTAATGCTCACCCTAATATCTTTTTATTTATTCATTTATTTTTTTTTATTTTGGTATCATTAACCTACAATTACATGTGCAACATTACAGTTACTAGGCTCCCCACATCATCAGGTCCCCCTCAGCAACCCCATTACAGTCACTGTCCATCAGCGTAGTGAGATGCTATAGAATCACTACTTGTCTTCTCTGTGTTATACAGCCCTCCCCGTGCCCCCCCAACATTACATCTGCTAATTGTAGTGCCCCTTTTTCCCCCTTGTCCCTCCCTTCCCACCCATCCTCCCCAGTCCCTTTCCCTTTGGTAACTGTTAGTTCATTCTTGAGTTCTGTGAGTCTGCTGCTGTTTTGTTCCTTCAATTTTTCTCTTTGTTCTTTTATTCCACATATGAGTGAAATCATTTGATACTTACCTTTTTCCACCTGGCTTATTTCACTGACCATAATACCCTTTAGCTCCATCCATGTTGTTGTAAATGGAAGGATTTGTTTTCTTCTTATGGCTGAATAATATTCCTTTGTGTATATGTACCACATCTTCTTTATCCATTCATCTACTGATGGACACTTAGGTTCCTTCCATTTCTTGGCTATTGTAAATAGTGCTGCAATAAACATAGGGGTGCATATGTCTTTTTCACTGGGCTGCTGCATTCTTAGGGTAAATTCCTAGGAGTGGAATTCTTGGGTCAAATGGTGTCTCTATTTTGAGTTTTTGAGGATCCTCCATACTGCTTTCCACAATGGTTGAACTAATTTGCATTCCCACCAGCTGTGTAGGAGGGTTCCCCTTTCTCCACATCCTCGCCAACATTTGTTGTTGTTTGTGTTTTGGATGGTGGCCATCCTTACTGGTGTGAGGTGATATCTATTGTGGTTAAAATTGGCATTTCTCCAATGATTAGGGATGTGGAGCATCTTTTCATGTGCCTGTTGGCCATCTGAATTTCTTCTTTGGAGAAGTGTCTATTCAGATCTCTGTCTATTTTTTAATTGGATTATTTGCTTTTTGTTTGTTGAGGTGCGTGAGTTCTTTATATATTTTGGATGTCATCCCCTTATCGGATACATCATTTATGAATATATTCTCCCATACTGTAGGATGTCTTTTTGTTCTACTGATGGTGTCCTTTGCTGTACAGAAGCTTTTCAGCTTGATATAGTCCCACTTGTACATTTTTGCTTTTGTTTCCCTTGCCCAGGGAGATATGTTCATGAAGAAGTCGCTCATGTTTATGTCCAAGAGATTTTTGCCTGTGTTTTTCTAAAAGTTTTATGGTTTCATGACTTACATTCAGGTCTTTGATCCGTTTTGAATTTACTTCTGTGTATAGGGTTGGACAATAATCAGTTTCATTCTCTTACATGTAGCTGTCCAGTTTTGCCAACACCAGCTGTTGAAGAGACTGTCATTTCCCCATTGCATATCCAAGGCTCCTTTATCATATATTAATTGACCATACATGGTTGGGTTAATATCTGAAGTCTCTATTCTGTTCCACTGGTCTGTGTGTCTGTTCTTGTGCCAGTACCAAATTGTCCTGATTACTGTGGCTTTGTACAAGAACTTGAAGTCAGGTAGCATAATACTCCCTGTTTTACTCTTCCTTCTCAGGACCGCTTTGGCTATTCGGGGTCTTTTGTGGTTCCATATTAATTTTAGAACAATTTGTTCCAGTTCCTTGAAGAAAGCTGTTGGTATTTTGATAAGGATTGCATTTAATCTGTAGATTGCTTTAGGTAGTATACCCATGTTGACAATATTTTTCTTTCTAGACAAGAGCCTGGGATGAATTTCACTTGTTAGTGTCCTCTTTAATTTGTCTTAGGAGTGTTTTTATATTTCTTTTTTTATTAATTTATGTTGGTATCATTAATCTACAATTACATGTGCAATATTATGATTATTAAACTACCCCCTTCATCAGGTCCCCCTACCAACCCCATTACAGCCACTGTCCTTCAGCATAGTGAGATGCTATAGAATCACCACTTGTTTTCTCTGAGCTGTACAGCGCTCCCCACAACACCCCCAACTTTATGTTTGCTAATCGTAATGCCCCTTTTCCCCCTTGTCCCTCCCTTCCTGCCCATTCTCCCCAGTCCCTTTGCCTTTGGAAACTATTAGTCCATTCTTGGGTTCTGTGAGTCTGCTGCTGTTTTTTTCTTTCAGTTTTTTTTCTTTGCTCTTATGCTTCATATATGAGTGAAATCATCTGATCCTTGTCTTCTTCCACATGGCTTATTTCACTGACCATAATACCCTCTAGCTCCGCCCATGTTGTTGCAAATGGTAGGATTTGTTTTCTTCTTATGGCTGAATAATATTCCATTGTGAAAATGTACCACATCTTCTTTATCCATTCATTTACTGATCGACACTTAGGTTTCTCCATTTCTTGGCTATTGTAAATACTGCTGTGATAAACATAGGGATACATCTGTCTTTTTTAACCTGCGCTGCTGCATTCTTTGGGTAAATTCCTAGGAGTGGAATTCCTGGGTCACATGGTATCTCTACTTTGAGTTTTTTGAGGAAACTCCATACTGCTTTCCACAATGGTTGAACTAATTTGCATTCCCACCAGCAGTGTAGGAGGGTTGCCTTTTCTCCACATCCTTGCCAACATTTGTTGTTGTTTGTGTTTTGCATGGTGGCCATCCTCACTGGTGTGAGGTGATATCTCATTGTGGTTTTAATCTGCATTTCTCTGATGATTAGCCATTTGGAGCATCTTTTCATGTGCCTGCTGGCCATTTGAATTTCTTCTTTGGAGAAGTGTCTATTCAGATCCTCTGCCCATTTCTTAATTGGATTATTTGCTTTTTGTTTGTTGAGGCATGTGAGTTCTTTATATATTTTGGATGTCAACCCCTTATTGGATACATCATTTATGAAAATATTCTCCCATACCGTAGGATGTCTTTTTGTTCTACTGATGGTGTTCTTTGCTGTACAGAAGCTTTTCAGCTTGATATAGTCCCACTTGTTCATTTTTGCTTTTGTTTCCCTTGCCCGGGGAGATATGTTCATGAAGAAGTCTCTCATGTTTATGTCCAAGAGATTTTTGCCTATGTTTTTTTCTAAAAGTTTTATGGTTTCATGACTTACATTCTGGTCTTTGATCCATTTTGAGTTTACTTTTGTGTATGGGGTTAGACAGTAGTCCAGTTTCATTCTCTTACATGTAGCTGTCCAGTTTTGCCAACAACAGCTGCTGAAGAAGCTGAAATCTTCCCATTGTATATCCAAGGCTCCTTTATCATATATTAATTGACTGTATATGTTTGGGTTAATGTTTGGATTTTCTATTCTGTTCCACTGGTCTGTGAGTCTGTTTTTGTGCCAATACCAAATTGTCTTGATTACTGTGGCTTTGTAATAGAGCTTGATGTCAGGGGGCATAAATTCCCCCTGTTATATTCCTCCTTCTCAGGATTGCGTTGGCCATTCAGGGTCTTTTGTGGTTCCATATGAATTTTAGAATTATTTGTTCCAGCTCATTGAAGAATGCTGTTGGTATTTTGATAGGGATTGTGTTGAATCTGTAGATTGCTTTAGGTAGTATACCCATTTTGACAATACTTTTCTTCCTAGCCAAGAGCACAGGATGAATTTCCACTTGTTAGTGTCCTTTTCAGTTTCTCTTAGGAGTGTCTTGTAGTTTTCAGGGTATAGGTCTTTCACTTCCTTCATTAGGTTTATTCCTAGGTATTTTATTCTTTTTGATGCAATTGTGAATGGAATTGTTTTCCTGATTTCATCGTTAGTGTATAGGAAAGCAACAGATTTCTGTGTGTTAATTTTGTAGTGTGCAACATTGCTGAATTCAGATATTAGCCCTAATAGTCTTGGAGTGGTGTCTTAAGGTTTTTTATGTACAATATCATGTCATCTGCAAATAGTGACAATTTGACTTCTTCTTTACCAATCTGGATGCCTTGTATTTCTTTGTGTTGTCTGATTGCCATGGCTAGGACCTCCAGTACTTTGTTGAATAAAAGTCGGGAGAGTGGGCATCCTTGCCCTTTTCCTGATCTTAGGTGAAAAGCTTTCAGCTCTTCGCTGTTAAGTATGATGTTGGCTGTGGGTTTGTCATATTTGGCCTTTATTATATTGAGGTACTTGCCCCCTATACCCATTTTGTTAAGAGATTTTATCATGAATGAATGTTGAATTTTGTTGAATGCTTTTTCAGCATCTATGGAGATGGTCATGTGGTTTTCTTTTTTTGATGTGGTGGATGATGTTGATGGATTTTCGAATGTTGTACCATCATTGTATCCCTGATATGAATCCTATTTGATTCTGGTTTTTGATCCTGTTGATGTATTTTTGAATTCGGTTTGCTAATATTTTGTTGAGTATTTTTGAATCTACATTCATCAGGGATATTGGTCTGTAACTTTCTTTTTTTGTGGAGTCTTTGCCTGGTTTTTGTATTAGAGTGATGATGGCTTCATAGAATGAATTTGGAAGTATTCCCTCCTCTTCCATTTTTTGGAAAACTTTAAGGTGAATGGGTATTATGTCTTCTCTATATGTCTGATAAAATTCAGTGGTGAATCCATTTGGCCCACAGGTTTTTGTTCTTGGGTAGTTTTTTGATTACCATTTCAATTTCATTGCTGGTAATTGGTCTGTTTAGATTTTCTGTTTCTTCCTTGGTCAGTCTTGGAAGGTTGTATTTTTCTAAGAAGTTGTCCATTTCTTCTAGGTTTTCCAGCTTGTTAGTATATAGATTTTCATAGTATTCTCTAATAATTCTTTGAATTTCTGTGGGGTCTGTCATGATTTTTCCTTTCTCATTCTGATTCTGTTTATATGTATTTCTCTTTTTCTCTTAAAAAGTATGGCTAGCGGTTTATCTATTTTGTTTATTTTTTCAAAGAACCAGCTCATCGTTTCATTGATTTTTCTATTGTTTTATTCTTCTCAATTTTATTTATTTCTTCTCTGATCTTTATTACGTCCCTCCTATTGGTGACTTTGGGGCTCATTTGTTCTTCTTTTTCCAATTTCAATAATTATGACTTTAGACTACTCATTTGGGATTGTTCTTCCTTCTTTAAATATGCCTGGATTGCAATATACTTTCCTCTTAGAACTGCCTTTGCTATGTCCCACAGAAGTTGGGGCTTTGTGCTGTTGTTGTCGTTTGTCTCCATGTATTGCTTGACCTCCGTTTTAATTTGGTCGTTGATCCATTGATTATTTAGGAGCATGTTGTTAAGGCTCCATGTGTTTGTGAGCCTTTTGTTTTCTTTGTGCAATTTATTTCCAGTTTTATACACTTGTGATCTAAGAAGTTGGTTGGTAGAATATCAATATTTTTGAATTTACTGAGGTTCTTGTTTTTGTGGCCTACTCTGTGCTCTATTCTGGAAAATGTTCCATGTGCACTTGAGAGGAATGTGTATCCTGCTGATTCTGTGTGTAGAGTTCTGTAGATGTCTGTTAGGTCCATCTTTTCTAGGGTGTTGTTCAGTGCCTCTGTGTCCTTACTTATTTTCTGTCTGGTTGATCTATCCTTTGGAGTGAGTGGTGTGTTGATGTCTCCTAAAATGAATGCATTGCTGTCTATTTCCTCCTTTAATTCCGTTAGTATTTTTTTCACATATGTCGGTACTCCTGTGTTGGGTGCATATATATTTATAATGGTTATATCCTCTTGTTGGACTGACCCCTTTACCATTATGCAATGTCCTTCTTTATCTCATGCTACTTTCTTTGTTTTGAAGTCTATTTTGTCTAATACCAGTAGTGCAACCCCTGATTTTTTCTCTCTGTTGGTTGCATGAAATATCTTTTTCCATCCCTTCACTTTTAGTCTGTATATCTTTGGGTTTGAGGTGAGTCTCTTGTAAGCAGCACATAGATGGGTCTTGCTTTTTTATCCATTCTATTACTCTCTGTCTTTTGATTGGTGCATTCAGTCCATTTACATTTAGGGTGATTATCAATAGATATGTACTTATTGCCATTGCAGGATTTGGATTCGTGGTTACCAAAGTTTCAAGGGTAGCTTGTTTACTACCTAACAATCTAACTTAACTCTCTTGTTAAGCTAGTATAAACACAGTCTGATGATTATTTATTTCTCTCCCTTCTTATTCTTCCTCCTCCATTCTTTATATGTTAGGTATTTTATTCTCTACTCTTCTGTGTTTCCTTTGACTGTTTTGATGGATAGTTCATTTTATTTTTTGCCTTTCATTGGTATTTGGATGGTCTGCTTTCTTTGCTGTGAGGTTTTCTCTGGTGACTTATGAGTGGTTCCATCTAGAGCAGTCCCTTTAACATATCCTGTAGAGGTGGTTTGTGGGAGGCAAATTCCTTCAACTTTTGCTTGTGTGAGAATTGTTTAATCCCTCCTTCGTATTTAAATGATAATTGTGCTGGATACAGTATTCTTGGTTCAAGGTCCTTCTGTTTCATTGCATTAAATATGTCATGCCATTCTCCCCTGGCCTGTAAGGTTTCTGTTGAGAAGTCTGATGATAGTCTGATGGGTTTTCCTTTGTAGGTGATCTTTTTTCTCTCTCTGGCTGCCTTTAATACTCTGTCCTTGTCTTTGATCTTTGCCATTTTAAGAATTATGTGTCTTGGTGTTGTCTTCCTTGGGTCCCTTGTGTTGGGCGATCTGTGTTCTTTCATGGTATGAGAAACTATTTCCTTTCCCAGCTTCTGGAAGTTTTCAGCAATTATTTCTTCAAAGGCACTTTCTATCCCTTTTTTTCTCTCTTCTTCTTCTGGTACCCCTATAAATCGAATATTGTTCCATTTGGATTGGTCACACAGTTCTCTTAATATTCTTTCATTCCTAGAGATCCTTTTATATCTCTCTGCCTCAGCCTCTGTGTACTCCTGTTCTCTGATTTCTATTCCATTAACAGTCTCTTGTACCTCGTCCAGTCTCCTCTTAAGCCCATCAATCTGTTGTCTCATTTCTGTAATTTTCCTCCTGAATTCATCCCTTAGCTCTTGCATATTTCTCTGTAAGTCCATCAGCATGGCTATGACTTTTATTTTGAATTCTTTTTCAGGAAGATTGTTTAAATCTATCCCACGAGGCCCTCTCTCTGGGGTTGTCTGAGTGGTTTTTGACTAGAGCAGATTCTTCTGTCTTTTCATGACGATAGAAGTGGTCGCAGGCTGGCGGCACGTATATCAGCTGGGGAACAAAATCTCTTCCTGCTTGCCCTTCTCCACAGCCTGTGCCAGTTACCTGCACACTGGGAGGCAGTCTCTGAGATACTCCCTTGAGCTACCATGGGCGGTCCCGCCCTCAGGCTGGCCTAGAGCACTGTGGGGGATTGCAGCCATGCCGGGTGCCTTCTACTGCAAGGTCGGGCCTTTCGCACCTTCCTTACTTTGTTACAGCTTGCACAGCCTGTGCCGGTTACCTTCACCCCGGGATGCAGTCTTTGGGATAATCCCCTCAGCTGCCGTGGGCAGGACCGCCCTCAGGCTGGCCTAGAGCAATGCGGGGGTGTGTCAGCCATGCTGGGTAAGTTCTACAGCAAGGTCGGGCCTCTTCACGCCTTCCGGACCTTGCTCCGGCTTCCGCAGCCTTTGCTGCTTACCTGCACACTGGGAGGCAGTCCCTGGGATAATCCCCTGAGCTTCCATAGGCAGGGCCACCCTCAGGCTAGCCTAGAGCACTGAGGGGGCGTAGCTGCCCCGCTGGGTGCGGTCTACTGCCAGGACGGGCCCCTGTACACCGTCCAGACCTTGCTCCAGCTTCCGCTGCCCATCCGGTTAGCTGCGCGCTGGGAGGAGACTCTGTGTGATTGTCATGGGCGGGGCCACTCTCCTGCTGTTCCACAGCTGTGATGGGTCAGCCCGTCCGTTTGAGGCACCAGCCTGGGAGAATGAATGGCAGGCTGCTTATTGCCGTGAGGGACCTCCAGGCTGCTTCACCCTGCAGGGGTTCAGGGGGCACAAAGTTCCTCAAGACTCCAAGCCCGCTGGGCTGAATGTGCTGGGATGATTTTATTCAGATGTTGGACCCTTGTCCCTTTAAGACTTTTAAAAAGAGCCCACTTTTCTTTTGTCCCAGGGGAGCCGGCTGTGGGGACCTGCTCACAGTCTCGGTCTCAGATCCTGCCCTTCTGTTTCTCTAATATCCAGTACACCATGCAGTGTGTGTCTGTGCTCCCGGTGCATGTCACCAGGGCTGGTTATTTAGCAGTCCTGTGCTTCCACTCCCTCCCCACTCTGATTCTTTTCTTCCCACCAGTGAGCTGGGGTGGGGGGAGTGCTCGGGTCCTGCCTGGGCACGGCTTTGTATCTTAGCCCTTTCATGAGGTGCTGAGTTCTCACTGATGTAAATGTAGCCTGGCTGTTGAACTGTATCTCTGGTCTCTTTTTTAGGAATAGTTGTATTTGTTTTATTTTCAAAAATATATATGGTTTTGGGAGGAGATTTCCGCCGCCCTGCTCATGCCGCCATCTTGAGCTCCGCCCCTCTCACCCTAATATCTTACTCCAAGATCTCTGCCTCATTGTGTGCCCATGTCTTAGGTTACAGAGCTTCATAATGTCATCCTTGCCAAGAAGATATTAAATTTCATCACAGTTTCTGAAAAGCTGAAAAAAGAAGAATGGACATCAACTGACCTCAAGGACTCGGACACTTATGTGACCAGCTGGAAATCTTTTCAGATCTCTGAACAATAGGCCTTGTTAACCAACAATAACACCAGGGCTCACTCCACTGAAACTTGCTCGTCCAGTGATCCTCATCGAGACAACCAAGAATGACATCCTCAGCAGCCTATCATTCCTAGATGTTCCCCAAAAGCTAACTTCTCAGTAACTGTTTTTCATTATCAGGTGTTCTCTTGCTCATGTTAAAAAATACATTGATTTCCCCCATACATTAAGGCTGTATTTTATATTTGATAAGGGTTACATCAGGTTATCTTAAGGTGATGTAGGTAAACAGAAACTGTGGACCCCTTTATGTTTATTCTATAACCAATAATATCTTATCAATATTAATTTGAAGTTTCTGTTGAATACTAAATAGAGTTGAATTCAAATAATCAAGTTTAAGGGGGAAGAATGGTGTTCTCTTTGGCAGCTGAATGATTATTTAGCTTTGCTTAATTTGCCTGATAATTGGAAAGATTATTATGTTATGGTTCTTTTTTTTAAAGAACATATTCTAGATAAACCAGAAATTCCAAAAAGGACAGATAGTAAGCAAAACACAAATGTTTGTTAGTGAAAATGTCTTTACACGTTCTTGGAAGGAAGGGAAGCCAGTCCCATAGAATATTCTAAAGTAGTCAATTTTCAAATTCATATACAAAATGAGGATGTTTTGGGATATATTCCAATTTAATTTTATATTATTATTTTGGCATAATGGTGATATTCTCCTTAGTTCCATCACCATTCATAGTGCTGTGAATTTTCCAAATATATAGTAAATAAAGGAAATTTGAAAATAAGAATTTTGAATCCATAGAAACAGCACAAAGAAAAGTTATCACTATGCTTCATTTTATACATTGGAATTTGGTTTACCACACAGCCTGATATTACTATTGTGACATTTGTTAACATAGAAATTACTGTAAAATAACCTATAAGAATTCTCTGCACATACTGTCTTCAAATATTACATTATTCATTTAATTAATTAATTAATTACTAATTGTTCAATGAAAATATTAAGTTGGAGTGTTGAATTGATATGTCTACCCATAATTTCAAATAAAATCTCATGTCCACTTGAGAAAATAAAAATCCAGAGTGAATAAAAATGTATGAGTAAATCATGGTATAAAGGAGATTAGAGGGGATGGGAGACCTTAAGAACAACAGTGACTACAGATTACTCACTTTTGAAAATTGCAGTTTTCTTTTTTAAATTGAAGGTTGTATTTTCTGACCTTGGAAAGAGGGGAACAACAGCTTTTCCTGTTAGTGTCTCTAATCAAGGCCTGAAAGGCAGTTTAACCAAGTTTTCCTATGCAGACAGGTTTTGAGAATGTCTTCTGATGAACAAAGCGCCATTCTCATGATGTGTAAACAGATCAGTCATGCTCTGCTTTATTTTAAAACGTGGGCCTGACCATGTAATTATCATCAGAGCCTGTGGGGATACAGTCCTTTCTTCCCAATGAGAGCTGGTGGCCCAAGCGTAATTCTGCAGTCATTTCCAGAGTACAGGTGAAGGAGACCCATTTAAAAAACACAAAGAATGGACACAAAATTAGAACAACCGGACATATTATCTGTGAATATGTGTACCTGATTATTAAATTAATGAACTAATGAGTTTATGAAACAAATTGACCTTTACCATTCAAAGGGTTCGTTTAAGGCATCTGTGTGGATCTCAGACACAAGAGCCTATAACCTAAGGAGCTCAGATGATGTATGTCTGCTCTGGCTTGGGCAAACAGCATTACCCCCAAAGGTACAATAATGGTGTTACTGAGTACATTTATTTAAACATGTCATGTTCAGCTCTGAGAGAAATTGAAGGAAAGACTGGCAGTCCCCCTTTTGAAAACTCTAAAAATTGTAAAATTTCATCATAAGGAATTCAGGTTTGAAATGATCATCACACATAAGCCAATATGCCTTATAGATTAATGGTGTCATTCCCTGGGACAGTTTTTCAGTGGTTTCAAACACCAGGTCTCACACCAGTTGTATGGATTTAAGTTTTGTTTCTTTCCTAATTCTGCATTTCTAGTAGTTGATTCAGGCTCTTATGGGAAGTGTCTAACATAAAATCTATACATGATGAGTAACTGAAATGAAAATGACCAAGTGTGAAGTATTCTCATAATATTTGTAGGTTGATGGTAGTTAAACTTTAGGAGATATTATTGTTCCTACCTTTACTGAGAATAAGACACAGTTTTTTGAGGTCAACAAGTTAGTTGAAGAGCAAAGGAGAAGAGAGAAGAGCTGGTTTTGAACTCTGACTTTTCTGACTCCAACACTCACTTTACAATACCTCTGCCTTAACCTGTTTCCTTGGTTGTATTTACTATGTGAAGGACCTATGTACTTTAGCCAAACTCCAGTTACCAGAATAGTAGAGATAATTGGATAGACTATTAACATTTATCCCATATTTTAATGCAATGCTCTATTTATCCAGTAGATTAAATTGGTGACAATAAGGCAATTGTCTAAAAGCTTATAACTATGCTTATTAAAGTTGACACATATTATATTAAAGAGAGAGAAAGAGATTGAGAACAAATTCAAAGTCTGGAAAATAAAAAAGATGTAGTCTATTTCTTTCAAATATCTCCATATTCTTAAGAAGAATATAGATATATATGTATATATTATATATATATATCTCTCTATTCAACTATCATTCTTTTTATGCTTTGCAATGTCTGTTACCTCTCGACCCTTCTTTCTATCATCTATTTATCTGTACAGTTCAGTCTGTAATCACTATCATCTTCCCTCCAGATTAGTAACTATTTTTCAAGGTTTTTGGAAGGCTTTCCTTACTCTGTCCTACATAACATACCTCAAATGGAAAATTCTTACAGAATGTTTTAAAATTTCCAATATATTGGCTTATTGCTTTCTGCAATTTTGTCAGTTATGCTATACTCAAATCATCAGTTAAAGAAATAAATTTTCATATTACATGTGAGAAACTTCATTCTTCAAAGAACATGAGTTTAAAATGCTAAATAATTGTGATGCTGAGAATTAAACCAGATTCTTTTATATTACTATACAAATCTCTGAAGCCTTATAATATAAATGATTTATTCACTCAAGTAATATGTATCCAGATGCATGCTATTGGGCGTACAATGAATAATTTTCAAGTGTGGAAATGACTATTATTACAATTCAATGAGAAGGAAAATCACCTTGAATAAATATACAGAGACTGAAAATTGAATAATTCACCTGTATTTGATGAATTACTTTTATGTATTTTAATCAGTCTGGTCACTTTTTTTATTAAAGTGTAGTTGTATAAAACCTCATATTGATTTCAAGTATACAACACAGGGCTTCAATAGTTTCCCATATTGTTGAATCCTCACCCACTCTAGTGTAGTTACTACATGTCAACATAGGAAGATGTTAAACTATCATTGGTCATATTCCTCATGCTGTGCTACATCACATTCTTTGCTGTACAGAAGCTTTACGGCTTGATATAGTCCTACTTGTTCATTTTTGCTTTTGTTTCCCTTGCCTGGGGAGATATGTTCATGAAGAAGTCCCTCATGTTATATCCAAGAGATTTTTGCCTATGTTTTTTCTAAGAGTTTTATGGTTTCATGACTTACATTCAGGTCTTTGATCCATTATCAGTTCCTTTTGTGTATAGGGTTTAGACAGTAGTCCAGTTTCATTTTCTTACATGTAGCTGTCCAGTTTTGCCAACACCAGTTGCTGAAGAGGCTGTCATGTCCCCCTTGTATGTCCAAGGCTCCTTTATCATATATTAATTGACTGGATATGTTTGGGTTAATGTTTGGATTTTCTATTCTGTTCCACTAGTCTGTGGGTCTATTTTATTTTTGTGCCAATACCAAATTGTCTTGATTACTGTGGCTTTGGAGTAGAGCTTGAAGTCAGGGAGGGTAATTCCCCCTGTTTTACACCTTTTCCTCAGGATTGCTTTGGCTATTCAGGGTCTTTTGTGGTTCCATATGAATTTTAGGATTATTTGTTCCAGTTCATTGAAGAAAGCTGTTGGTATTTTGATAAGGATTGTGTTGAATCTGTAGATTGCTTTAGGTAGTATAGCCATTTTGACAATATTTATTCTTCCTAGCCAAGAGCATGGGATGAATTTCCACTTGTTAGTGTCCTATTTAATGTGTCTTAGGAGTGTCCTGTAGTTTTCAGGGTATAGGTCTTTCACTTCCTTCGTTAGGTTTATTCCTAGGTATTTTATTCTTTTTGATGCAATTGTGAATGGAATTGTTTTCCTGATTTCTCTTTCTGTTAGCTCATCGTTAGTGTATAGGAAAGCAACAGATTTCAGTGTGTTAATTTTGTGTCCTACAACTTTGCTGAATTCATATATTAGCTCTAATAGTTTAGGAATGGAGACTTAGGGTTTTTTATGTACAATATCATGTTATCTGCAAATAGTGACAATTTGACTTCTTCTTTACCAATCTGGATGCCTTGTATGTCTTTGTTTTGTCTGATTGCCATGGCTAGGAACTCTAGTACTATTTTGAATAACAGTGGAGAGAGTGGGCATCCCTGTCTTGTTACCGATCTTAGATGAAAAGCTTTCAGCTTCTCGCCATTGAGTATGATGTTAGCTGTAGGTTTGTCATATATGACATTTATGATTTAAGGTACTTGCCCTCTATATCCATTTTGTTGAGAGTTTTTATCATAAATGGATGTTGAATTTTGTCAATGGTTTTTCAGCATCTATGGGGATGATCATGTGGTTTTTGTTCTTCTTTTTGTTGTAGTGGATGATGTTGATGGATTTTCGAATGTTGTACCATCCTTGCATCCCTGAGATGAATCCCACTTGATCATGGTGTGTGATCCTCTGATATATTTTTGAATTCGGTTTGCTAATATTTTGTTGAGTATCTTTGCATGTACGTTCATCAGGGTATTGGTCTGTACTTTTCTTTTTTGGTGAGGTCTTTGCCAGGTTTTGGTATTAGAGTGACGCTGGCTTCATGGAATGAGTTTGGAAGTGTTCCCTCGTCTTCTATTTTTTGGAAAACTTTAAGGACAATGTGTGTTATATCTTCTCTACGTGTCTGGTAGAATGCCGAGATGAATCCATGTGGCCCGTGGTTTTGTTCTTGGGTAGTTTTTTGATTACTGCTTCAATTTCATTGCTGGTGATTGGTCTGCTTAGCTTTTCTGTTTCTTGCTTGTTCAGTCTTGGAAGGTTGTATTTTTCTAAAAAGTTGTCCATTTCTTCTATATTTTCCAGCTTGTTAGCATATAGATTCTCATAGTATTCTCTCATAGTTCTTTATATTTCTGTGGGGTCCATTGTTAATTTTCCTTTCTCATTTCTGATTCTCTTTATATGTGTAGATTCTCTTTTTCTCTTAATAAGTATGGCTAGGGGTTTATCTGTTTTGTTTATTTTTTCAAAGAACCAGCTCTTGGTTACACTGATTTTTTTCTATTGTTTTATTCTTCTCAGTTTTATTTATTTCTTCTCTGATCTTTATTATGTCCCTCCTTCTGGTGACTTCGGGCCTCATTTGTTCTTCTTTTTCCAATTTCAGTAATTGTGACTTTTGACTATTCATTTGGGATTGTTCTTCCTTCTTTAAATATGCCTGCATTGCAACATACTTTCCTCTTAGAACTGCCTTTGATGCATACCACAGAAGTTGTGGCTTTGTGTTATTGTTTTCATTAGTCTTCATATATTCTTTGATCTCTGTTTTAATTTCGTCGTTGACCCATTGATTATTTAAGAGAATGTTGTTAAGTCTCCATGTATTTGTCAGTCCTTTTGTGTTCTTCCTACAGTTTATTTTTAGTTTTTTACCTTTGTGATCTGAGAAGTTAGTTGGTAGAATTTTAATATTTTTTAATTTACCGAGGTTCTTTTTTGGCCTAGTATGTGGTCTATTCTGGAAAATGTTCCATGTGCACTTGAGAAGAATGTGTATCCTGTTGCTTTTGGGTGTAGAGTTCTGTAGATGTCGGTTAGGTCCATCTGTTCTAGTGTGTTGTTCTGTGCCTCTGTGTCTTTACTTATTCTCTGTTTGGTTGATCTGTCCTTTGGAGTGAGTGGTGTGTTGAAGTCTCCTAAAATGAATGCATTGCTTTCTATTTCCTCCTTTAATTCTGTTAGTATTTGTTTCACATATGCTGGCGCTCCTGTGTTAGGTGCATATATATTTATAATGGTTATATCTTCTTGTTGGACTGACCCCTTTATCATTATGTAATGTCCTTCTTTATCTCTTGCTCCTTTCTTCGTTTTGAAGTCTATTTCGTCTGATACAAGTACTGCAACATGTGCTTTTTTCTCTTTGTTGTTTGCATGAAATATCTTTTTCCATCCCTTCACCTTTAGTCTGTGTATATCTTTCGGTTTGAGGTGAATCACTTGTAAGCAGTATATTGATGGGTGTTGCTCTTTTATCCATTCTATTACTCTGTGTCTTTTTATTGGTGCATTCAGTCCATTTACATTTAGGGTGATTATCAATAGATATGTACTTATTGCCATTGCTGGCTTTAGACTGTGGTTACCAAAGGTTCAAGGGTAGCTTCTTCACTATCTAGTTCTCTAACTTAACTTTCTTGTTAAGTTATTATAAACACAGTGTGATGTTTCTTTATTTCTCTCCCTTCTTAGTCTTCCTCCTCTATTCTTTATGTACTAGGTGTTTTATTCTTTGCCTTTAGTTAGTATTTGGATGGTCTGCCTTCTTTGCTATGATTTTATTTTCTCTGTTGACATCTTTTTAGCCTTAGATGTGCTTCCATCTAGAGCAGTCCCTTTAAGATATCCTGTAGAGGTGGTTTATGGGATTCAAATATCCTCAGCTTTCACTTGTCTGAGAATTGTTTAATCCCTCCCTCAAATTTAAATGATAATCGTGCTGGATACAATATTCTTGGTTTGAGGCTCTTCTGTTTCATTATGTTAAATATATGCCATTCTCTTTTGGCCTGTTAGGTTTCTGTTGAGAAGTCTCATGATAGTCTGATGGGTTTTCCTTTGTAGGTGATCTTTTTTCTCTCTCTAGCTGCCTTTAATACTCTCTGCATATCTTTCATCTTTGCCATTTTAATTATTATGTGTCTTGGTGTTGACTTCCTTTGGTCCCTTGTGTTGGCAGATCTGTGGTCTTCCATGGTCTGAGAGAGTATTTCCTTTCCCATCTTGGGGAAATTTTCAGCAATTACTTCTTCAAAGACACTTTCTATCCATTTTTCTCTCTTCTTCTGGTACTCCTATAATGCGAATATTGTTCCGTTTGGATTGGTCACACAGTTCTCTTAATATTCTTTCATTCCAAGAGATCTTTTATCTCTCTCTGCCTCATTTCTCTGTACTCCTGTTCTCTGATTTCTATTCCATTAACAGTCCCATGCATCTCGTCCAGTCTGCTGCTAAGCCCATCAATCACTTGTCTCATTTCTGCATTGTCTTTCCTCATTTCCCTCACTTCCTCCCTTAGCTCTTGAATATTTTTCTGTAGATCCATCAGTGTGGTTATGACTTTTATTCTAAATTATTTTTCAGGATAATTGTGCATGTCCATCCCGTCAGGCTCCCTGTCTGGGGTTGTCTGACTAAGCTTTGTCTGTACCATATTCCTCTGTCTTTTCATGGTGATAGACATGGTGTCTGGTAGGCACCACATGTGTCAGCTGGGCTCCTTAAGACTTAAAAAAAAATCGCCTGCCTGGAGTAGATTCTTTGAGGATGCTGTAGGTGGCACTGCTCTTCTGCTCCAGTGTTCCATTCCACTGAACCCTTTGTGGTGCCGGCCAAGGGGGGAATGAATGGGAGGCTGCTGTTCTCTGTGGGAGGCCTCAGCGTGGCTCCTTTGTCCGGCCACCAGCCACGGGGTCCGAGATTCCCCAGGACTCCCAGCCCACTGGGCTGAGTGCGCTGGGACGATTTTGTTCCGCTGTTGCGCCCTTGCCTCTTTTAAGACTTTTAAGAAAGTGCGCACTTTTCTTTTGCCCTGGGGAGCTGGCTGAAAGGACCCGCTTTTTGTCTCCATTTAGGATCCTGCCCTTCTATTTCTCTAATCTCCGATACACTGCATGATGTGTGTCAGTCCTCCCGGTGCAGATCAACAGGGCTGGTTATTTGGCTGGCCGTGCCTCTACTCCCTCCCCGCTCTGAATATTTCCTCCCATCAGTGCGCTGGGGTGGTGGAATTCTCGGTCCCACTGGTTCACAGCTTTGTATCTTACCAGCTTTGTGAGGTGCCCAGAGGTGTAGCTCTAGCCTGGCTGTTGTACTGTATCTTCTGGTCTTTCTTTTGGAATAGTTGTATTTGTTGTATTTTCATACATACGTATTTTTTTGGGAGGAGATTTCCGTTGCCCTGCTCATGCCGACATCTTCCCAGAAGTCCTGCTTCCATATTTTGGCTATTTTAAATAATATGGCAAAAAACATAGGGGTGCATATATCTTTCTGAATCAGGAATTTTATTTTCTTCGGGTAAATACCTAGAAGTGAAATTACTGGGTCGCATGGCATTTCTATAATGTGCTCTTTAGATTATATCATCTGAAATACATATGGATGTCCACTTGTGGACTTTCTAGATGATTAGGTAATCAGATATTGATTCATGTTTCATATGTCATTGATTATTCCTAATAATCATTTACACACATTTAGGCTTCTAACTTGTGTCCAGGATTGTCTTTTAATTGTGTCCTACCCATCTGTGTTCCGGAGACGATTACATGCAGCTGCCACTGGATGGTGAGGACTATTCCCAGAGGCTCCTGGAAATGGCACAGGTATGCCCACATTTTGGAGAAAGCAGAGTATGATTGACCTGCGGACAGAAGAAGGTGGCTCTTCAGAATGTTGTGAAGATATTCTCAAACCTTGTTCTCATAGGAGGTTAAATCATTTTTAAGATCTTGAATTGGAGAAGCTAAGAAGAAAAAAATTTCATTCATCTCCACAGGCTGTCAAAGTGAGTACTTTGCAGCTACTGTTGTTGAAAGTGCTTTCCCTGTACCTAGTCCTCTTCTTCATGTTATATTTTCCACCAAATCCTTCATCTCACATTTTCTCTTAGGTTTTGAAGAGAAATGGAAAAGAAAATGCATAGACCTTATTGAATGATGTCAATCCAATAAACCCAATTTGTTTATTTTCTATAGAAATAACAATTTCAGTAGAAGGAAAATCATTGAAGTAAATTATTTAATTAAATTAATGGTCGAACCATTTTTATGAAAACCAGCAGAGAACACAGCACATAAAACAAACCTGCAGGTCTAGGCAGAACCACTATACCAGGAGATTTTGGTTGACTTCGTGTCCAACCTATAAAAATAAACCATGCCTGGTGATGGCTGTATCTGACAAGTTGCTTTTTTATTGCTGCTTTCAAAATAGTTTTTTGGTCTTTATTTTAGACAGTGTGACTCTTCATGATGTCTATGTGAATATCTCCTGATTATCAGCCTATTTGGGGTTCCTTAATTAGTGAATCTGTATGTTAATTTCCCTCCCTAGATTTCGGAAATTTTCTGCCATTGTTCCTTTAAATAAGCTTTGTGTTCTTTTCTCTATTTGGTCCTTCTGGATCTCCCAAAATATACATGTTTATTTCACTCAGTGATTTCCTACAAATAATATAGAATTAAAAAACTTTTTTTTTGTTTGTTTGTTTGACTGGATAATTTCAAAATATGTGTCTTACAGTTGACAGATTCTTTCTTTGACTTGATTGTATCTGCTGTAGAAGCTATTAAATTTTTAGTTCAGTCATTGTATTCTACAACTCCAGAATTTTTAAATGGTTTTTATACCTTTGTTGAACTTATCATCTTGCTAATGCATTATTTCTTGATTTTATTTGTCTATCGATATTCTCTTTTAGTGCAGCGATTTTCTTTAATATGATTATTTTGATTTCTTTTTAAGGCTATTCATAGATCTCCATTTCCTTGGGGTAAGCCACTGGAATATTATTTTGTTCTTTTGGTAGGATTATGTTTCCATGATTCCTCATGGTCCTTGAAGTCTTTATTTGCTTTTTTACATTTAAAGAATTAGTCTACTTCTCTAGTCCTTGATTGACTTCAGGATAGAAAGATCTTTATCAGTCAGCCCTACGAGAGAAAAGGTACCGAATTCCTTTTCAACGGATATGAAATCTCCACTCCTCTTTTTACTTATTGGGGTAGGGGTGGGAGTGCCAAGGTTTGTGTGCCATCTTTCAACCCCACATAGCCAGGTTGGGTACTGAGATCCTTTAACTTATTTTTCTCAGGTCAGTGCCCTGTAAGATTCAAGATTGCATGCCTTCTCCAAATCACAGAATTGGGCTAGGTGATGATATCTGTGTACTGTCTGAGCAAGCTTGTGTGCCATCTGTTGGAGTGCATGCATGCCATCTGTGGAGGCTAACATGCCAATCATGGAGGCACTATGAGTCCATTGAGGGGGCTTCTAGTGAGTCCATCCACAGGATCATGGGCAGGCTTCTTGGAAGAGTCCCCAAGCCAGATAGTAATAACTCAAGCTGGTTTTTGAGATCTGTGAGGTAGTTGCTGTAAATTCTCACCCCCTTTCCCTACTTCCAACATCCCAGAATATTCAGCCATGCTTATCATCTCAGTAATCTATGTAAGTCAAAGAATAAGTGGACCTTTTATGCAATGATGTCCTGGGAGACTGGGGAAGCCATATTCTCACTCTGTTTTCCCTGCCCCCAATGGAGTATTTTCAAGCCATGTGGATCTCTCTTGGTGCTGAGCTGTGTACTCTCAAGGGAAGGTGTCATGGGTAAAATGTAATTGTTCTTCTTACTCTATTCTACATGTATATTATTGGATTTCTTGGCTTGTTGAGGGTGCTAGAGCCTCTCCTATCTCTGGTAGAAACTACATGGCTTATTCCCTTTATCTGAAGCCTTGGAAAGATGTATTCATCAGGTGGCTTTGCCAAGACCTCCTTATGGGAGGGGAAGGGGACCCCTGAAGACACCTCCTTACTTAAACTCAATATTGCATATGTTTCTTCTCCTAGCCTTTCATCCTTCAACCATCCCCTCAAACCAAGAGTCCATAAAATAATTTCTTAAAGTGGGTTTAATCCAATTATTTTGACATTAGCAATGTTTTCTTACATTTCTGATAGGATTAATAATTGAAATTGCATTTGTATGTGTTTTTTAGATAAAAGTCTGCAATTAATATGGGTGTGTGTGACAGGAAAAATCCTAAACCATCTTCCATGATCTCCATTACCTGGTGTTATTCCCATGAATAGATTATATAATAATTAAAGAAGATCGTGCATCTTTAATTAAGAACACTTTGAGTAATCTAAGGGAGATGATTTTGGATTGGAAAGAATCAGTTGGAAGTCTATATGAGAGGATTTAGACCTTCCTTGAGACAGATGCTTCATGTTATTCAGTTGCATAGAAATAAATTATTTCAACAACCACATTAGTTCCGGATATGACCACAAGCCTCAGATAAACTGTATAGTACCACCCCACACCTTGTTGCTACATTGTGAATCTTGAGGATAACATCAAGGTTAGGCATCCTGGGTCTCCTGACGAATTCAAGCTGTTACATAATAAATTACTGTTATTTAGAGGAGCTAAATTTGTGGTAATTTGTTAGGAAACAAAGAAAACTAACCCATTGGGATATTGCAATATGAATATATATATATTTATGTAAACTTTTATACAAGTTATTATGTATCATGGCTTGGCTATTATCAATTCAACAATATTGATAGAGATTTCACATATGATATTTGTTAAAAATATGCAGACTACAGAAAACCAACATTTCTCCATTAAATATATCACATTCTCATAGAATGGCAATATATTACCTGTATAAGGATCAGGATTTCTAAGGATGAAAATCCAGACTTTGAGGATTCATACTCACAGTTCAGTCTCCCTTTTATAAGGTTGATGTCTGCATAAGAAGAAAATCTGGGAGCTTCCCAATCCTTTGATAGACCTGAAGGAGGACAATGTCCACTATAATAAAGTTCAGTATACCTAAACCTCAATCTTTTCTCTGTTAAGACAAATTCATTTTCATAATGATCTCAAATTTATAACTATAACATATAGCTATATAATGAGCTTTCAAAAAACATTCAATTCAAATTATGATATTAGACTTTGTAGAATTCTGTTTTTTGCCAACATTAAAACTATGACATGTTAGAACACACACTAATTTTAATAAGCATAATTGAACTATGGGGTATTTTGATGGGCAAATACCTATGATTTGTTAACTTGTGTTATTTTCAAAAAGATATAAACTCTGTATTTTTGTTTGGTATAATACACATCCAACAGCCATATCATGAAATTGACCATAAAAAATATGAATTATTTGAAAAATATGCAAACAGGTTTCAGTTTATAAATCTTACATTGTTGCCTATAAAGCTGCAAAGGTGTGTACATATTAAGTACTAATTTAAGTACACAAATTAATATATAAATTTAATAAAGCAAAAAATCAACTATAGAAAGCAAAGCATGAAGATTATTAAGAGATTCACTCTCCAGACTTGCCCCTCCCTAACACCTTCCTGAACGCCCTGGCCACTTCCCTGTTGTGGAGGCTGTAGATGAGGGGATTCAGCATGGGGTTGAGGATGGTGTAGAAGGCTGACACCATCCTGTCCTGGGTGGGGGAACGATCAAAAACGGGCCTTTTGTATACGAACATGGCAGCTCCATAGTACATTCCCACTACCAGGGGGTGGGAGGAGCAGGTGGCAAAAGCTTTGTGGAGACTCTCCCCAGATCCCATGTGAATGACAGCCAGGAGGACACGAGCATAGGAGGCAATGATGACTGCCACAGGGAAGAGAAGCATAACAACACAGCATATAAATATCAGTCTTTCAAAGAGCAATGTGTTAGCACATGAGAGTGTGAGAAGGGCGGGGATATCGCAGAAAAAATGGGGCATTTCCTGGGCACCACAATATGGGAAAGACAATGCAACCGCAACTTCAATTATACCATCAAAGAGCTATGAATCCAAGAAGAAGCTGCCATAAGACCACAGATTTTCTGGCTCATGAGAGTTGAGTACCGTAATGGGTGGCAAATATCAACAAAGCGGTCATAGGCCATTGCAGCCAACAGGAAACATTCGGCTCCAAGCAGGGACACATAGAAGAATATCTGGGCTCCACAGCCGGCCAGAGAGATGGACTATCCTGCCTGACAAGTAGCTGAAGGCCATCTTGGGGACAGTGGGGCAGATGAGCATGAGGTCCATGAGGGACAGCTGCCTGAGGAGGAAGTACATGGGAGTGAGGAGGCGTGTGTCCAGGTAGATGAGGAGGATCATGGCAGTGTTTCCCATGAAGGCCACTGAGAATATGCCCAGGACCAACAAGAAGAGCAAGATGTGGGTGGGGTGTAATGAAAGATTCCCAGCGGATGAAGTTGGAGTTGAATGTCTGATTCTCCCATGCCATGATGGGTATGTCCACTGTGGAGAGAACAACACGTGAGAAATGGCCAAGATTGCATCATTGAAATATCAAGGACTTCCCACCTAGATCGCCACACCTACAATATTCTCTTTTGTCATTTGTAAACTAGCAATATTGAAGCTTATTTTTAGTTTGATGTGATTTTTAAATACAGAGCACGTACTTAACAAACAATGAGTTTCATCATTAGAACATAGGAGGCTTCTCAAAAGGTATATAATCTAATTACATCAGCCAGTCAGTTCAAGCACCAAGCAAGGATTACCCCTTCAGAAATATACTAACAGTCATAAGAACACTCATGAATTATTGGTCAATGAGATTTTTCATTATGATGTTCCATGGAACTTAGCATATCACCCTGTGATACTAAAAATATTATCAAAGTATAGAAAGAAACATGTACTCAAGGAAATGAGATCGGGTTAGTCAAATGTCAGGTAAACAGAAGACACTGAGTAATCATCAATTGTAAATCCATTACATAATACTTACTACTAACAAAGAGCTGTGTTGGAAATGGTCAATATGCCCATCCCTCACTCCATCACTTTAAATTATGTATAATCATGAGACATTCTGGAATAGACCATTTTCCTGGAGAAGCGGGCTGAAGAAGGTGAAAGAACATGGTTCAAGTACCTGGAACAAATTGTCTTTCTGTGTGATTTTGGACAATTTCTCCAAGCTTAATTTTCTACTCTAAATTTTGATATTTTGAAAATATCTATATTGTAGGATTCCATTAAGACTAATTGAAATCACACATTTATAATATATGAACATTACCTGGGATATAGTTGGTACCATATAAGTATTTTTAATTGA